>QYAJ01000017.1:0-368993 GCA_003988865.1 Phialocephala sp. D728 | reverse complement strand
GGCTGGAATGAGTGTCGGAAGCGTCGGCAGGCTAGAATGGCCTGGATCGGTGATCGGCACGAGCTAAATGTCACGATAAATCCTTCTTACGCGTTATCGAGCGTTTCGGAGGATTAGCGGGGCCCACAAGGCTCCTATATAAATATAGAACTCTGCCCTTTGGCAAAAGGGCAGAAATTAGTTATTATACTAATTAAATATTATACCTTTAGCTCTCTAACTTATTGCCTTCTATTTCAATACCTCACAAGCTAATCTCTCTTCCTTTTAAAGGCAGAAGTACGATAAGCAAAAAATACGAATATATCGGGAAACGGAGACTATTTGCTAGTAGCAAATCCCTTTGCGGAACCTTTACGATTGGGCCCTACTACTCGTTAATAGGCACAAAGACTTGCTCCATTAAACGGGGGTGGCGACTCGTCTAGCACAATAGGAAATAAGGCTTCTGCTAGTTAATCCGCAGAGTTAAATACTCAAGAGGTATTGCGGCCTTTTAGCGTTACCGAAGAGTCGGATACTTAAAGTAGGATATCGGATTATGGACACTAAAGTAATTATAATTTTAATACTTCTAAGGATATATTTAAGATCCCTAGAAGCCTTTTAAATAAAAGGCCGAGACGCCTAATCGCTAGATATAAAGACTATATTAAGTCGCTTACCAATAGATTTACGCGAGCTTAAAAGCGACTTCGTAATCGCAATGCCATCCTCTAACGTATTCGTAAATTAAAGGCCGAATTTGTAAAAGAGGACTTCCGCTATAAAAAGTCTTTTCGCAATTATCCTTCTATATTTCTTAAAGCGTAGTCTATCGCTTCAAACCTTTTTCGAACCCGTGCCGATACTAAACTAAAGTATATAAATTTAGAAAAAATTAATATCGATAATATTAAAGAGGTTAATAAATAGCCTATGTAGTAAAAACGTTTTGCCGATGCCTTTATTAATCCTTAAATTAATTATGAAATAGTATTTCGGGAACCTTTATTAACGGGACTTATAAGCCCAGTCCTCGAAATTGCTTCGAAGCTTAATATTCTAAAAGACTTCCCTAATTTAATTAATTTTGAACTAGATCCTATATTTCTCTAAAATGCATTAAGACGGGAGGGCCTTTTCAAGCCTAGTTACCTACTAACTTATAAGGGAAAGGACTTGGCTAAACACTAAAAATGGTTCGACGGTTAGGAGGCAGTGTTTCGAGTATAGCTTTAGATTTATAATTTTTATACCGATCGTATTAACTTAATTACTATAAAACTCAAGCTCGACTTAGAAGCTCGTAGCCGATGGGAAACCGCTATAAGTTCGAAGCCTAAAAATTGTAAAGTATATTGGAATACTTTTAAATACTTTTTGTATAATTTAATTGCATTTCCTAAAAAGCGATAAATTAAAGCTTTTAAAAGTTTTCGAGATTTATAATAGAAAAAAAGAGAGACTATCTTCTTTCTTTATAATCGCATACTTAAGCTTAAACGAGACATTTCTAAAAGACGGGAATATAAAAAGGTGCAAATTTTTAATATCGCTTTAACGAACGTGCAAATTATAACGTAAATCTATAATACTATACGAGGAATATAATCCACGTCTATAAATTTATAGATTCGCATTGCTTAAACTACTAAACTATAAGCTAAAAATCTGAAAAATCTTTAAAATACTTTATTCCAAAATAATAATAATATTAAAATAGAACTTAAATGAAAGCGTAATAAAAATGGAAACTCGGATGCGAGTTTCTCTCGAAAATCTAAAACCTCCGGGTAAACGCCGCAAAGCCGCTGTAATAGTTCCGAGAAAAGTAAAGGTAAAAAACGAAAGTCTCGTTTTTTCAACTCGAGCTTAAACTTTAAATCTTTCTTTTATTTAAAAAAAAACGTTATTTACTGGATTTGCAAAAATCTTAAGCACTATATTAATAATAAAAGTTGTCTAAAGTATAATAATTAAATTCGAGATAATCTTAATAAGATTCGTGCTCGAGAAGCCTACGATAAAGCCCAAAAGAATGCTCGAACTACTTAAGCTATATATAGATAAGCCTTTGCAGTACAATATAATAATAAACTTTCTAATTTGGGAAAAGGCTCTGCCAAGTTTTGAACGTCGAAGGATTTAGTGATCTACTTAAGCATTTCTTTATTCATGCCTTCCTCTCTCAAAAACAAAGAGAAAGTGCCGAAATAAAGCTGGAAGGCCTTATAGACTATAGTGCTAATTCTTATTTTATTAATAATTAAATAGTAAAAACGAGTGGATTTATCCTTTTTTTTAATTATAAATAAAAGTTTATTATATTTAATAGTTTATTCTTTCGTGCAACTCACGCGTACGATCTAAACTTAAAAATTATAAATAATCGTGGCGAAACTAGATCTTATTTTTAGCGCTTTTACGGCTATAATAAATCGGGTTATTAAATTGTTTTAGAAATGGATTAGCTCTAATAAAAAGGAGCAAAAGTTTATAATTAGCGTCGACAACGCTAAGCGTACGCTCCTTATTGGAACGATATTAAAATCTTGATAGTAGAAAAGTTTAATAACTTCCTTAAAAGTGATAAAACGCTTTCAATACATACTTTTTTCTTAAAAAAAGGGGATTGTAATTGCTTAGTAAATTATTCTCGCTATTAATGTAGCGGTTTTATAGTGGATTCTCGAAGCCTAAAGATTAGCAAAGCTAAGATTCCCAGAGCTATAGTAGTGGAGCTTAAATTAAAGAAAGTTCTTCCCAATTATTTGCAAGATTATTCGAATGTTTTCGATTTTAATTTTACGTTTATGCTACTAAAGCAAAGAGGATATAAATATAGCATTGAAACTACCGGCCTAGTATTATACGGCTTACTATATAATTTTTCCGAAATTTAATTAGCGACTTTGCGAGATTACATCGCAAACTCGTTAAAAAAAGGATAAATTCGGCTAAATAAAAGTCCCGTAAAAACGCCGATTTTATACGTCCCGAAGAAAGACGAGGGTCTTCGCCTTTACGTAAACTATCGTAAATTAAATAAGGTTACGATTAAAAATCGTTACTCTTTCCCATTAATTAATAAGACTTTAGACCGCTTTACCGATGCCAAAATTTTTACTAAATTAAATCTCAAAAATATATACTACCGTATATAAATCCGGCTTAAAGACGTTTGGAAAACAGCGTTTCGAACCCGTTACGAGCACTTCGAGTATTAAATTATACTATTTAATTTAATAAATACGCTTACTACTTTCCAAGCTTATATTAATGGAGCATTAACAAGTTTCCTTAATGATTTCGTTATAGTTTACTTAAATAATATTTTAATATACTTCCGTAACCCCTTTGAACACGAAGTATATATACGCTAAATAATGGCTCGATTACGAAAATATAAATTTTTTATTAAATTAAGCAAATATAATTTTAATATAAAGTACGTCGAATTTTTAAATTTTATTATAAAATGCAATAGAATATATTCGAACTTTAAGCGAATTCGGACCGTCGTTAAATAGCTAAAGCTTACTTTTTTTCGTAAAATCCAAGTTTTTTTAAGTTTTGCAAATTTCTACTATCGTTTTGTCTATAAGTACTCTCGCATTGCCGCAAGTCTTACAAAGCTTCTTTAAAGCATAAAAAATAATGTAAAAAAAAGCAAGTTTATTTTTATCGATAATGCTTACGAAGGTTTTGAGAAATTGAAAATAGCTTTCTTTATAGCACTATTTCTTATCCATTTTAATTTTAGTAAGAAAATCTAATTAAAAATAAATACTTTTAGCAAAGTAATTACTAGCACTTTTTCCTAAAAAATCGATAAAAAGGTAATAAAGCGATATTAGCATTTAATAGCGTTTTAATTCTAAAAACTCTTCGCTATAAAGCAAAACTATTTTATTTATAATAGAGAACTTTTTACTATTATAAAATGCTTTAAGTAATAAAGATATTATTTAAAAAGGTTTTAATATACTATTAAAGTTTTAATAAATTATAATAACTTTAGATTCTAAATAAATGCTCGAAATCTAAATAGTAGACGTGCAAGATAGGTAATATATTTTATTATATATAACTTTGAAATGTTTTATTAAAAAGGTAGCACTAACTTAACGAATATTTTAAATAGAAAACTCGATTATATAAATGTAGACGGATTTGCAAAAAATATTTAGCTTTCTATATTTTAATAAAAATTGAGAGGGAAATTTGCAGTAGTAATTCGAAAATATTTTAAATAAAATATATTTTTAATAGTTAATTACATTTATATAACTTTTCATTAAACGGAATTCTCGATAAAAAAGTAGAAAAATCTTTATCGAAATAATTAAAATAACGTTTTAAAATTAAAGCTTAGAAACCTTTATAGACTCGTCGAGAAGGCTATAATAAATATTATTATAAAGCGTTCTTTTAATAGAATTAATAATAACTCTCTCTAATTTATTATAAAAATCGATAATTGCAAATATTTAATTCTTAAATTATAAATTCGTATAATAATAAAAAGTTAATTTGCACTCGCTTTTCTCACGGACTCTTTTCGGGACTTTATCTTAATCGCTTAGTAATTTAATAAATAGTGCTGCAAAATCAAAAGTAATAAAAAATGCAAAAGAAATTTTATAAAAGAAAAATTATAGGTAATCGATAAACAAAAACTTTTATTCTTTAAAAATAAACTTTTTATACTTAATAATTCTAGCTTAAAAGCAGAAGTCATATTTCTTTATTATAACGACCTATTAGTAGGGCATTACGGGATCGATAAAACTTTGGAACTACTTCGAAGAAGCTATTATTAGAAGAAGCTAAATGACGACGTACGGACTTATATAAGGGAATGCGACGTATATTAATGAGTGAAAGCTAAATGGCATATGCTATACGGCCTACTCGGCAATCTGCTATAGCCTTCTAAGCTTTAGTTAGAAATATCGATGGACTTTATTATAGAACTATTCCTTTGTAAAAATCTATTAAAAGAAAAGGACTTCGACGTTATTTTAATAGTCGTAGACCGATATTTAAAGATAGCGAAATATATTACTTATTATAAAATAATTAATTCGCCGGAGTTAGCATAGCTATTTTGGGATAACGTTTTCTCGATATTTAGGCTTCCTAATGATATCGTTTCGGATCGTAGAACCGTATTTATATTATAATTCTAATTAGCATTATACTTTTACTTTTTTATAAAATAAAAACTATTTATAATATATTATTTATAAACGGACGATTAAATAGAAAAATAGAATTAGACTTTGGAACACTATTTTAAAAGCTATTATAATATGAATAAAAATAATTAAGCGAGAAAGCTGCCGTTTGCAGAATTTATATATAATAATTCCAAATATTAAATCTTGCAAAACTCTCCTTTTCGAGTATACTACGACTACTTACCGAAACTATTTTAAGTATTAAACTTTGAGGACAAGGTTTTAGGGGAAGTATTAGCTACGTATAAAAAGGTCGAGATTTTAAAAAAGGAGCGAGAAAAGCTTTAAGATCTTTGGCACTAAGCGTAATAAAATCGTGAAAGGTACTATAATAGGCATCGCTTGGATAAGCATTTCTTAGTAAACTCGTAGGTTCTCTTGTCGACTAAAAATATTAAATTTAAAGTAGGCAAATTAGCTCCCAAATTCATTAGCTTATTTAAAATCCTCAAATACATTAAAGAAGCGGCATATAGATTAGATTTGCTAAGTTTGTACGAAAGGCTATATTTTATATTTTATATATTTTTTTTTAAAAAGTATATATTAAGGAAAAGATAAGAATCGAAGCGATACGCTTCCGGCATTTATCTTAAATTTGCTAAGGAAAATAAAAAATAAAAATGGGAGGTTAAAGCTATCCTAGATTATAATTAGAAAGAAAAAAACTAAAAACGCAAATATTTAATAAAGTAGAAAAACTGGCTAACGAACTATAATACTTAGTTGCCAGCTTACCCGAACCTAGAGAATGCGTAGGAATTATTACAAACATATAAGAAGAATCATAATCTGCCAGTATCCGAACTTTAGAAACGCTTAAAGATTGGCGTAGAGGTGCCGACGCGAAAACGTAGCAAATCGAAGAAGGTTAAGAAAGGACGCGAGAAACCCAAGTCCAAGAATATATAAAGACTCACAAAATTCAAAGAAATGTATAAAGATTTATAAGATTAATAATTTATATAATAAATTATAATAAGCGTATTATTTCTCTAAAGATTGAGAATATATATATGTCCCATGTAATTAGAAGTATTTCACGATAAAATCGAATCTTTATCGAGGTAGCATTAATGATTTTTAAAGTATTATTAATAAATATCGCAATATTATATTAAAATATATTATTAATATTAAATTTTAAATATTAAATTATAGTTTAGAAGAGTTATTTATTGCAAAGGAAGCGCTACGGCTCCGGGTATCTCAAAACAAAATAGGTATTTTCCAACGCTATACTAAAAACTTAAAATATAAAAACCCCCAAAAATTAAAACTCCTTAATATAATATCGACGAATTAATTTATCGATATTGCCACTTTTCTTCCTATTTTCAATATAATTCTATCGTAAGTTAGCAAAGCTATAATAAAAATTCGAAAAGGTTATAATATACGACTATTTAATAGGCTAAATGGAAAAAACGAATTTTAGAAATAAACTTTTGTATAAAAGCGTTTTACTTACGATTTTACTAGGAGGAAACATTATTCTTCTCGGCTTTATTACGAAGGCTAATCTAGAACTTGCGAGAAATAGTATATAATTCCTAAAACTTTTATATCTTTTATTAATAATAATCGAAATTGCACTGAAATTAAAATAATTTATTTTAGAGCAATTTTCGACGACTTTTGTAGTAAAAACACGAGTATAATTCGAGAATTTGTGGACGTTTTTAAAACGCTTAAAGTTTTAATGGACGAAGTTGTAGGCCTCGTTAGTAGCATCGATATTCTAAATTGGATTAATATTTAGCATTTTTTTATACGTGAATCGACGGTTTTACGAATAACTTTTAAGCTAAGCCGCGAAAATAAGAGCTTTATCTTTAAAAGCATGCGTGTCCTCGAAAAGCGAATTAAGAATTTATTTTAAATTAGAATTAAAGAACTTAATATTAAGAATAAATATAGATATAATGTTTATTTAAGTATAACTTTCATTTTACTTTTTGCAAATATTGTAGTTTATAAAATCGCGGAAAATATATTTAATATTAGAGTTTATTATTAAATTCTTTAAATATTTAAAATAACGACTTTTACGAGGCTAGTTTTTAGGTTCATTAACGCGACGGCGTTTAGTCGGGCGGTTAACGGAAATTATAATAAATAATTTAAAATTGAAGTTAAAGAATAAAATTTTAAAAGAAGAATAAAAAGAGGCTCGAAGTATAGCAAACTAGGAAGAAGGTTGTTATTGTCGATAAGGAAAGGATTAACAAGTCGAAAACTTAGTTATTTATATAAATAACTCGCGACTTGCAAATTACTACCGATTAGGCTGTGGACTAAGCTCGAAACGATTAATACGCATTAAATTCACTAATTGACTATGTGATTTAATTGGATTCGAGCTAATTAGGACGGCGCGTAGGCATTTACCCGAAAATCTCGTGCGCCAACGCGTTTTTTAAAGTTAATAAACCTATTATTTATTAGCAAAAAAATGGATATAGGAGTTAATTACATAAAAATAAAGGAGTTTTATAAGGGAATCGTAAATTAATATCTGCTTTTTAAAGCTATTTATAAATAATAGAACCTTTATTCCCGTTTTAATATATGGAGAACTTTAAAAAAGGTCTTATACCTACAAAGTATACGTTCCTCCACTAATTAATAGTTATGAAATTATTACATCTATACGCGCTATAATTTAAAAGTAATTAAACGCGTAATTTACTACGGATCTACCCTTTTGACGCCGATAAACGGCTAAAACAAATGGACGTAATTAAGCACTTTTATATTGCAATATATAGGATATAGAATAGCTAAACCTCCACGAAGAGGATGTAGGCGCTATAGAGCTATATCGATTCCGTTGTAGAAGTTAATAAAGTTTAATACGACTTAAATAATATCGAGGACGATATCTAGGAGGGAAGAACTTTATAATATAGCTAGAATAAGTATCGAAAGCGTCGGCAGGCTAAAATGGCCTAGATCGGTGATCGGCATAAGCTAAACGTCACGATAAATCCTTTTTACGCGTTATCGAGCGTTTCGAAGGATTAGCGGGGCCCACAAAGCTTCTATATAAATACAGAACTTTGCCCTTTAGCAAAAGGGCAAAGATTAATTATTATACTAGTCAAATATCATACCTTTGGCTCTCTGACTTATTGCTTTCTATTTCAGCACCTCATATTAAATAAGTATTAATTTTAATTATTATATAAAAAACGAATAAAGTAAATTATATAATTATATTCAAAAATAATTAAAATAATTTTTAAAAAAGAATATAAAAAGAGCCTATTTAATATATAAGCGCAAAAGTTTTAAAGAAAGCTAATATCGCTTTCTTTAAACTTGCAGAATAAAGTATAAAAAGCGCTAGTTCTAATTTAGTAATCCTAACTCTTTGTATACTTTGGTAATCGATATTCGTTATATAAATATTCGGATTTTGGAAATTTAGTTTTGTAAAAAATAAAAATAAAATAAAAAATAAATCGATTCTCGAAATATCGAATTATATTAAGTCAAATTATGGAAGCATACTATATAAATAATATATTAACTAGAGTTGAGGATCCTAAATACAACTATTCAAGGGATTTTATCTCTCGCTTCGGAACTACGTTCCTTCGAGAGCCAAACCTATTTCGGAAGCCCGACGCAATACAACGGCTCTTCCCTAAATCATTTGACTAAATCCTATAGCCAAATCTGCCACTTACTCTAATACTTCTACTCAAATCTAGAATCGAATTTAAAGTGCTCTTCATCTCTAATATTTATTTTAATAAATAAAAGCCAAATAAATATAAGTACGTCCAATGGCGTCGCTAATTCTAAGGCTAAAGTCCCTCATTTATAATGCCTTAAATATCAGGCTAATTTTTGGGAAACCCAGAATCTATATAATACTGTCCGATCTTCCGCACAAAACGGTCACCGGCACGTGATCACCCGTAAGGTCCGTGCAAGGTCCGTGCAAGAACCTTAGGGAAAGTCTCTATCTAAGCACGTCTACCTCAAACCTCTCAATTCCTCTTTAAAATGGACTCCTTACCTTTACCGGTCTTTTGTTCTACGTGCCGTGCCCGTCGTTTCACGTTAAGTACGCCTTGCCTAAGCTGCGAAAGACGCGATAAAGTACGACACGATCCTTTCTTTCCATTAGAACGCTTCCATTGCTCTAAATGTAAGCGTTTCCGGCCAATTACGGATTATTCTTTAGGTTTAAGAGACTTTCGGGCCGTGACGTGCTTCGCGTGCCACACCCGTCGACGTGACGAATACCTTGAGCAAAAGGGCGAGCCGATTTCACGAGAAGGACGCGTACGAAGGTTTAAACGGGCATAACGGATTGTAGAGAAGGCTTTACAAGCACGAATACGAGCTGAGAAGAGGAAGGAGCGGTGGTTTGATACACGAGAGCGGTGGAAGCGAGGAGAGCTTACGGAGGGCTGGGGCGTGACACGAGGGGATATTGAGAGCTTTCAAAAGGAAGAGGAGTACCGTGAAGGCCCGTACCGGCAGTGGGCAGGCTATATGGACCCACGAGAGGGTTCTGCGGGCGCACAAGAAGAGAGCTGGGAAGGCTCAACGGATGGGGGAGAGAGCTTTACAAACTCGCAAGACGATTGGGAAGGTTATACAGGCTTAGAAAGCTTACAGGCCGACTAAGAAGAGAGTTCAAGAAGTCCTACGGGTCTGCAAGAGAACCAAGGGAGCTCTATAAGTCCGCAAGACTAATACTGCTCTTCTTGCACTCAAAAGAAGCCTCTTACGGACTTTGGCCGATTTCTTACGTGTAATACTTGCCGGCAAAAGAATAAAAGGGTAAAGGAAGCTCGCCGGGCAAAGCATAAAGCTACTTATATAGCTCCTAAAGCTACGCAAGTAGAGTTGAAAAACTCTCTTCAAGCTTGGAGTGAAAGAAGTGAGTTTAAGCTTTTGTTAAATAGTAGAACTCGACCTTTAACTATAGAGGACTACTTAAATAAAAATTCTTAATAAAAATTCTTAGGAAGGCAGCCTTGAATACGTAATCTCGCAATGCGAGATTAGGGCAAAATTTAAGTTGGCCCCGGAGCTTGCGTAGGGCCGCCAACTTAAATTTTAGCGAAGCGGCCCTAATCTCGTTTGGCCTAAATTATCAAGTATCTATAATGCGACTAGACTCCATTTTATTTTTCTTTTGCACTTAACTTCTACTTAAACTATAATCTATTTAAGCGAGTGCTTTTTTTAAAGTAATTCTTAAAAGTTATCGTTTCTATATAAAGATTTAAACGGTTTCTATAATCCTTTCGTTAACAAAGCCTATTATATTTTTAAATCTCCCGAATAAAGTTTTCTTTAATAGTTTCGTAAATCTATTAACTATTATTTTATTAATCGAAATATATATAATCGATATACGTTATTTAGCTTCCAAGTCCCGAATATAATAATAGCTTATATTAATATACTTTAATTTTTTATAGAATTAAAAGTTTTTAATTAATACTATTATACTTTAATTATTAGCTTTTATATCGACAAGCTTTAGATCCTTTCTAATATATTAGAGGAATTCTATATTTTTAAAAACTTATACGAGTTATTATTTTTACTTATAATATATTACTATATCGATATACTTAAACTCTATACTCGAGATTACTACTAATCTTTACCTTCGACTCTTCCATAAAATCGATTCTTTATATAGTATCGCTATGTATTTTAAAATACTTTTACAATTTTTTATATTTATTTAATTAACGTTAAAATAAAGTATTAGTAATAACTTTACGTTTAATTTACTTACTTTCGCTCTAAATTTTATTTCCCAAACTAAATCTATAAAATAAATCTTTTTATTTATAGTAATCGATGGTTTATATTTAATTTTTTGCTTAATTATTATTCGTAAATATCTTTCGAAATCTTTTATTTTATTATCGTATCGTTTCGTGGGGTTTTGCAATTACTGGCTTAGTTTTCTAATATAAAAAGCTATATTTGGTTTAGTAAAAATTGTAATATATATTATATTTTCGACTTTCTACTAATATTTAATATAATTAGTTTTATTCTCTTCGAGCTTAGTAATCTCAAATTTATCGTACTTTTTAATTATTAGTATAAGTTTCGATTTCCTTATAAAACTTAATTCCATTAGTAGCCCAAGCCGCTATAGTACTTTCTCCAAATATTATTTTTAATTTAAAAACAACTCCTTAGTAGCGCGATTACGCGAGACTCTTATACTTAAGATTTTATTAATTTTTTTTAAAGGCTTAGTATAAAAGCGTTTACGCATCGAGTTGTAAAACTAATCCAAATCGCGGTTATCTTTAGTAGTAGCAGCTATATCGTCCACGTAAACGAGGAGTTTAATACCCTTTTTAGCATAGGTAAATAAACAAGGATTCGCTAGGCTTTGTGCGAAGCTTAGCTTAATTAAATAATTTTTGTAAAAAATATTCTAATCTCGTGCTAATTATTTTAAGCTATATAAGCTTTTTAACACTTTTAATATATATTCTTTTTTAACTAGGACTTCTTTAGGAATGGATAAATAAATGCATTTTTTCAAAAATACTTTAGTAAATGCGTTTTTAATATCGTATTATTTATATTCCAAATCCTTTGCAATAATTATAGTAAAGAATATACGTAATATATTTATATATATAATAAATGCGAAAGTTTTAATATAATCTTTACTAAATACTTAAGAAAATCCTTTAGCTATAAAGCGGGCTTTATATCGTTTTAAAAATCCGTCAAAATTTATTTTAATAATAAAGACCTATTTTGTAAATATTAGATTCGTATTTTTAAATATTTTCTTCTTCGTCTATATTCTATTTGCTTTTAAAAATCTAATCTTTTCTATTATAACTTCCTTCCATTTGTCGCTATACTTTAAATTAGAGACTACTTCTTTATAGAACTTCGAGATAGTAATATCGATAGTTTCTTTTACAGCGATAAATACTAATTCTTCGACTTTTATTTCTAATTCAATAATTCGATATTAAATAAAAGTTACGATAAAAGCTTTAATCCTTTTATTCGCTCGATCACTTTCATCGGCATTATAGTCCTTTCGCTTTTTAGATTTAATTATAGCTCCTTTATAAGTGCTACTTTCATTAACTTCTACTAGTTTTAAAGCATTTATTATAAAAATATTTTCGAAAATGGATTTTTTTTAGCTTCGTGCCTCGGGTTATATCGAGTTCTTCTTTATAAACTTCGTATTTCCGACTTTATTTAAATTACGCATTATTAATTATATTAATCGTTTATTATTTAATATATTTTTTATTACGGATTTATCGGTTTTTTTTATTTATAAAAGCTATATCGGTTTCCTTATCTTTCCTTTTAGCATTATCGATTATAGAGAAGGAAGGGATTTTCTCGATTTATAATTATTTATTTTATAATCTTTAATATTTCGAGATAAATATAATAGTGAATAATATTTTAATAAAGAAGTTATTAAACTTCTTTAGAAATATAGTAACGAATAAAATAGTATCTTTCTTTAATAGCCGGTCGATTAGCTTTTTTATCGCTAATATATTTAATATAAAACTCTCGAAGAATATATTTTATAATAGAACTCCACTTTTTTTTCGTATTCGAAGATCGAGTTCTTTTTTTTAGCGCTTTTTATCGAAGTCTATTATTTTTGCTATTTCTACTTTATTTAAATTAAAAGTATATATCTAATACTACTACATCGTTTCCTCGCTATATTTAATAAAGACGCTTTCTTTTCTTTTATTTAAGAACTTTTTACTAATAGTACCTACGGGCTAGGACTTTAGATTAATGTATAAATAGTATACGTACTCGAAAACTTTAACGTGGTCTACATTAGGAATTATTCCTATGTATGCACTTTTCGAAGTAAATCTTATTTTATCGACGAGTGGCCTATATAGTATAATATTCCACAATTGCGTGCTATACTTTGCAGCCTAATTTCAAAACTTTAAAGAAAGTTTTGCATTTTTTAAAAATAATTTTACGTTAATTTCCATTTTTTAAATATTTCTTTCGGCAATATCGTTTTAATACGATCCTTTATACGCTATTATCGGTTCCTCTCTTATATTTTATTTTAATTATTCGTTAAACTTCTCTTTAATTTCTACTACGTTATTTAATTTTACTATTATAATCTTTAAATTAATTGCAAACTTTTCTCGATTCTTTTATTTCTCTAATTCTAATATTAAATCCGATTTCGTTTTAGTTAGCAAAATCTATATATAGCGAATTAAATTATTAATAATTTAATAAAACTATATATTTTTTTTTAACGATAGCAAAAATAATTTTATAATATCGATTAAAACTAAAGTAAAAATTAATTCCTTCTAAAAACTTAGCTTTTTATTTATTTTATTCTTTAATTTAATTAATTTACAAATTTTGCAAATTTCCTTTTTTAACGAAATAATAATTAGTTTTTTAAGCTTCGTTACTTTATATAAATTTCGAAATTAATCGAGTTCTATATAATCGAATCGTTTATATATAAAATTATAATAATTAACTCTCTCCTTTTTTAATAACTTTTTTATAAAATAATTATTTTCTATTTTTTTAAAAATATTCATTTTTTTCTATTACGTAATCTCGTCGATTATAAAAACTATATAGTAGTAAAGCTCGTCGCTATTATTTTTTTTTTATCGAAGTTTTTTTTAAAAGTAATTAGTTTAAAGGCTAGCTTTATTAATTTAGATTAAGAATTAGATTTTAAATTTAAATTAATAAAAAACTTTTTCAATTTATCGAATTTTATTTCTCGAATTAAATTTAGGAAATTTAATAAAATAAATAAATTATTGCATTTATTTTTATTTAAATTTTAAACGATATTTAAAAAAGTAATTTTTTTAATACTTTAAAATCGCGATATAATTTTTAATATAAAATATAATTCTTTTTTTATATTAGCTTAAAGTGTGACGAATATCGGTCACCAAGACATACAAAAGGTTAGGATTGCCAGATTAGGACTAGCGCTTTCCATGCTTTGTCCTGCAGGCTTAAAGGAAGCGATACTAGCTCCCTTTGAGGCTCTTGCGCCTGTATATTAGACAGGCTCTCCCCACACTTTCTTTTAAAGGTTGTCTTAGTTATTCTTGAATACAATTATATAATTTGCTCTACTCGTTCCTCACACAATAACTAAGACCAATACTTACTTAATCTTTTACAAAAGACTTTAATAAATTTGTTACCTCGCGTATACGCTAAAACTCGAAGAACTATAGTTTTAGAAGAACGTTCGTAGTAGTACAAACTCCTTTATAAGAGCTTATAGCGTTTAATACTAATCCCTTTACATGGAACGGTGACGCCCTTTATATTCTTCCCTTCGCGAGAATCTATTCCCCCTACGCGGAACTCCCTTGTTTTACTTATTTAAGTATACAAATCTAGGATTCTTTACGTGATTTTGTTCCTTGTGTAGTTTCGACTTATGAGTTGCCAGCCTTTACGCGCTGAAGATCTACTTATATCGTTTGGTAGTAGACCCCCTTTCTATATTACAAATACACCGATAAAATAGCGAGAGATAATAGTGCAAATCTCCTAATCGATTAGACTCCTTTTTAAAATATTAAACGCTCCCGGCATTTAGATTTCCATAATATCGACGACGAAAATATGCACTTTACTGCCAGGAATATACAAGAGGCCGCAACTTGGGCTACACTAGTAGATGGAGATGAATAATTACAGCAAAAGGCCCTAGACTTCGTATGCAAGACTTTTAACGACTACTAATAGTTGGAGAAGTTATTCGACGAAGCCCGAAAGCTCTTTGAGTCCGCCAACGTCGCCTTATAAGACAAAGACGTAGTAATTCGATACTACGAGAATCGACCTGCCCTACGTTCCGATTCTGTTCCTTACGAATCCAAACCCCCAAAATCCGAACGCCTACTACACCTTGAATCTTTCACTAGATTAGACAAAGCTAAATACGATGATTAAAAGACTACTATAATAATTAAGCTCGATATTAACGCTAATCACTTCCCTACTAAAAAGACTAAAATAGCATATATTAAAAGTAGAGTAATTAACTTGGCCGCCAAGCAATTACGGGCTAGATTCCAAATCGACTTTTCTATTGCCTACATTAGTGTGGAAGAGATTTTTATAGACATAGACAAGTATTACGATAATTCGAATAGAATTAAGAATTTGTGGAATAAGTTTAATAAATTGTATTATAAAAGCGATTTCTAAAGCTTTTACGCCGAATGGGAACGTATTATAGTGGAACTTCCTATAACTAAAGATACTAAGTTACACGAGTTTCGTAGAAAGCTTAGTATTGAATTGCAAGCTGCTTTAGTTATAGTAATCGATTGCCAAACTATGGACGAACTAGCCAAGAAGTGTATTATCTACTACAATAATATCCAGACCGTTAATTAGTAAAAGGAAAGATAAAAATAGAGACGTGAACGAAAAGAGAGATTAGTAATTCGACGACTTCGAACTCCCCCTTCCCTTACGACTCCTCGACCTCCTCAGTTTTTAGCTTCCGCGCCTGCCAGATTTGCTACCCCTGCTTCTGCCGGAATCGCGACGCCAAAGCCCTACTTCAAGCCTACTATTAAGATAGAAGTAAAGTGCTATAGCTGTGGAAAGCCCGGTCACAAGTCACTCGATTGCCTCTAGAGAAAGGATAAGCCCTCGAAGGTAAATAACGTGGAATATTTGTCCGAGGCTAATACCGACGTCGACGACGATTATAACTTTAATTACGATCGATAATTAAATCGCTATTCTAATTATAGAATCGATTCGAAAAACGAATAACTTTTAAAGAAGTCGCTATTAGAAGACTATTCCTTATGTATATTAGCTTAATCTCCGACGCCTCGTACGAAGATCTACCCCTCTTTTTAAACTATATAATAATTGGAGACGATAAGATTACTATACAAGCTTTAATGAATATAGGCGCCCGCGAAGGAAATTATATCAATTTCGAGATTGCATAAAGAGTGTGCGAAGTGTTAGGTATCGATTTCATCGAGCTAGCTAAGCCCAAGGAAATCGAAGGCTATAGCGGAGACGGGAAGGCACGTATAACCCATGCCATATACCCCCGCATACAAATCCAGAACTATACTGCCGACAACGTTTATTTCTACGTCACGAATCTCACTTATTAGGCTATTATTAGCAAGCAATGGATGTATTACTATAATGTAAAAATTAATCTCACTAACGAATTTATTGAATTCAAGCATGGACATTGTACTTATATCGGAGCTCGATATAACCTCGAAATAGCGCCGCTAGCTGCTTCGGGAACCACATTTGCTTTAACTTCAACAGCTTCTGCCTCTGCAATTACCTTGGAGAACAAACCCACACCTAAAGTGACTAAGATCTTACGTAAATCTGCCAATATAAGTAAGCCTCCCGGACGGACTACTATTTATATAATTGGAGCCGCTTCCATGATCTCTCTAATTAATAAAAGCCGTAATACTTATAAGAAAGGCCTATACTATGCCTTTGCCATTTCTATAAAGGAAATCTACGAAGAAGCCGAAAAGAAAGAGGAAGAGGAGATTAACCCCAAATTAGTAGTTTCTATAAAATACTATTATCTCATTAAAGCTTTCTCTAAAAAGGAGGCCAATACTCTGCCTCTATATCGTGAATATGATTACTATATTAAACTTACCGATGGATAAGTCCTTACTTATACTAAAAGCTATCGCATATTCTAGAAGGAACTCGAATTAGTTAAGAACTATATTAATAAGAACTTGTCTAAGGGATTTATTACGGCTAGCAAAGCTCCTTAGTCATTACTAGTCTTATTTATTAAGAAGCCCGGTAGAGGACTACGATTCTGCGTAGACTACTATCGCTTTAACGCAATTACCAAGAAGGACAAATACCCCTTGCCCCTTATGGACGAGACTTTGGCTTAGCTAAATAGTATTAAAATCTTTACTCGATTAAACGTACGGCACGCCTTTAACCGTGTGCGTATAGACGAGGAAAGCGAAGACTTAACTACTTTCACCACCCGCTATAGACAATTCAAGTTAAAAGTACTGCTATTTGGACTCTACAATGGACTAGCTATTTTCTAAAAGTATATTAACGAGATTCTCTGGGATTGTCTAAGCTAGTTCGCTATAGTTTACTTAAATAATATCCTTATTTATAATAAGAACGAATAAGACTATGTGGAACACATCCAACACGTTCTACAGCTCTTGATTAACGCTAGCCTATAGGCCGATATTAAGAAGTGCGAGTTTCACGTTACTCGTATTAAGTTCCTAGGACTTATAATTAGTACCATTAGAGTTGAAATAGACTTTGCCAAAGTATAAACTATTAAGGACTAGCCTACCTCGAATACCGCCGTCGAGATAGCTTTATTCACGGGATTCTATAACTTTTACCGCAAATTCATTATCGACTACTCGCGAATTCTAGCCCCTTTAATTACTTTATAGAAGAAGGATACGCTATTTATTTAAAGTAATAAATGCTAAGCTGCTTTTTAATTAATAAAGGATACCGTTAGCACTAAACCAGTACTATCCCATTTCGATAGGGACAAAGCTTGTTATTTGGAAATTGACGCCTTTAATTACATATCTTTTAGAGTACTTTCTCAATTCGCTAACTCCGACGGCCTGCTTCACCCGGTAGCCTACTTCTCTAAGAAGATGGTCCCCGCCGAATGTAACTATGAAATCTATAATAAAGAACTTCTAGCTATCGTACGTTCTTTGGAAGAGTGGCGCCTTGAATTGGAAGGAATTGGATTCCCTATTTAAATCCTTACCGATTACAAGAACCTAGAGTACTTCACCACTACTAAGAAACTTACTCGTCAATAAGCTAGATGGGCTGAATTCCTATCGCAATTCCACTTTAAGATTTAATACCGTTTTGGCAAGTTAAACGGCAAAGCCGATGCTCTGACAAGGAGGACAAGCGATTTCCCTTAAGACGATACGGACGAACGCTAAAAGCATATGAATTAAGTTTTACTTCCATTGCACCGACTCTCCCCTGCCGTACGAGAGGACCTCGCTTTAGAGACCGTTTTAGAAGCTATATTAACGCACTAATTACTTGATATTGAGCTAGACGCGATAGAAGAGATTCGCTAAGCGCAAGGAGTGGATGAGTTTTGTTTAGATACTTTGAAGAAACTGGAAGAGAAGGAACGAGTTAGCCTCGACGTCTCTCTACTATACTGCAGTATCGACGATTATGGACTCCTTCGATTTAGAGGCAAAGCTTGGGTATTAAACGACCTTCGAGTTGATTTAATTAAGAGAGTTCATGGCCAACCTTTAGTCGGGCACCCCGGAGTTGCCAAAACCTTGACCCACTTGAAACGCTATTACTACTGGCCTCGCATGGATAAGACAGTCACTCAATTCATATAAAACTGTTATGACTGCCGACGTAGTAAGGCTTTAAGGAACATTTATAATAGACTTCTCAATCCTTTGCCAATACCTCTATAGCTTTGGCAAGATATCTCCATGGACTTCGTCACGGGACTCCCACTTTGTGAAGGCTATAACGCTATTCTTATAGTCGTGTGCCGATTGTTTAAAGAACGCCACTTCATCCCCTGTCTTTTAGGAGAGGACGGAACCTTTGCCGAAGAAATAGCTTATTTGCTTATAAGGTACGTATGGAAATATCACGGACTATTCGACTTTGCTGTCTCCGATCGAGGAGTATAGTTTATAGCGGAAGTATGGAAACACTTGTGCCGGATATTTAAGATTACGGCACGACTCTTTACTACCTTCTACCCGTAGTCGGACGGACAAACTGAGATTGCCAATAGCGAAATGAAACGCTACCTTAGAACGTACGTCAATTACCAACAGGACGACTAGGTCCCCTGGCTCTCTATGGCCGAATTCGCCATTAACGATCACGTTTCGGATACTACTCAAGTAAGCCCATTCTTTGCTAATAAAGGCTACCACCCCCGTATAGACTTCGACCTTGAATCGGAAACCAAAGCTCCCCGTACGACTAAGGAGAAGTACGATCGAGAAACGGCTGTCGCCTTCGCCTAGAAGATGAGGAAACTTTGGATCTTGCTACAAGAGGAGACTTCCTTGGCTTAAATTAGAATGGAAGGATTTGCAAATTAGCGCCGAAAGCCGGCCCCGAATTACTAAATCGAAGATAAAATATAGGTATCTATAAAAAATATTCGTACGAAACGGGACTGCCGAAAGCTGGATAATAAGTAAATCGGGCCTTACCCTATTCTACGAAAGATTGGCTACACCTCTTATAAAATCGATATGCTAAACACTAGGATTTATAACGTATTCCACTCGAGCCTACTACGCCTCGATCCCAACAATCCTTTGCCTAGACAAATCCCCGACTTTATAAAATCGGAAATTATCGACGGCGAGGAGGAGTACGAAGTCACCAAGATATTAAACGCCCGCCTCTATTATAGCAAATTGCAATATCAAGCTAAATGGAAGGGCTGGCCCCCGGACAATACATAGTATAGCGCGGAAGCCTTCGAGAACGCAAAGGACCTATTGCAAGGATTCCACTTAGCTTATCCACGACTCCTTGGCTCTAAGGACGAACGAGAATGGAGACGGAAGATAAAGAAGCCTAAGAAATTATTAAAATAGGCTTTAATTATAGTTGGGAGGGATTTTGATTTGGAAAAGCGTTATTTTTACTACGTTATTTTTATTATTTTTAATACTTTAGAAATCAGGCTAATTTTCGGGTTTAAACCCGAAAATTAGCTTTATATTTTAGGCCGCAACTTTTTCAGGCTGCAATTTAGGTTAAGTGACCTAGGATTTCAAGGGGGGGGGTACTATGACGAATATCGATCACTAAAACATATAAAGGGTTAGGATTGCCAGATTAGGACTAGCGCTTTCCATGCTTTGTTTTGCAGGCTCAAAGGAAGCGATACTAGCTCCCTTTGAGGCTCTTGCGCTTATATATTAGACAGGCTCTCCCCACACCCTCTTCTAAAGGTTGTCTTAGTTATTCTTGAATACAACTGTATGATTTGCTCTGCTCGTTCCTCACATAAAGGATTATATTTTTATTTTTATTTATAAATTATATAAAATTTTTATTAAAAACTTCGATATATTTTTAATCGAAGTAAATCTTTCGATTTAAAAAGAAATTTATTTTTAAATTAGAAACGTATAAAGTATTTAGTAAAAGCAAAGAAACGTTTACGATTTTTATTTTAGTAATTTCTATTTTATTAATATATAATATCTTTTTTCCAATTTTAATAATACGTTTTTTAATTTTAATTAATAAGCTTTTAAATAAATTAAATTAATTAATTATATATATTATATAATCGATATTTTCGTATTAGTATAAATTAGGAATTTTATTAGATTTGTTTTTAAAAATATAATAATTCTCGTTAACGTTTTTATTTTCATTAATTTCTAATTTAAATAATGCATTATAATTTAAATATAAAGTATCGTCGATATTTTTAACGATATACTCGTAATTTTTATAATAATGGGCACGCTTTTTAATATATCGCTTTCGACTTTTATACGCTTTATTTTTAAGCGAGGTTCGTCCTTTCCATTTATTCTTTTTTAATTTGGATAAATATTATTTAACTTTTAATATTCGAAACTTTTTAATAAAACTAAATAATAAATCTTTTAATTTATAGCTCGCGAAATTATAGTCGCCTTTGCAAAAGTAATAGCCCGACCACGAAGTTTTGCTTTCCGCTATATATATAGTTTTATTTAAAATAAATCTTCGAGTTATAAATGCATTTGCTTTGCCGTTGATTTTAAATTTAGCTAATTTTAAAATATGTATTTTCTCGTATAGTTTTAAATAAAGTTAGGCATTTAGCGTATTGTAAATAGTCTCGAACTCCTTTAGTAATTTTTTGATAAAGTATTTAAGCATTTCCTTTTCGCTATAAGATTTCGCTAGATTAGCAAATACAATTCTCCTTTTTGCTTCTATTAATATAATCCAAATAAAATCGATTATTATTAGAATCGTGTTTCCATCGATATTTCTATTATATTAAAAAAAAGTAATTCGTTTAATATCCTTGCAATTCTTTTATAAAATAGTCGTATTATATTTTGCTTAAAGATAATTTTACTAATTTTTAATAGAGTAATATAGTTGTACGAATTCTTTATCGATATCGCTAAGTGCTTTTAATATTTTTAATTTGTATACGGCAGATGTTTTTTTATACTTCTCGGATTTCGTCTCGTTAAAGAAGCTTAAGCCAAGGTTTTTTCCTTCTAAGAGTTTCAATCCTCCAAGGCTCCTACGTAATGCCTCCATATTTTCGGCTACGATTTCAGCAGTATTTGGAGAGAGTCCTAAAGCAGAGCTGCTTATTGGCGTAAGCGAGTCTAGGAGCTGGAGGTATATGGTCGCGTACTGTTCGAATATCTTATAGATGGCGTACTCCCAGCCTTTGCTTTCGAAGTATAATTCGGCTTCTTCGAACCAATCTATATAATTAAGTCTCGTTAGGATTAGGAGCTTCGTCTCGCTCCATAATTCGCTATTAAATTCCATATCGATAATAGATTATAATGCGGGAAAAAGGAGTAAAGTATATAAAATTTAAATTATCGAAATATAATTTAAATTCAATAAATCTATAAATTTATTCGAGTATTTTTAAACTATCGAATCGTAGTCTAAGTATAGTTAAATCTGCAAATTAATTCGATTAATCGGTTTATTATATAGTAATAAAATTTAAATTATTCTATAATCTATTTTCTTCATTATTAAAGTAGCATTCTAATCCCAATACTTTTAATCGTATAGCCTTGCCTATTTCTTTATGCGAAGGATCTAAAACTTTTATAATTCGTAGCGCTTTCCAATTGGATTATTTATAATAATACTTCTATACTTACTAAC
The DNA here is from genome assembly GCA_003988865.1 of Phialocephala sp. D728. NCBI lineage: Eukaryota > Fungi > Ascomycota > Leotiomycetes > Helotiales > Mollisiaceae > Phialocephala > Phialocephala sp. D728. Next base: position 346,818 of record QYAJ01000017.1, on the reverse strand, counting down.
TACTACTCCCTTTTAATTAAAAGTCTTATTAAATTGCTTACTAACTCTCGATTGCCGACACGAAAAAGTTCTAAAAGCAATTAATTATTAATTATTAAATAGTAACCAAGTATTATAATCTATTAAATCAAACTATAGAAGCACACTATATAAATAATATATTAACTAAAGTTAAAGATTCTAAATATAGCTATTCAAGGGATTTTATCTCTCGCTCCGAAACTATATTCCTCCGAGAGCCAAACTTATTTCGAAAGCCCGACGCGATACGACGGCTCTCTCCTGAATCACCTAACTAGATCCTATGGCCAAATCTGCTACTTACTTTGACAAATTACTATATTTTTATTTTAAAAAGCAACGTTAGCGAACTTAAAAAGTTTCTAAACTTCGTCGAATAATTTCTCTAATTATTAATAATCGTTAAAAATTTTATATATAAAGTTTAAAACTTTTTATTAAAATTATTTATTTCTATTTACTAATATAATCCAAATTGCAATCTTTTATATATTTCTAGCAATGGAGTATATATTTTCGTCGTCGATATTATGGAAATCGAAATACTTAAAACGTTTTATATTTTGAAAAAAAGTTTAATCGATTACGTTATTTATATAAAAAAATAATATTAAATTATTTTTAATAAAAAAATTTGCATTATTATTTTTTACTATTTTATCGATTTATTTATAATATAGAGAAAAAGTTTACTACTAAACGATATAAGTAAATTTTTAATGCATAAGGACTAGTAATTTATGAATCGAAATTATATAAAAAATAAAATTATATAAAGAATTTTAGATTTATATATTTAAATAAATAATATAAAGAAATTCTATGTAAAAGAAATAAATTCTCGCGGAAAGAAGAATACAAAAAGCATTACTATTTTATATAAAGGAATTAATATTAAACGCTATAAACTTTTGTAAAAGAAATTATATTACTACGAACGTTTTTCCAAAATTATAATTTTTCGAGTTTTAATATATATATAATTAATAAATTTATTAGAATTTCTTTATAAAAGATTAAGTAAGTATTAGTCTTAGTTATTATGTAAGGAACGAGTAAAGCAAATTATATAATTATATTTAAGAATAATTAAAATAATTTTTAGAAAAGAGTATAGGGAAAGCCTATCTAATATACAAGCGCAAAAACTTCAAAAGGAGCTAGTATCGCTTTCTTTAAGCCTGCAGAACAAAGCATGGAAGGCGCTAGTCCTAATCTGGCAATCCTAACCCTTTGTATGCCTTGGTAACCGATATTCATTACATTATTTAATATATTATAAAATATTCTTACCTAAATAGCTATATTTTGAGATTCCTAACATTGCTTTTGGAAATATTTGCATAATGACTAATGTTTTGTGGAATATTCTTGGCTATGTCTACAGATTTCTGCTATCAGTCTTGAAAGTATTTGCATAATGTCCAATACTTGTGCGGACATTCTTACCTTTCAAAACTGAAACTTTTTGCCTCCCGTGGCGGACATTAACCTTCGCTTAACCGCCCCGCCTAGCGAAAGTCCTTTATTATAACGACTCCGCTCCCGTTTATTCTACAATAACTGGACGAACATTCTACTCACATAAAGTCATTAAATACATACATTAAAAATGTCGGACATTGAGCAAATCAGCTTAGAACTTGATCACATAGTAAGCTCCCTCGCTTAGCTCCAGCATCAAGTACCTTCGTACTTAGTGCATTCTACATTCGAAAGTGAGCTGACAATGTCCGAAAGGATGACGGACATTCTCAAAAATTCAATGCCAAAATTATGTCTGGCGAATCAGGAAAGAGCGATACAGTCGCACCTGCCACCAATTACACAACAGTCGCCTCAATGTACCAGAAAGCCGCGTACAAGACGATTGCTGAAATGCAAATCGAGCATAGGCGAGGTGTTCTCCTGAATCGGGTTACTTCACGTGGGTTCGGACATTATTGTGGGGAGAATAATGAAGTGACGCTGGGACTTTTGGGCATCGAGACATCCTACACCCCTATCACGTGGAGTGAGCAGCTGTTGAGAGAGGAAGGAAGGATCCGGAACTACTGCTACAAGGCAACCATGCTACGGACATCATGGACAATCTTGGAGTGAGGGACGGAGAATGATGATGATGAGGCTATGTGTATATGTATAGACTCAGGGAGAAGTGCATGCGATCGCGATGCTTTTCAATCTATTAGCCATGGGGAAAATCCAACAACCGTACTTCTTTCCCTCCACCATGTTATAGAAAGTTGTGAGTCATACGTTAGTTCATTTGATACTGGACTACGATAGCATTTAAGGTCGGACTGTGATGTGGATGGCTCCGAGTCTGCGGGAACTAGCTAACCACGGTAAGTCAGGCACCGCAATTCCGTTATTTTGATATAGACTATCAAGTGCACTTTGAAATCAAATGTCAGGCTCAGTAGCACCCGAGTATATAGATGCTCTGCAGCTTCAAGAATTTTGCTCACGCAACACTCTTTCAATCCACTCTCCCCATAGTCTACCTTCTATTTAATCTAGTCAAAGTTAGCAAAAATAATAAAGGCTGAGCAAGAGCGAAAGAACTTTCGGCTCATCAAGCAATACAATGTCTTCGGACGGTATTTCTCTCAAGCATGAAAAGTTCGATTGGGCAGAGGAGACTGAAAAGGAGATGGGACCAGTCCCTCCACCAGTTTGCCAATGTAAATCTTCCACTACGATCTCCTCAACTGAGGTCTCTAAGAAAGATTCCCCAAAAGAACCAGCTTTCCGTATCGCTACGCCTGATTCGAAGCCCGCTAAGCAACTCGAGCTGAGCCAGGCTGTTGAATTCAATATTCTCGATGACCCAGCCATCCTTTCCACAGGTTCAAGCTTGGCAAATTCCTCTGAGAAGCAAACTAATTCTACCATAGAGGTGAGTACTTTCGTTATTGGGCACTTGCTCCTAGCTAACTCGCTATAGGAAAAAGCACACTTTGGTAGACTGTTGGCTGGTATGACTAACAGAACTTTTGCTCGTCCTGGGAATGCTAGGGCTTCGACTGATCAAGTTAGTACTGCCCTGGTTGCTCACATGATCGTAGCTGATTCTTGCAGGAGAAGAAAACGTTCGAGAAGGGCGTTAGTCTGACCACGCTCCTGAGTCCAGAAGTGGTTTCTTCTAATGTGATCAACGTTAGTGCTGTGCAGAAAGAAGAGGAAAGGCTCACCGACAACAGTAAGCCAAGATTCACGGCAAACACCCAGAGGGATGGGCCATTCCATCCTCAGAACCAGAAACAGCTCATGAATTGGTTGTCAATGTACCCAAGAACGGGCATTCCGCATCAACCTCACTTACCGTTTGAGATACCACCAGTAAATATGCCTAAGCATCTGCTCGAATAAACTTCTAGTGGTGTTGTGAAAAGAAAAAGAAATAGAAGGAAAAAATGAAACCTATATATAAATATCTCGGAAGTGGGAAAGCTGGAGCAGATTTTCTGAAGGATTGTGTTTGTATATGAATAGAAATGACAAAAAAAGTAACCAGGAAGAGATATGGGAACCGCAGTTAACTTTCCCGATAATGACCTTCAATAGTGTCTCCAATATCTTTGAAATTACCCTTGCTTTCACAGGCCACGTTTCAAGGTATAATATGAACCTCGGAACATATTCCTACATTTCTTTTTTTTAATGGTTGCTGGTAAATGATATGAAAAGCTCTGTTTATACTTACGCCGCGCAAGGGGCACCCATGGGGCCCATGAAAAAAATGGATTCGACCCATAGGTGCTCGACCTATGGCGAATCCTTTTAATTTTTTTGGACTCGACTCGTGGGTACCCATGGGTCGAGCCTAGATTACGTAAGGACCCATGGGTCCGTTGCGCAGCGTATTTATACTTACATATCACAAAGCTACGATAGAATTGCATTAATTTTCCCCTACCATCGACAGTGTTTTGAAGAATACTCATCTTTGTGTGTTGCAACTTCCCTTCAGGTTCGCAGAAAGCTTCTGGTGGATACAGGATCTGAAGGATTAAAATATCCGACTACCAACCACTGCGCCCTGTGCATTTCAGCGTCATGACACACCTCGTGTTTGTTTAGAATGGTAGTGCTGAGACTCCTGCCTATCATTAGTGTTTATTATATATACGCTGCACATTTTCCAATAAGCAGGTAATCTCATGACCTCTAAGAAAGAATTCATCTCGAACCCCGAATGAGATTAGCTTCTAACAATGAAAACTGTAATTCGTTTTGGAAATCAGAATAAAATCTCACAAATTTGACTAGAAACCCTCGATGTATTTTTTGGCTTCAATGACGCAACTGCTGTAATAGTAGTCACGTGCCCTAGCACCACCAATTCATGTAAATAGCTCTCGCGAGACCTCTTCCTTCCTTAGACGCACCAACAATAGAAACCTTTACAGTCAGGAATCGGAGACCTAAGACGTCTCCTCTTCTTGCGGTAAGGACCTCTACAACTGCCATACTCTAGTTGTGGGTTTAGTAGTGAGTGCATGACCCTCTTAAACGCGTATAGTTTTACGTGACGCTTGTCTGTGAGAGGCATGGCTTTTCCTAGCGAAAAAACTAGAGAATAATGTGGTGATGAGGATATATTTTGTGGGACTGATGTTTTTGCACGGGTTCGGCGTTCTGGTTGATGGTCAGCATGGCGGTAGCTCAATATGTATCGGTTCTGGTGGTCTATATATACACTCTAGGGGTGGTACCCCTAGACTAGGCTGAAATGGGCTATCTGAGACCATTTCACGTGATCCATTCATCTGACAATATGAGTGTACTCCACCACAAAAGGTGGCTGCTGCGTCCCACTTCTCGGCGCAACAAGAAAAGAACCGAGCTTTCTGGAAGTGTGTACAATTTGAAGTTGAACACTGATATTGGCTTGTTTGTTATTCGATTTCTTTCTTGATGCACGCATTGTTTGACCTTTTTGCGTTCTCGTTATCTCTTTCTAGGGAGTGTATGCTGCTGCTTGAGAGGGAAGTCGCGATGGACCAAGCGTTCACCAAATGCATCCTGAGTTCTTGAACTCTCAGCTTCATCGTCTCGCGATCCTCCGTAGATCTCAAAGGTGAGAATTTGTTGCCTTGCGATTATTTATACACGTCAACTGACGGTATTCATCTTCGCTTCAAAATGTTTTTCTTGATATCGGCGACATCCAAATCCACTATCAAAACACAATGTCTTCTTTCGTCGAGAACGAGCCACAAATGCCTCAAAGCCAACCAAACCTGTACGAGCCTCAACAATCTGTGGCTATACTCCTCGAGAGTCAAGTCGCGATGGAGGCCTCGAGCGGCGTTGGGGATGTTCGCGATCACGAAGACTTCTCTACGCAGATCGAAAGCGACGTTCCTCCCCGGCCGAGAGTCAAGCTACCAGGTCGAGGAAATTACGTCGCACTTGTCACAAATGGTCATGGGAAGGAGGGGCTAGAAGAAGGGGAGATCGATGAGGTTGATCAGCTGGATGGAACAGATATCGGCGATATGGATCTGGACGATCTACTCGAACTTGAGGAGGATGAGGCGGACGACTACGATCTCTACGACCAACTTCAAGCTGCTTTGCCACGCGACTTCGGTGGACGAGCTGCTGGCGAGGTTTTGCAGCCGAGTCCTCAACGTCCAACTACTAGTGGTCTACGTCCTTCGCCTCTCTTCGCGCAAGGATCTCCTTCAGCGCCTCCGGCGATCGCTCTCCCAGAGCCGTCCGTCGAACGCATCGACGTCTGGATCACAACTGCGGAGTATGCGCTCTACCAGCATCCACAACTACGGCGTTGGAGGGTCAAGAGACCATCAAGGTTGAGGACGTGCTGGATTCTAGTGGGAGAGGATAGTGAGAGCGAGGATGATGGGTGTGGTTCTCTAACGTATGCCTAAACATGGTAGTAAATTCATCGCTTGCTTTTGCGGAAATTTTACGCGTCGCCATTCACTCAACATTTCGATTTGAACAATGCCTTAGTGATATTTTTCTTCCTTAGTACCGCGCGTAGCACCGTTGTGAAAAGGACTGGTGTAGTGCATATTGTGAATTAGACAGAGCTTAACCATATTCTGAATTAGACTAGGCCACCCGATGATTATTTGTACTTCGACTCTTCAACGACTGCGGAAATATTTTCTTCCACGGCTCGCAATCGCAGTCAAGGCCACCTTTTGCTTTGATAGTTCAGCAGTCACCCAGGTATCTTTATTTTTTCCAACACCCGCCAACGACCGTACCTCGAGACAAGGCCGAGGCTCAGGCTGAATCTCAAGATGAGATAGATCGAGAGAACTCAGCTGAATCTGCTCCTGCTCCTAAACTTGTACAACCTCACCGGGAACTTGCGGTTGAGTTTGTTAGAAGGATTTATCCAGAATGGATAGCTCAAGGTTTCGCACCAGCACTCTTTCCCCTGCATGTTTTCGAACCCGACGATTTGTCCAACTACCAGCCAAGGGTTCAAAAGCTGGACTACGATGATTTGTGGGTTCAACAGCTACCAATAGGGCAGAAGAGAGAGCTATGGGGATTGGGAATCCAGCTAAGTGAAAAGTTCATGACTATGGGAGAGATAAATCTTCTGGATGATGAAGAGCTGGGTAAGTATAGATGCCGTCCGAGTCCGTTGAGGAGATCTTGGACTTGGTGGGGTTGGGATGAAAAACTGAATAGTACTTAGGCATAGAAATAATTTCGACTAATACTCTCTTGTCACGAAGTAATTGACTTATACTTTCAGCCTTTCCCCGGCTTTCTTCCCTCGTTGCGCGGTCGCAATGATTTGGTAAATTCCTGTTCCGAGTTGCCAATATCCTCATAGACTTCGTACGGTGCCGATCGGCTATTTTATAATACTACGTTGTATACTGGCTCACATTGTATTTTACTCTATAGAGTAGGGGAATGTGATAGTCTCAATCTATCAAAAGATAACAGCAACGGATACGTTAACATTGAATTAACGCTGAAGTGAGTCTGTTTCGGGACCGAATTAAGATTGGACGGGCTTCAAGGTCAAATTAACTGTGGCTCTGCGAGTCTGTAATGGCTGGCAATGAATAGGAAGAATGTTCTTTTGGTGACTCTCAACTCTTGGCCCCCACCTCGCTTATAAATAGGGGGAAAGATCTCCTCTGCCGGTATATTTTCTGCGCGACCCAAACACCATACCAGGTCTACGATCTAGTTATCAAATACTAGATATGTCAAAAATTCTCATAGAAAAGAACTCTCAGACACGACTCACTTTACACGACTCACTTCGTTATCCGCAGCCATGTTTCTTCCCTGATCACGTGAAATCCTCGCTTATTCAGAAACTGGTAGTGTTGTAGTATTCTACCACGAATACTGCAAAATTTTGCGCTCTGCGTTCCATCCTCCAACAAGAGCACTTATGACTGGGTGATCGCGAATAATCAAGCGCATTGCTACTGCTTCGAACAGAAACGTATGGGTAAGTCCAAGGAGATTGCGCCACTCTTCTCAAGAGCAACACTTACTTATTCTACTGTATCAATAAGCTAAAGCGCACCTAAAGCGCAAGCAAGAGTGAGTTCTATCGACTCTATCCTTCACCGATATCGCTCTTTCGTGAAACATGCCGGGTCTGCTACTACAAATTCAAAGCTGCGGAAATTTCTGGCATCGCTCGCGCTCTATCAATGAGCTATAATGTTCGAGTTTCAGCTTCTATTTTAAAGAGGCGCAGTGTTTGAATCTGAAATTAAAATCATATAGGAATTGGGCGACCCTACGGCAGTACGAAACCAGCCATAATGGATTCCTCCAGGACCAAACCTGTCCATCCGGGTAGCAACCAATTCCATGATCGGTACCAAACCATGCCGGAGGGAGAAGGGCGCATGTGAAAGATTCCAAGATATCGGAAAGGATGCACAGCGCTCTCTTTCTTTTACAAAACAATCACGTCTTATGGATTCTGGCCAACGCACAGATGATAGTCGAGAGTCGTTCGGGAGCGTTGACAACACTGAATTGATGGGAGGGATGGTACAGATGTCCAGTGAGAAATAATCTCCCATTTTTAGGTGGGATAGCAGAGACATGCTAACCGTCATGCTTCTAGGTACCGGAGGAATAGGTTTGGCTGATTTCCAACCGCTGGGGAATGAATTTGAACCACATATTGGATGCTCACCAAATTTTGGTACCAGACCTTCGTCAAAATTCGGGCATCATCTAGCTTGCTAGAGTAGTTTCGGGCTTGGTGCCTGGAGTTTACTGTCAACATTTAATCCACGCCCCGAAGCATACGGCACAATATATGGCACAAGCAGTTGGTTGACACTGGCTACGAATTACCCAATGCCCACGTATGTAGAACAGCAATCTAATGATTATTCCGCAAATCTCAACATTCAGGACACCCAGTTTCTCTCAGACTATGCTGGAGACACACAATGGGAGTTAACTGCCCTAGTAGCTTTCCAGAATTCGCCACCCATAGCCAATTTTCCCATCTCACCATTAAACATCGGTCACTTTCAGGGCCTTGATCACTACCTTGAGGTATTTGAGGCTATTCCTCATGACATGTTAGTTCAATCTATGGATTCACGGCTTCATGATCTGCTGCCACAGGATCCTCCACCAGCTCATGTGCGGTCGGCACGTACTTCCAGAACGACGAAAGCACCAGCTTTAGCCTCTAGCCCATCCAAAGTTCGGAAGCGTATCTCAGGTATTCCACTCAACAATCCAAGCCCTCCTCGTCCCCAACGCCTCAGCAACAGAAAGCTCCTCGCCTACGAGATCAGAATCCTTAGAAACTTCTTTCCAATCGCTGAACCGTTTCGTTCCCTTTTGACTAAGGATGAAGAGTTGGAGAAGTGGTGTATTTCATGGACTAATGGGAACCTTGATATGAATCTGTACACCATATGGTCGAGTTTTCTCAAACAAACCTCTACCTCGGCGGAGATTGATTTGAGACGTCAGTCCATCGATGATCATCGAATCGAATTGGCCAATTACCCCAAGGCTTGTCGGGTATGGAATAAGAGGACCGTGAGAGTTGCACGTTCCGATTCACGAGTTGTAGCTGGTCAGAAAGCTCAACTAGAAGAGCGGGGCAATGACGAGGAGGAGAGACGGAGAAAGTGGAGATTGGAGGGGTTGAGTAGTGAAGACGCTGCTAGAGTTGATAGATTGCAGTACTCAGCACGCCGTGACGTGAAGTCTTTATCAGCTGTTAAAGAGCTTGAGGATCAAGTTGATGTTGGGCTGAAGGTTAGATTCGGAGAATAATGACGGAGAGAACCAGAATCGTGGATTTTGTCAGGGAAACGAGAGAGTTGACTAGAATTGGTACCGAGGATATTCCTCAGGTAGGGGAACTTGGGCACTTTGAAGGTTTAGCGTGCAGCGTGACCACAAATTCTAATAGGTTGGCAAGACGTGTAGAGCATCTCTCATAAAGTAAAATAGCACAAAAAAACACGAAAACTATAATCGGATTTTTTCGGAATTGAATGCGATTGTTCGAATCACAGTAAGACAGATCCAGAGTAGTCTTCAATGTCTGCATCTTACAATCATAGAGCAGAACCTCAAATAAATCTAGACGGTCAGATTGAGATTGCATGTATAAATGCCGAAAGGTTTGAAGTCCAAGTATACCACTACAAAATAAGTAAGAACACTAATGCGCTCTATCTCCTGAGTAGCTTACAAGAGCTCGCAATATTAGCAAAAGTTATGAGGGTGACCTATCCCTACCACGGTATCTCCATCTCATTGGTTCGCTTAAGATAGGGTGTAAAGACTGTATGTACTTCCTTGTATCAACGGAAGATAGGAGCGTATTAAGAGAAAAAATATAACATGGTACATATCAAATTTTACCGAGGCCTTTCGAGATTTTTTGAATGTCTTACAATTCTCCTCACCCCCACTCCAGGAAATGAGATTGCACCGACCGGTCACGTGCTAACCCCATCCAATCCCAGGCGATCAAGAAATCTATCATATTTTTGATGAGCATTCTGAGGCAAAGGCTCTAAAGACGAAAACATACCGGGCTATGCTTACCAATCTGCCCCCTCGCTGATTGCATCTCTGTGCATGACTATAACTATGATGTTAGCATTCCTTTTGAGAAGAAAGTTACAGCTGGAGAGTAGTAAATTTGGATGAGTGGTTTCATAGGACGTACAATTTGCTCGCGATGGCTGGTCTCGAAGTGCTGAAGTTCCTGAAGAGTAATCTACCTTTTTCCCTGGCAGAGTAGTCTTAGTTATCGAAATAGGAAGTTTTCCCCGCTCTTACCCATCGGCTGTCGCCTGCAAGTTTTACTTGACCAATCCAGTAGCCAAGATCTTGCTTAGGAAAAGCTACTTCACCCCCCTGCTGTCATTTGACGCTAAAACTCGTTTACGGCAGTCGATGGGATACTACGTGCATGTCACTCCGATAAGGATCGTAAGAAGCGACTGGGCGGGTTCTGGGGCGTTCGTCGAATCCGCACAACCAAGTCCATTAAATACTCCCGCATTGACCAGACGAAAGACCTATCATCTTCATCAAAGTATATCTTCTACAAACTTTTGTCAAAAATGTCGATCACCACAAGCATTACGGAGGTTCTGAACGAGAATTACTGGTGCGGCAGCAATAAGATAAACGGAAACTTTGGGACAAACAAGATTCTTTCGGAGAATTCTATTGTGGGGGATTTCGACACTATCCCACTTATCGACGTTGCGAGAATGTTCAGCCCAGATGTCTCTGAACGGAAGAAGGTCGCTGCGCAGCTCTACGATGCATGTACCAGGGTTGGGTTTTTTTACATCCAAAACCATGGAATTTCAGAAGAGTCTATTGACGCAGTGTTCGATTGGGGCAAAAGGTTCTTCGCTTTGTCTTTCGATAAAAAAATGGAAGTATACATTAATAACATACCCAATTATCGCGGGTACACTCCGTTAGGAGGAGCCGGCTCGCCTGGTCCTGATGGACAAGGAAGTAAGTCCTTCCATTTTGCTGTTTTTACGTCTAGCTTGTTCTTTGAAGGATCGCATAGGCCACCACTTAGTTAGATGCTCACAAAGTCAGATGCCAATGAGGCTTTCGACTGGGGACATGACAGTAAGCTTAGCGATGATCCCAATGACAAGTTTGTTGACCCGCACATGCGTGGCGACAACCCTTGGCCCCGACAACTGCCTGAATTCGAGGTCGTATTATCAGACTATTACAGGGAACTTCGGGCTTTTGGACGAATTCTTGCCCGAAATGTTGCGATGTCACTTGGTTTGGACGAATCACATTTTGACTCAGTCTTGACGCATCCGGGATGCAGTGCTGCGGTTGCGCACTATCCGCCTCAAGAAGTGGGGAGCAGAATATTTGGCCTTGACGGACACACTGATGCGGAATGTGAGTCTCACGAATGCATCCTAATATTGGTTTGAACATTTTACTGACCCGCAGTGCAAAGTTTTCACAATTCTGGCCCCCGGCGAAGTTCGCGCTTTGGAAGTCTTGAACAAGAATGGTTACTGGATTTCTGCTCCACCGAAAAGGGGCTGCTTCATCGTGAATGTCGGAGATCAATTGCAAACTTGTAAGTTTATTCAACTTATCAAAGAGTGCCTCGGTAGTTGATTTCTCAGGGACGAACGGATTATATGTTTCAACGAGGCATCGTGTTCTGAACTACTCAGGGCAGGAGAGATACTCTATTCCGTTCTTCTTCAGTGCGAATTTTGAGACGGTCATCAAGGTAAATCTGCTCCTTAGGAGCCAAATACCTAACCACTATCCGCTGAGCTGACACATGCGATTACAGCCTATTCCAGAAATGGTTAAGGACGGAAAAGAAGTCTCATATCCTCCGTTGACAGCAGGACAGGTCAAAACCCCATTCATTTGATCCGATTACTCATTAATATTTTGTAGATGTACAAGAATACCATGGTCTCGTTCCACCATATTGCAGAACATAATCCTAAGCTACTAAAGTACTACAAAGCACCAACGGGCACTTAAGATGAAAGTAGTAGTAAATTTGGTCCTTGTCACTGCATTAATTATCTCGCTGGGAAAGTTACTGGTAATTTGAACTTGCATTTAACCTCGAGTCATGCATTGCTAATCTCGTAAAGCAGACACGAAAGATGTGAAATGATTATGCTATTTGAATATAAAGCTAGTAATGCATTGGATTTGATTTATTTCTTCAAGATCCCAAAACGTATTCGTGACGACTAGCAAGGTTCACTTGGAGAAGAGCTTTGTCCCGTGGAGATGAGGCGGCTCGGGAGCGGGGTCAATCCCCAGGCGGATTTCTTACCGTACCGCCCACGTGTACGGAGTACGGAGTACGCACCACACCACTTCACTTGAATCAGGGTTCTTTTGATGAGTGCATTAGTGCCCACCTCACCTTTCCTCCTTCGGTTGCACATTCATCTTCGTCGAGGAGTGCCCACTGTACAGGAGACAGCGGACGTACTACCTCGACAAACCATTCCTGCGGAGGGATACCAAATTGATTCTTTAAGATCCACAGCTCGCTGTGAAGGTGGCAAACTTCATGTTGGCGACCGGTCTCCTCGACCAGTTCCACTATTGCAGATCACAATTGGCATTACAGTTAATGGAAACGGAGTAAGTACAGTGTTGACATTAGGGATAACTTCAGGGCCTCAAGGGGCCACTAGATACAACTTCAGACTGCACGAACCATGGATGGCGGGTGGGTAACCTCAAATTAGCGTACGGGAGAATTGTTTTTGGGTTTGTAATATTGGTGACAATCGCGTTGATCTCTCTTATCTAATTTGTACTTGTAGTGTTTCTGCGTTATTGTGGTAGAAACCACTCTGGAGAAGAGGTGCCTGGATGCCTAAAATGTAAATTAGACGCCTCGCAGCTACACAGAGTAATGAAATTAAAAAAAAAAAAAATTTATATTCTCTATAGTAAAGTTCGAAATCGGCTTCAGCTCCAAACACTTAATTTATCGTAAACTATCTGCACCACTATTCCGATTCTTCTTGCATCTTCGCGTCTTCCATGCCTATCATTTCTTCGTCGCTGCCTCCCTTGATATCAGAGCCGTTGCATCCTGCTGAATAGACTCAACGCTAATATGCGATGATCCGCCTTTTAACTTGGACCGACGAGAGAGAGCTTTGGTTTCACGAATTTGAGGGCGAAGATGGGTTACCTACCTGAATATACGATACACGATCTATGACATCGGACCAGAAATCATCTGCTACTCGCTTATTCAGGCAGAAATGCATCCGACTATTGTTACTGCGACGCATGATCTCTTTGTCGCAAAGACCCAACGCCACTGGATTCGCATTAAACTCAGAATGACAGTGGTTGCCGCAACCACTTACTGGAAAGTCGTGATGGACCATAAGCTGAAGCAGCCTTCGTATGTTGGATGGCGCCAACTTCCCGAAAACGTTATTTCGCTCGTACAAAGGGTAATGGCCGACCAGCCAGCTTTCGGCGACGATACAGAAATCAATATTCGCTTTGACAAGGAATTTGATGCCACAGGCGGCGGCAGTGATCCTAAAATAACAGGCCAAACACGAATACTTGATACTGGCATCATAGACAACATCTGGAACCTCACTGAAGTTCTTCGATATCAGAACGTGCGGATGATTCTAGACACAGCTCTTGTCACAGCCTACGTCGAAGGAATCAACCTGGTAGCAAGCCTTGATAATCAGTAGGTTGCATACCAGACTGATGGGCGCCCATAGGCTCAGACGCAAACCTATACCATGGCCAATAAGACAGAAATGGGCCAAGCAGATTGTCCGAGGGGTTGCAGCATACCATGAACGTGACCAGGTCGTTACAGGTATCAGAACGTACAATTGGTGCGTCTCTATCGATGACTGCGACAATGTAATGATCGTGGGCTCCTTCCATGGCAGCCATCCCGCTGTATATGGAGGACTACCACCAAGATAACACACAGAACAAGAAGGGAGATGGCGGGTAGGACCTGACTTTGAAATTTTCCAATTGGGCTTCCTGCTGTATCGTGATGAGTATCAAGAAGGCGACAGAACTTTCTGCTCACTTACAAGATGCAACAACGCCGAACTTGCTACTTACGACGAGCACGGGGATCCAATCGCCTTGCCGAAGGCTGCGGCGGACGTACCAGACTACCTGGATTTAATGATCGCACTATGCCGCTGGGAAGATTCTCGCGAGAGACCGGCTGCTTGGGAGTTAGTCCATATGTTTCCTGAAGACGAGGAGATCTTTGGACAGATTGGTTTGCTCAACACTGGCGACAAGAGTGTCATTCCCAGAGATCACAATGCCGTCACTGCGAGTGCCAGATTGATGAGGCTTGAAGTCGTTCGAGCTCTCTACGGCTATGCTGTCATCTGTGATTTGTGCGGAGAACGATGTCATGACATGGATTATTTTTGCGAATGTAACTACGATATGTGTCACAAATGTTTTGTTGAAGGAAAACATTGCCGGGACAGGGCTCATGAGATATAATATTAAGGCTATCGCGAACAAGGAAGCAGCTAAAAGGATAATTTACTATTCGAGTGTCAACGAAAAGGGAGAACGGGAAGAAATTGTCATCTAAGTGAGTTTGTATGGAAGCCGATTTCGAAGTTTCCTGTAACGCATCTAACATGCTCCTCTCCTCGCGCTCCTTTACGAATCTTCAGTTCAACAGTCGTACATCGTGGCATAACCGCCAAGCGAAGGACCCGGCCAAAAGTCTCGGTACAAATGCTCTTTGGCAGTTTGGATCCATATCTTCGACTGCCTGCAAGTAGGAGGTCTGTTTACACAACCATTCGGATTTTCAGAAATTACTAAGGGAACGAACGGATGGTTCTCTTTTGGTCACTCTGCAATCAGTTGGTTAAGTAGCTTTGTTGCGAACAAACTAAACAACTCTAAAATTAGACGACAGAGGTAGGTGAGAGAAAAGGGTGCTTGCTTCGCCATGGGAGTATGTAGAGAATGGAAAGTGACCGCTCTTGTACAGACTATATTGTTTGGTACAATCCTATATCTTTATAAAAGGCTGACCACTTATGTTTAGAACGTCCTCAGCTACCTGAAATGGTTGGAAGGGAGAGTACATTTCGTTTACCGAAGAATCGAGGATCAGACTACAGACTTTGATAGCTTTTGCGACATTCAAGAGATTCTCACCAATGTTAATTAATTTCAAATCACGTAATGAAACACAGAAGTACTTCCGCATTATGGTGGAGACGTGGGCAGCCACAGCAGGCAAAAGCCTCCTCCTTCAGCTATGCGAAAGCACCAAGCTGATCCATACCAAGTTATGACATTATCGAATAATGGCGAATACTAGGGAAAGATGGCAGCCGACACACAGCATAGCGTTGAACCTTCACCGCCGTTTCCTTGGCCCAGCAATAGCAAAGACACTGCAGGATTCTTCTTTTCTCAAAGTGTTCGTCCTTCCCCGTCAAGTCATGTGTCCAGCGGGAATGAGAATATCTCAGACCTGTCTTCTGTTATCACCTAAAGCCTCAACTTCAATCCACTCTTCTGCTCCTAGAAAGAGTCGTGCATTACCCGATTTCTGCGACCAGAGATGTCCATAAATTCTAATACTCCATGGTTACGTATCAGAACAACGTATTCGCACTATTGTAAATGAGAACCCTAAACTTCTTTCATTCCATTCATGTCTTATTGAATGTTGCGATATTTAACATTCATTGGCGTGCGGTTACACGCACCTGCCCCTTCCTTCTCAACCCGACAAGCGAGAACGTTCTTTCCCATTGTTTCAAAACACGAATTCTTGATAGCAACGAGATATCCGAACGAGAATTTTCAGCGAACAACATTGCTCACGTTGTGTCAATGTTTCAGGCCACCATCAATAACGTACAGTCTTCACCGAGCGGCCGTTCTTGTACCGGCGGTTATGATGCCCAGAACTCCGACAATCATGTGCAGTCCGACGACGATGCTATGACAAGCGGTCCGGATGGAACTTCTGGCTTGTCGCGTTCAGATTCAACAGCTTCCACCCTCCGAGCATCCATCACTGCACCTTCCGCTTGCCACGCCTCCGGATTAGTCGCTCTCAATTCACAGTATACCTTCTCGGTTCAACTTTGCTATTTTCACGACTTCATTCAAGATCACCTAGGATACCATCCTGATTCATTCTGCTTCGCCTCTGATCAAGAGATTGCGGAGGAGATCTCATGCTGGCAACATGGTCGCTGCGATCAGTTCGCTTCTCAAATCCAATGTTGGATCCGCGATGATTTGGAACACCCTCAAAGCAAGATGAAGAGAGAAACTCGAAATTCACAGCGACGGCGTGCGCGCGCAAGAATAGAAGATATGTCGACACACCAAGAAGACCGACACGAGGCAGTCGAAGGTAAACAGATGAAAGGGAAGGGGAAGGTTGAGTTTATGGAAGTCGACGGCGATGGAAGTCATTCGCACCCGACGCATTACGGCAAGAGACGGCACTACCCTGATGACGATCACGGAGGGCAAGGTCCTTCCAAGAGAGTAGCGTTCAGCTGACAGCATGGATGGAAGCTTTGATAATTGTATGTGTGCTGCAGTTTCTGGGGATACACTCGGGAAAGGACTGCTGTGCTGGTCATGCTATCGACTTCTGAGGTCGATGTGCTCTGGATATGTTTGAAATTGGGTGGAGGAATACTTGGAAGAAGCCTATAAAAGCACTTAATCGAACGTCTCGGGTACGCGTAGGTTAGATATTGAAGATTGGCAATATACTTATAGGGTGTTTTAAATTAAAGAGAAATCTCAGATGCTGTGTTCTTTTCCAATATATGATCATGCGCCAGCTTGAAGAGTTTTGAGATATGAATCTGCTATCTCTATAGTTATTGCCCATTAGCATGGAAAAGACTTTTAAGTGCCTCTTTCCCCTCTATTTCACAGGGAGATAAGACTGCTCGTCACACCTGTAGAAACTGTTAGTCATTGATCAATTCTCAGGGTAAGGAAGTACTACAGTAACATATATGGACAAGACGACGTGTATGTGTCACACTATTTCAACTGAATGATTACAGATTGTACAAGATTGTCCAATAACTCGAAATGAGGGTTAACGTCGTTTGGAAAGCTAGGGAAGTCAACTAGTTTGATGCTTGAAGAGCTATTTTTTGAGGTGCAGAGATGGCTGCTTGCTTAAAATGTGTTTGGAACTATTCGCGAATGGCGACAATTCATAAATGGACTGTTACCATTCATCAATGACCTACCATTTTTGTACGGCATAGTATATTTATAAATAGTCTAGCCATACCGAAATAAGCCTTTTCTTAACCGCCGTAGGTGGTAGAATCTAGCCTGTTTACGTATGGGCTAGCTATTGAAAAATGGACCGCCGTTCACTAGTAGCCTAAAATACATGAAGTACTTGTTCAAAGGTACTTGTTGTGATGGGCTGAATTACTTGAATAACTCAAGGTACAGTCGCGGTATACTATTATTAAACTCGATATAAAACCAAGGTAAGCTCGATGCTAAATCGGACTATACTCTTAACTAGCGAATACAAAGAGTTACTATAGCAATCTTCTAATAATTATTTAACTACCACCTGGCTAGGGGCCTAGCAGCCATCGTATTCCCTTCGTACGACAGCCTAGTCGAGGCCTAGCCTCGAGCTCCCAGGGGCCTAACCCCTTATATTACTTCCCTCCTCCCTTTTTCTCCCTCCTTTATATTACTGCCGGTTCCCTTTCGATCTTTTCTTCCATATGCCCGTACGGCCCCCTAGCAATACGTGACCTTCCCGCTTTCGAACTTTTTATTGCTCTAAGGCAATTAAGTCTTTAACGAATTCCTATAGTTTTTAAGTAGGCTTTTTATAGCTAATTTATTTAACTAAATATAAATCGAAACTTTCCCAGCCCCGTTTTTAATTTTTAATTTCATCGATATTATATTCTTAATCGTCGTTAACTCGCAGCTTAATCGAGTGTAGTTCGATTACTACTTAACCCTTTAGCGGCTTATTAATTAGCTTTAATAATCGTATGGGAAAAACGTCGTGGCGACCTAGGGGGACGTTTAGCCTATATATATACGAGCCGCATACTTCTCGTACAATATACTTTGCATACCGCTAGTCAAGCTTTTTGCTTAAGCGTTCCGTAGCGATATTTTCCAAGCTTAGCCAGACCTTGTCCCCTACTTTATACGCCAAGGCTTGGTCTCTTCTCCGATTTGCAACCGACTCTTGGATCTCTTATGCTGCTGCCATAGAGGCTTCTGCTATTTCTTATACGTCCTTTAGCTTGCGGAATATAGCGTTTGCTCTCGAGATAGAGGAGTCTCGAGTACAATTCGGCTCTATTTCGAGGCTAAGCTATAGCATTTCCTAGTTCCAATCGTAAATCATAAAAAAAAGCGCTATTCTTGTAGCGGAGGCGTTCCGGCCATTAATCGCCTCTACTCCGATTAGTAAGTAGTTTACCCAATCGTCTTGGGCCTAATTAACTAGCTTCTTTAATACTATTTCGACGACTTCATTCGCCCGCTTTATAAACCCGTTAATCTCGAGCGAGAAAAAGGTGCTAAATCGGCGTTATATTTAAAGCAAATTACATAATCTCTTTTAAAACGCGCTTATAAATTATATTTCTCGATTTAAAATAATAGCTTAAAGTAAATAATAATAAAAATAATACTTAATTAAAAACTATTTCGCTACTATTTCGACCTCGATATTTTCCAAACTCTCTACTATTACTCTTTTATTTAAGCGATTCGTAAATACTATTATATTCGTATACTTTTTCGATAAAGAAAGATTTATAATAAAATTTATAGATAATTCGAATTAAACTCGATTTAATATCGAAAATAGTTTAAAAAAGCTTTATTTTTTCGATTTCTAAACTTTATTACTATTATAGCTATTATAAGTTTTAATAAATTGCCGTATTTCTCTCGATATTTTTAGCTAAAAGAATTAGCAAACTATTATTATATATATAAACTCTCGTTTAAAGTAAACGTATATCGAGAAATTATATATTTTCTAAAACACTTTTACTTTTATATTCCCCTTCGAAAGGACCTAAATACGGTCCTGATACGTTAGCTTATTATTTGCGGACACTTCGCATTTAACTATTAATACTTTCAGTCGTAGGCTTAGTGGGAATCGCTGCTCTTGGTCTCGTACGATTTCCAAAGTTCGAGCGTATTCAAAGTCGCTTCGAATAGCTTCCGGCCAATCTTTAAATAAGGCCGATATAGCATCTATTTCTCTTTCGTCGTCTCCTATTTAAAGACGACTCGTCTCCGCTACTATCACTTCTCCCTTTTTTATTTATTTTAATTTAATTAGCTATATATTTCTTTTTTGCAATTTATTATCGCTTACCTTTTTAAATAGATTTTAATTTCTCTTTAATAAAGCGTTTACTCGGTCGTTATTCACGCCCGGGACGTAAATAATTCGAAAGTTATATCGAAAGAATATTAAAAATTACTTTATTTGCCGTTTAATTAGCTTTCGTATAATTATAAAGTATTATAAATTTTTATAATTCGAATAAACTTCGAATTTTTCCAAACCCCTAAACTCTATATTAAACTTTTCAAAGCTTCGTATAATTGCAAGTATTTTTTTATTATAAATCTCGTAATTACACTTAGCTGCATTTAGCTTCCGAGAATAGAACGAATAGAGTACGAATAGGCCCTTAGCATTAACTTGCAAAAGAATACTTTCGATACACTATTTTGACGAATTAATCTCGATTTATATTTCCTTTTCGTAATTAAAGGAAGCCAAAGCTAGCTCTATTAAGAAAATCCTCTTTAGCTATTTAAAGGCCTCGTTTGCCTAAACTAACTATAAAAAGGTCGTGTCCTTACGGATGAGTTCGATTAGTGGCCGAATTAGATTCGAATAATAATTTATAAACTTTCGGTAAAAGTTGGCAAACTTTAGGAATCCTTGTACGCTCTTTATAATTATTGGCACTTCCTATTTTTAAATAACTCTAACTTTCTCGGGGTCTATTCGAATACCTTTCCTTGCTTTAATAATAAAGTCTAAGTACTTGGTTAATTTAATTTTAAATTCGCACTTCCCAATATCGTATTATAGGCTAGCCGCCCGAAACTTTTTTAGGACTTTTTCGATATATCTTCGATGCTCTTTTCGAGATTTCGAGAAGATAATAATATTATTAATATAAGCCGAGTAAAAATCGTTTAAAATATTTTTTAATATTTAATTAATATAGTATTGGAAAATATTTGAAGCGTTTACTAAGCCAAAGGGCGTAATAAGCTATTTGTATAAATCGAATCTATTTTGAAATATTATTTTCTATTTATCGCTTTCTACGATTTATATTCGATAAAAAGCTGCTATTATATTTAGCTTTATAAACTATTTAACTTTAGTAAAGTTCCGAAGTATCTTCTAGATTAGCGGTAGTAAGTAATAGTCTTTACAAATTAATTTATTTAAAGCTCTATAATCGATATAAAATCTAAAGCTTCTTTTCGGCTTTCGTACGAATAGTATCGGAGCCGCTGCAGAGCTATTACTAATTTATATAAACCTTTTGTCGAGTAATTTAATAAGCGTCTTTCGTAAAATAAGAAATTTATCTTTAAATATTCTATATATCGGGCTCTAAAGTATCTCCGATATAGTTCCGTTTTCTCTCCATTTTAGTTCGATCGCGTAATCGATTTCTTTACCTCTATATAAAAGTAGCTTATTTACGTCGTTTCGATTAAATATCGATAAATATTTAAATAAGTAAAGAAGCAGCTTCGTATAAGGATTTAAATAAATCTTTGAACGTAATACTTTATCGATGTCCCGTATTATAATCGAGAATACTTATACTTTACTTCCTTTCCGATTCTTTACTATATACTATGCAATAACTAATATAAGTTAGGCCGGCTTAATACTTTTTAACTCTCGATTCGCCGTAGTCTCCGTACGTATAATTATCGTAAATAGTTTATCGTTTATTTTATTCTCCTTATTTTTCCAATCCCAATATTGCCTCGATCTATATTTAATTTGTAATTACTTCCCTCCTTTATTAATTTTAATACTTTTTTTTCTAATTTAAAGCATGCTTAAAAATATATCGTACCTTTCTAAAGAAATAATATAGAACTATACTCTTTTTTAATAACTTTTAAAATTAATATTAATTACGATTATTTTTTAAATAAATCGCTTAGTTTTTTTATTATTAAACGCTTTTATTTAGAAAAGTTTAATTTATATATATTTTAAATTTAATCTCGTGGCATAAATAGAGTTATAAAGTCTATAATATAAATATTTAGTATCTATTATAATTTTGGCAAAAAAGCTATAATTAATTAAAGTAAATATAATTATAAATTTATAATATATATTTTTTTTAAACTTTCCTTATTTTTTTCGCAAAACTTTCGACTTTCCTTTATTTTGTACACGATTCTATATAAAGCTTACTTATTTCCCAAGCCCGATTTAAAATTAAAATTTAATTTTTCAATTCTTTTATTTTGCTCGATAGTTTTACGAACTCGTTTCGATGCTTATTTAGAGGTAGTAGTAGTCGCTTTAGATCTTCTTGGTTAAAGCGATGGCTTTTTCGCAAAGCCTAAAAAGCACTTGGCAATAAAATGGTTGGCATCGCCATATTGGAGATATTCGTTCGCTATATAACGCTATTTTAGCACTTCTTTTAATATTTATTTAGCTAAAGTTTTTGATTTATTATTCGGCAATCGACTCGAGCTTGACCTATACGCGACTCGAGGTATAAATTCCTAATTTATTTCATTGCCTTATTTTAGCTCGCTATAAAGCTTGGCCTATATCCCACGCTTACTACTAAGTCGATTTAGTTTCGTAAAGTTATCGACTATCCTTCGTAGCTAATTAACGAAATCTTCGTACTTGGCAAGCTTCTCGATAATTACTAATTTCTCCTTGATTTTCCTAGAAATTACTAATCGTAAATAACTTTTCCAAACCTTATTCGAAAACTCCCACTTTTTTACTTTTAATAACTTTTACTCGAATTCCTATAGAAATTTTTGGAAAAGTTAGCTTTCTTGCTTTTTAGAGTTAATTTACTCCAAGGCTTTTTAAATACTTTAGGAATTATTAAACGTTGTATTTAATTAAGTAAAAAAGTCTTTGATTTTAAAAAGTTTTTGCCTTACTTCGGCTAAAGCTAGCTATAGGAAAATCCGCTTAAATACCTTGCTTGCAAAGTATTTGTAATTATACTATACCTTTTCTATTTTTCCTTTAATAGCTTTCGAATCGATTCTAAATTTAATTTAAAAGTAACCTTTAAATGCTAAATACGCTATATAATTCTATTTATCGAATTTATTCGAGTAGGATAAAGAATGTTTAGATTTTCGATTCCTCATCGATTCGCCCTTGTGCCGTTTTATTTACTATAATGCTTATATTGTAGATAGTTCGGATATAATAGGCGTACGAAAAGCAGCCCGAATATTATTTAAACTTTGTAGTAGTTGGGCATTAATCTCCTATTGCTAGCGGTATTATTTCTATATCCATTCCCTATTCACAATCTACCTTTAAAGCCCCGAATCACTTCCATTTGTAATATCCATTTGTAGCTCCATTATTTTATTTATCTTTATACTCCCTTTTAACTCGTAAGCGAATCGGTATCGTTCTAATGCTATTTCGATATTTAATTTTATAAATTTCGTTTTAATATTTAATTTTATAAATCCCGTTTTAATATTTAATTTTATAAATCCCGTTTCAATATTTAATTTTATAAATCCCATTTTAATAACCTCTCTTTAATATAAATCTCGGCGTCCTTCGAGTCGTGATTAAATCGATATGCATACGACATCGTTCCGTAGGCTATTCGTAAAGGTATCGAGTTTAAAATATAATAGGCTGAATTATTTAAATAACTCAAGGTATAATCGCAGTATACTATTATTGAACTCGATACAAAACTAAAGTAAGCTCGATGCTGAATCGGATTATACTCTTGACTAGCGGATACAAACTACCACCTGGCCAGGGGCCTGGCAGCCACCGTATCCCCTCCGTACGACAGCCCAGCCGAGGCCTAGCCTCGAGCTCCCAGGGGCCTGACCCCTTACACCTATAGCAAATTCAATTCAAATAAACACATTAGCTCTGCAAAAAAAAGGCTTCATACCTATAAATCTTGCATTCAAGGTCTTCCTAAACTCCAGGTTTCTTTTGGAGAAGAAAAGAGGTATGGCAACTTCTTAAATGTAGTCAAAAGACTCTAATAGCTAAGACGCCTGAGTCATTGAGATAAAATATCGGCTTTTTTTGCTATTGAGCTTATATCAAGACTGATTGTAAGTTCATCCTTCCTTTTCACTTGATGTATTTAGAGATCATATTTTTAATAACTGGCCATTGGGTTATTGTAACGATCATACGTGTTAACGCTTTGAGCGCAATTATTCCGTTTAAAAGGCGGTTTATGACCTAACACTGTGCTATGGGAGCTCGAGCATATCTCGGGGTTTCAAACCGCCTCTCCGTAACGCTATTCCAAGTGCGATTTCTTTGCTACATCTCCGTCCTCTGGCAAGGAGAATAATCCAAGCTATTTAGATATCCACTGTCGACAAAGCACATTTGCGACTACGGGTTTTGTAGCGGTAGTCAAGCTCCACAACTGTACTTAGATAGCTGTTCCTCTCAGAGACTTCTTCTCTCCTTAGACGCACCAAATATAGAAACCCATTACAGTCAAGGACTAGAGACTTCAGACGTCTCTATTTCTTGCGGTAAGGACCTCTACAGGTTTCAAGAGTCCTCAAGCATCAACACGGAAGAAGCTGGCTTCTACACGTCTTTGGTTCTTGGTCAGTCTCTTCGTGCGCATGCATGACCGTGGGCTTATCAATTCCTGAAAACTCTTCTAACATCGAAAATTCAATAGGTTAACAGACTCAGAATTCCCACGAACCCTCTAGTCTCTTGGAAACTAGAACCGCCCCCATGCTGCTTATAACGTCCTCCCTCCTTTTATTGAAATATACGGAAGTCAGGACTCTGCATTTCATGACGCCGTAACGTTCATCATTGGTAATCCTCTCTTATACCACCAACAAATCGACCACGATATCGCAGCCGAAGCCAAAAAATGGAGGGATACTTGGGATCGACACGAGAAAAAATATCCTTAAGCAGTTGCGAGAGTTAGCCTTCTGTATCGAGTGTGGAAGATGCCTGACATTTTCTGGTTGAACGTTAATCACCCGGACATTGAGAAGATTCATTCGCACGGAGTGGAATTCTTGAATCGTCTGCTCCTTTCAGCACCAGCGGCCTGGTTAACTCGTCGGTATTGCCTCGTTGCGTGGAGCATTGTTTAGCTGGGAGAAGTTGAAACCACGAACGACCTTGCAGTCAGTGTAAGGCGATACAGGAATGATTATCGGAGCCTGCAGGAAATAGGAGTGCGAACGTTGACTCTGGGCATCAGAGGGGTGAGCGATCAATAGGTTGTGGAAACGGGCTGCCTTCTTTGACTGCCGTTGCTGCTCTTGACATGCAGATACAAAACGACGGCACTGGTTCTCTGATTTCAATCTTCAAACAAGAGGTTCCGATGGGATTTGAATGGAGGTCTTGGTCTGCTTGGTTTGCTTGGTCTGCTTGGCTTTACTAATAACTTCGGTGGAATATCACTTTGCAAAACTTTCCCCCTGATTCATTCTGGAACGGCTAGGCTGCAGCCGTTTCTGGCTTTTGGCATTGGCCGGGTTTCAACCTTCGCTACCTTGAGGCTCGGGAATACTCTATTTTGGAGTTGCATGTTGTATGTCGAGCTCTGGAGTTTTTCAACATAAATACCTCCACCTCATGAGAAATAAAATAGTAAGTATCCCTGCTAATTCCTCCCTAGAATTCGCATGTTGAACTTGCCGTTAACCCAAGCGTGCGAATTGCTATTGTCATGAATTGATATTGAATGCCTGACACAATTATTCTTATCGCAATTCAACTTCCTATCGGATTCTTTCCAATAAATTGGAGGAATTGAAAAGTAGCCACAGGCTGCTATGACTAATCATACGCATTCCAGAGATGCAGAGGTGTTTGGGCTCGCCTAGTTTGACGTCGGAATTGCTCCAATATCCGTCTAATTATCTACTTAACTCGCAATTTCGCAACCATCATGAGGCAAACAACAACGGACTTCAACAATTCGATTTCTTTTTCCTTCTAATAATACTCTCTATTCAGCACATAGGAAGCAGCCGACTATTGACGCTGAGCAAAGATTAGGCAATGTCGACACTCTTCCAAGCTGTGGGCTTTTTCTAAATATTTGGGCTCAGATTTCTCGACCAGCGCATGGGGTCAACAACAACCACGATCCGCGTTACCTTCGAAAGACTTTTAAGAGTCTCGATCGAAGCTTTTCAGTAAGTGAGAGGCTTTTATTTCCTTAACAACCAACTTGGTTGATAATGATTTCGAGACTGACCTGTGACAAATAGATCCTAAGACGTGCCGCAAGAATTTCTATATTCTTGATTCAGTATTCAAAAGACTGAATTGACTATCACGTAAGCAATTGACCTCTTCATCTCCTTTGTCGCGTTTACTATTCACGATACTTAAAGTCATTCTTGCGCTCTAAAACCATACAAGCTTTGCGCCACAGCTTGATAGGATGAGCAGCTATCGAGAAAGGGGAGCGACAAAGCATTTACTAGACTGTGATCCGATATTCTTATTTTACTCTTCAATATGTCTTTATAATTTCGTTACTTTTGATATCAAATCTCTAATGAATCGTAGATTCAACGGAAGACTATAGAACATAAATACCGACCAATCCTCCTAAGAAAAAATGCCGACCTTTAATAATAACGACAACATCTGGGTTGTTAGTGGCCCTATTGGGGTTCAAGATCTTGCGTTCAGAGATGCGGTGAAGTGGGTCCGAGACAACTATCGAATCGTCTCTCGGTCAATCGACCATAATATCCTAGAGAATGTCGATAGATGGACCTCCAAAAAAGAACGAATTGAGAAGCTCTATACCAGGGAGGTTGTTAATGGAAGTCGTCTGTACCGGTCGAACTACATGACCGACTTGCTATGGGTCTGCGTGAATGGACCAAATATTCCGACGGCTGATATGGGCGGAGTAGAATTCTTGCAGAAACTTTACGAGATCCTGCAAGAAGCTGTCATCAACAATCCGCCTAGCCCTCTAGACCGCGACGCACTTGAAAAGTCAGACGATGCCCAAACTTTGGACAAAGAGCCACATGACAGCCCACCAATCCCTTCTGACCGCGAGGAGACTGGACATTCACAAGAGGACAACAATTCAGAAAAGAAGCCACAAGTTGATCTGGCCGTAAAGCGTCGCTGTATTGTTTGCCGTGATGAGCGAAAGAAATTCTGCAATCGCGAGCAACCGTGCGGAGGCTGTACTAAGGCCAATCCTCCTACGGAGTGCATTCTCGAAGATAATAGCAGGAGGACCGCTAATGGTTATTTTGGGCGTCTCACGGGCATCATGATTGATGATCCTCGATGAAGCAGAATAGCTAGAATTCTTTTCTGGATTCCTCAACCTATGTCGAATATTGTACAAATATCCTCTGGACCCGAATCATAAAGCGACCAGCAACCACTTCCTCCCGCCGATAGTCTTCAATGGGAAAGCAGCAGCACACAGCTAAATTAACACTACGCAGATATGAGGTGACGCTAGATAGCTTTGGGTCGAGTCCACAAAAACCGGGTGGCAGGTCCGGTGGACGTGCACATGAGCTCATGTGCACCTCGCCTCGCATTCCGATATTTAACCGTTCCTCGTAAACGCTTGATAAAAAGTGGATTTAAAAGATTTGTTAAAGTACTACGAAAGTAGTTCGAAAGTATTAAAACTATGTGATTACGATTTATATTTTTAAATAATTAAATTAGTTTTAATTTTTTCGATTTACTTTTATTTTTATTTACGTAATTGCTAAAATAAGCTAGTGCGATTGCTTAGGCGATTTAAGTTAGAATATATATATTTTCGACGCTTATTTTTTGTAAATTTCCTTCTTCTATCTTTTATAATTTTTTTCAACTTTTTAATTAATTATTAGGAATTCTCTTCTAATTTAGCTAATAAATACTAATAAAATAGTAGTTAAGCACTTTTAAATTACTTTTTAATAATTTTTAAATTTTCGTTCGAAATATTTATAATGGCTTTTATAGCATTCCTTTATAGTACTTTTTAGTTAGTTAAAAGCTATTTATAAAAAAATTTTAAATTAGCTAGTATTTTTGCTTAGATTAAAGTAGTAAATTATTTTTTAGATATTTTGAAACTATTTTTTAATTGCATTAGAATAGTTTATATAAGATTTCGCTTTAGGAAATTTTTTATCGATTCGTTAATTTCGATAATGAAATATACTTTGAATACGTAAATTTTTTTTTTATATTTATTAATTATTCTAAATATTTTTTAATTATTTTAGAACCGCTTTAGTAATATTAACGTTGTTTGTAATTATGTTAATTTCTTTTACCGAACTTAGGCTAAGGATAATTATAGTAAAGCTATTACTAAATCGATTAATGAAAGCTTTGTTAATGCGCTAGCTGTTGCTATTAATAGTAGTAAAGGCGGTAAAATCTTTAATATTCGTATTTACTATTTATTTACGTCCTAATTACTTCTTAACTACTTTAGCAAATATTGAAAATGGCTGCCAATTTATTATTTACTAAAGCTGAGCGTATTGCCCGTGTTTTTGCAATTAAAGTATAGAGTTTTACAAATATTTTTTAACTATTTTTAAACTAATTTGAAACTAAGTAATTTGATTTTCATAACGAGAATAATATAACTTTTGTTTTTTAAATAATGAGTTTTTAATAATTATATTTTAATTATTTATTAATTATTTTTAAGTTAAGGAAAAGATTTAGAAGAAGGGAGCTAAGAAGGCCGCTGCAAAGAAGGTAGCTCGTGTTGAGATTGCTTAGGTAAAACGTTTGAACTATTTTCGAACTATTTTCTAACTACTTAGAATATCGTTTCTATTATAATCGCTAGCGATCGTAAGCTCGAGTGCTTATTTCGATGGATTAAAAGTATGGAGCGTGTAAGTAAATATAGTTATTTTTTAGCTGCTTTAGAATTATTTTTTAACTATTTTTTAATTTAGCCTCTCAAATCCTATATACTACAGCTTTACGATAGCCTCGAGATTGGTGGATTTGCCAAAGGTTAAGCTTGCGTTTATTGCAAATCGATCGAGAAGAATAAAGATATGGAGAGTAAGTACTTATGTTTTACTTTGCAATTATTTATTAATTACTTTTTAAACTGCTTTTAAATTTCTAATGCTAATTAGAATAACGTTATTAGTTGCGCCGTTCTTCGCTTTTTCTTGAAGTTTGAAAAGAATAATACTACGTATAATTAATAAATATTTCCTTTCTATTTTGCAATAATTTTTTAATTATTTTTAAAGTATTTACGATATAATAATTAATAATAATATTGTTTTTTGCAAATTTTTGCTTTATCGCTTAGAGTAATTATATTTTTGCTTAGATTTACTTTTATAAATTATAGGGAAATTAAAAGTAAATACTATAAAATTAATTTTGAATTATTTTTAAAATAATTAAGTATTTTAATAATATTCATTAAGAATTTTATTTAATTTTATTATAATCGCTTTTTTATTTTATAATATTTTTCTAAAAAAAAATTTAAATTTAAATTTTATTTATTTATTAAAAAATATAAAACGAATTTAATATTATAATTTTTAATATTAAAATTATTATTAAAAATTAAAAATTAATTAATTATATTTATATTATTAAAATTATTTTTATATATTATAATAAAATAAAAATTTATTTTATTTTTTATATTTTTTTTTAAAAATTCGATTTAAATTAAAATTAAAATTTAATTAAATAAAAATAATTTATAAATAAACTTTTTTTTTAAATATATAAATAATTATTAAAATTAATTAAAAAAAAATTTAATTATTATAATAAAATAAAAATTTTATTTTATTTTTTATATAATATTTTTTTTTTAAAAATTTAATTTAAATCGAAATTTAAATTTAATTAAATAAAAATAATTTATAAATAAAAATAATTTATAAATAAAAATAATTTATAAATAAAAAAATAATTTTTTTTTAAATAATAAAAATAATTTTAATAATATAAATATAAATTATTAATTTTTAATTATTATATTTTTTTATAATTATTATTTTATTATATTTTATATTTTTTTTAATTATATTTATATATTAAAAATTATAATATTATATTTATTTTTTATTTTAAAAATTTCGTTTTTTAATATTATAAAAAAATATAATAATTAATTATTTATATTTATATTTTATAATATAATTAAAATAAATATCGAAAATATCGATAAATTAAAATAATTTAAATCGATAATTAATATAAATTAAATATTATAATAAATTTTTTTTATATATTATCGAATATTTCGAAAAATTAACGAAATTTATAAAATTTTTATATAAATATAAAATTTTATTTTTTAATAAAAAAATAAAAATTAATTATTATATAAAAAATTAAATAAATAATTTATAATCGAATTTTTTATATTTTAAAAATTTCGTTTTTCGATAATATTCGTTTTTTATTTTAAAAATTAAATAATTTATAATCGAATTTTTTATATTTTAAAATTTTTATTTTTTAATAATATCGAATAATTAATTAATTAAATTTAATTTATAAAATTAATAATAATAATTTAAATATATTATAATTTAAATTTTTTATTAATTATAATAATTCGAATAAAATAAAATAATATTTATTTTTTTATATAATATTTTATTATAATTTTACGATTTTTTTTTAATTATATTTAAATATTTATTTTTTGAAAATTTCGTTTTTTAATAATATTTTATATAAATAATATTAAATAATTTATATTTTTTAAATAATAATATTTAATTTATATAAAAATTAATATTAAAATTTTTTATAAATTTCTTTTTTAATAATATATTAAATTTTTTAATTAAATATTATAACGAATATTAATTATTAAAAATATATAAAAAATTAAAATTATTAAATTAAAATTAAAATTTTTTATATTTTATTTTGCAAATTTAAAAAAAACGAAATTAGTTTTTTTTTAAAATTATTATATTTATATATTAAATAAATTTTTTTATTATAAAAAATTAAATTTTTGGAAATTCGAAATTAAATTTCGATTAAATTATTATATAAAAGAAATATAATAATTATTAAATTTTTAATTAAATAATAATTAAATAATTATTAAAAAATTATTATAATAATTTTTTATATTCGTTAATTAAAAATATAATTCGATTTAATATCGAGTTTATTTTAATTTTATATCGAATTTAATAATAATATATCGCGATTATATTTTAAATTATTTAAATAATTTAATTTATTATATTTATTTTTATATAATATTTTATAATTTTTATAAAAAAAATTTTTTTTAAAATTTAATTTAAATCGAGATTTGGATTTAATTAAATAAAAATAATTTATAAATAAAAAAAATATTTTTTTTTTTTTAAAATAAAATAAATAATTTTAATAATATAAATATAAATAAATAATTTTTAATTATTATATTTTTTTATTATTAAAATTTTTTTTAATTAATTTTAATAATTAATAATTATTATTTTATTACGATTTTATAATTTTTTTTATTTATATTTATATATTAAATATTACGAATAATATTCGTTTTCTATTTTAAAAAATAAATAATTTATAATTAAATTTTTTATATTTTAAAAATTTCGTTTTTTAATATTATATTTTTTTTTAAAAATTATTTTAATTATTTTTAAATATAATTATATAATTTATTTTATTTATTTTTTATAAATATATTATTATTAATTTTTAATATTTAAAAATATTTTTAATTATAAAAAAATAATAATTAAATTTTATTTATTTTAATTTATATAAAATAAAATTATCGATAAAAAGGAAAACAAATTGCATAAGTACTTTGGAAATATTTTAGAAATATTTTCGAAATACCTCGGGAGTGCTTATTAACTAGCTAAGCAGAATATCTCACCGCTTTTTCCATTTTATTATAATTTATATTTATTTTCCAATTTATAACTTTTCAACTTTTCTTTTTATTATTATATCGTGCATTAATTCGAAAATTCTAATAAAATATTTATTAATTATTTTTATAAATATATAACTCGATTAAATAATTATTCTTTTTATAAGCTTGATATTATAGTACGTATTATAATTTTAAAATATTTCGAAGATCGCTTCGATATATGTATGAATATATTTGCAAAGTTTCTCGAAAGTATTTTGCAAATATATTCGATGTATTCAATAGCTAATTTTCAATTAGTATTTAAAGAATTGCTTTTAAGATTATGATTGCGTTATAGTTTATCTCGAAGAAAAGTTTTATTATATTTAATAAAATGGATTAATGTACGTTTATATTAAACTTTTTGCTTGTATTGGAAACGTACGCTTTTATATTAAAAAAATTTACGATTACATTTCGATTTATAGAAATTAGTTTTTAAACTTTATTAAATTTAAAAATAAATAGAATAAATATTTTTAATGCATTGAAAATGTTATTAAAGGATTATTTATATATTAATTATTAGCACTTAGTATTTATTTTCGAAATATTTATAATATATTATTAAATAAATAATACAAAAGTTTACGATTACCTTTATTAATAATTCTCGTCCCTATTAATCTAAATTTTTTATTCCTTTTTTAAACTTATTATTACAATTCTTCTCTCCTTTCCTCGAATAGCTATTTATATTCTTTTTCGCTATCTCCAAACTTTATATAATTTTGCTTTTAAAAACTTCTATATTTACATTCGATATATTGCATTTTATTAACGAATATGCTAAGGATAAATAAATTAAAGAATTTATAATTAAAGAAAATATTAAAGAGAAAAAAGTAAAGTAAATTTACTATTTTATTTTTTATTAAAATTAAGTTTACAATACTTTCAAAATATCGTGAAAGCTTTTTAAAAGTATTAATTAAATATCGTTATACATTTGAATTAATTTTTTACTATTTAAAAACTAATTCTTTTTTTTCTAAAGTTCGTTCGATTAAAAAGCAAATTGTTAAGCTATTTTAATCGGCTTTTAATACTTCGAAAAATGTTTTAAAAGTAATGTTTTTAATATTTCTATTATTTTTATAATAAAGCTTATTACTATCTTCTCTTTTTATTACTTAAAACCTAATAACGATTTTACTTCGTTTAATTTTAATTACATTTAATTTATTTAATTTATTTGCTTAAAAATTCGAGGATTTAGTAAATAAGGTTTTGGGTAATGAAAATTAGTTATCTTAACAAAAAATAAAGAATACTATTCTTACATTCGAAAACAAAAAGAATAAAGATTCAATAAATATATATTATATAATAGCTAAATATTTATTAATTATTTATAAATCTATAAGTTTAGAATACCGCCGTCTATATTACTAGCACCTTTTACCTTTACTATTAAATATTCTCGAAAAGATATTTACGACGATATTGCTAGCTTTTTTGAATAGATTTATACTAGCTTTTAATTTTAAGTTTATAATATATTAATTATATATAGCTATTTAATAAATAACGAATGAAAATGAAGGACTAAATACGTATTAAAAAGCAAGGCCTAATTCCTATACGAGTTTTTAATATACTTTATCGTAGTGGAAAAATTAATCGAATTTAAATGCGACGATTAATTAAATAAAATGCTAAATTTTTATATAGTTTTTGCCGAGATAATAGTAAGTTTTTTGCAAACGTTTTGAAACTATTTTCTAATTACTTTAAAGTCGGAAATGTTCGGATATTAACGCTAAAGATTAGGAAATTTTAAAATATAGTTCTTTAGCGTTTTTCAAATTTATTAAGAAGGAAGATTTTTTATAAGTATCGCTAAAGTACTTTGGAAGTATTTTATTATTAGCTATTAATTAGCTATTAAAGTATATAATCTTATTATTTAAAATATAATTTATTATTTTTTTTAAAATATAAATGCAAATTTATTTTAATTATATTATAACGTTATTATTATAAAGTCCTTATTTTAATAATATATTTTCTAAAAATAAT
The DNA here is from genome assembly GCA_003988865.1 of Phialocephala sp. D728. Lineage (NCBI taxonomy): Eukaryota > Fungi > Ascomycota > Leotiomycetes > Helotiales > Mollisiaceae > Phialocephala > Phialocephala sp. D728. The sequence goes on along the minus strand of QYAJ01000017.1, from coordinate 313,531 downwards.
ATTTTAAACTAGTGCAAATTATTAGAATATAACGATTAATATAGTAAATAATTAAATCGAGAAAATGTTGAGAAAGCTTGATTTTAAATATGTAAACGTTGAATATTTTATTTATAAATAATTCGTTTTTGAAAAAAAGATTTAAGCTTTTCTTTTATTATTTTTTCGTTTTTTAAAATTTTAATTCTTTATTTTAAAGTATTTGTTTTATTTATATTTAATTTAACGTTTTTTTAAAAAATAAATAAAGTAGAAATAATAAAACTTTAAAAAAAAAATAGTAATAATATGCTCGTTTTTTAATTAATTAAATATAATTTAAGTAATTATTTGAAAGTAGTTTTAAAGCCTTTTCGTGGTGCTTTTCGAGGCCTTTTAGTAGTAGGCATTCTAATATTATCGATTATACTAAAAAGGTTTTGCGCCGATAATTAGGCGTTAATATATAGGCTAGGATCGCTAGTATTGCAATTAGTTTAATATTCGTTTCGAAAACGTTTTTCTTATTTTATCTATGGAGTTAGTAATTAATTACTAAATAATTAATAAGAAATTAAAGATTTACTACGAGATTAAGTTGCTTAAGTATTTCTTTAAGTAATGCTTTAATATTTTTAATTAGTATTAAATCCAAGTTCGATTTAATTTTAAAATAAAATAGCTCGGCTTTAATTAAGTATTCTTCCGCTATAATTTAATTAGTATAATAATTACTATTAAATATTATTAATTATATCGAATTTGAGATTAGAACGCGTACGAATAATATTTTTAAAATACTTTGAAAATACTTTTGGAATATTTGTGAGGTATGCTGAAAGTATTTCGAAGGTATTATTAAAGTACTTTGATAGTACTATTTGTATGCGTTTTAATTTTAAGTTTAGGAAATTAAAAGGATTAATATATATACGGACCTTAGTACTGCAAATAAAAGGAATTCGCCTTTATTTATTCGATTTGATAATAATTTAATAGAATTATTAGTATTATTATTTTTATTACAATTAGTAAATACGATAGAATTTCTTTTTTAACAAATTGTATTTAATTTAGTTATAATCTATAGGTTTCGTTTATAAGTATACTATTTCTTTATTTGAGAATTAAAGTATTTAATATATATTTGAAAAAGAAATTGAAATTATTTATTTTATTATTTGAATTTTGTTTAATATATAATTAATATTATCTTTTCTATTTTCGTTGAAAAAAAGTTATTTGCAAATCTTTTTCCATTGAAATTAAAGCTTTCCTTTTTTAATAATAGTATTTAATCCTCGATAATAATGAATGTAATAAAATATTAATAAGCATTAAATTTGCTATTACTAAGGTCGGTGATGGACGTCGATTCGACGGAGGTATTCGCTAAAGCTTATAAGTTATTAGAAATTGGTTTTGAAATAAATCGAAAGAGCTTTTTACTATATGCTTGAGCTGGAGATATATTAGCAACTACGGCATTAATCCTTTTATTAGAAAGGTATTACTATATAATGCGTTTTGTATTTCTATATTCTTTTAAAGCTTTATTAAGCTTTTTAAAGAAAATGCAAAAGGCTATATAATACGTTTTTGAAGTTTTTTTATTAATATATATACGTTTATAATAGATAATCTAATCCTTTATAAGTTTATTAGTACGTTAACGACGCTTTAGAAGTATTATAAAAGTTCTTTTAAAATCTTTTATAAGTATTTAATAAATGCAATATATTGAAAAGTTTATTATTTATAATGTTTTTATGCAAATTAGTGAATAAGATTTCTTTCTATACTCTATATACCTTTTTGTAAAATATATTAATTTAAAGATATATTTGTTCTATAATTTATAATGCATTTTAAACGTGAGCATAAGTAATAAACCGTTTAGGTCCATCGATAATTATAGCTCGAATATAATTATAGTATTGAAATGAAAAATAGTCTTTTTGTTAAAGCTAATATTTAGCCCAAACATTTAAAATATAGTTAGAAATTAGTTTTAAAGTTATATCGTGATAGTATAATAGTATTTACTTGCTTAATCCATGCTAGTTGGATATTCCTTGAGAAGTAATGCATAAATTATATTTTGAATTTTCGATTTATTATATAAGCTTGGATGAAGTTCTTCGAAAATATTTGCTCCAAATGCTTAAATAGCTTTTTGAATATTAATATTATTTATGTATATAGTTATATTCTAGTTAGTTTGAAAGTATTTAGGAAGGAGTATACGAATAATTTGCTATTTATTAAAGACGTCGAGATAACTTTTTTTAAAGCATTTTTAATGTATTTTTTTAATAGCTTTGGTGTATCTCGAGGAGGTGGGGCTATATAAGAGTGGATACTATAAGTTATGAAAACGATTTAATGATATATCTTTAAATTATCTAATATAACTAAATTGAATTCGATTTCGCAAATGCAAGTACGAATATTACTTGGGCTAATAGGATGACCATACTTTATAAAATGTTAAAATTTGATTATTAAAGTATTTGGCAAGTAGTGTATAATTACTTCCGAAAAGCTATGAAAGATATTTGTATTATTATAATTTTGTACTCTAGAACGTTGAGGCAAAACCCGCTAATACTTCGTATTTGGCAAATAGTATCTTCCAAGGAATAGCTTTTCGAAATAAATAAAATTAATCTTTTTAATTCGATTAATCCATTTATACCAATAATCGCCCATTTTAAATGCATGAGGGTTATATTTATTATATGCAATATAATAATTAAATTATCTATCTTTATGCTATTTAAATTAGTTTAATTAATATAAAAGAATTTAAAACGTATAAAAGATAGACTTTGGAAAAGCTTTGGCATTTCTAAATAATGGGGATAGTATATATTTAGTTCTCGTTTCTTCTAATATCTATAAACCTCGTTATATTTCCTAGATAATATTTAGTAAATACTTTCTAAGTAGTATTTAAATACTTACCGAATAGTTCTCTTTTAATATACTATTTTTTAATATTATTTTTAAAAAACTTTATGAGATTCGATTATAATAGTACGAAGATTTAAGAAAGATTGGTGAGTTTATGAAGTATGAGATGTAAAGAAATATAAAGCTATATATTCGCAAAATTTGATATTAATATATTAATAAGTTATACGTTTTATTAAAGCGTTATGTAGTAAATAATAGAAAGTTGGAGAATCGTAAAGTTTTTAGTTAAACGAATAATTATATTGGATTTAGTATAAGCTTAGTTAAAAGATTTAAATTACTTTTTTTAAAAGTTTTTATATAAATAGTTATAAAGTTCTTTTATAACGTATTTCGAAAGTATTTGAATAGTATTATTTTAGTATTTCGAAAGTACGATAAAAAAAATAAAGATACGAAATTTACTTTCGAAATTAGTTTTCTAATTTGCTTTTTTGTTAAGCTTGATACGTCGATACGATATTTAATATTAAAAGGTGAAGATTTTGGATATAAGGGAATATCGGGTATTTTGTAAATTTTTTTTATTGTAAAAGGGTTGCTGTGAACATCGCTAGTTATAACGAATTTGCGAGGCGATAAAGTATTTTATAGAAGTTAGTTTATAAGTATTTATAAAATGCGTTAGTATTAATTAATTAGTGATATATCTTCTAAAAGATAAAGGCTTTCCGACTTCGATTTTGGATTATGGTCCCAAGGCTTTGATTGAAAGGGGCAAGAGAGCTTTGGTATAGAATATAATTTTTGCTATTGGCGATGGCTTGGAATTTGATTAAGAGCGATACGATTTGCTCGAATAGAGTTTTGAAGGAATTTAGTAAAATGCGATATAGTAGCTATTTTGATGAGTTGGTAAATCGAATGCTGTTTGAAAGTTGAATGCTGTTTGAAAGTTGAAGAGAATATACGTATAAAGTAACGATACGTCGGAAGGAAATTAATTAATATGTCGTGAATTTTCGTGTTTTTATACGTTTTATATATTGTATATAGTTATGGATAAAAGCATTTTACAAGTATTTAGCATATACTTTCAAAGCGGTTTAAGCTTTTACCCCGCTTTAATTTACTAAATTTTAAGCTATTTAAGATATAAATTATAAAAAAAGGTAAAGAGAATTAAAAGCTATAGTAAGAAGTTATATTTTTATATTGTATTACGTTTTGCAAAAGTAAGATAATAAAAGTAATATAGAATTATAAATAGTTTTCCGAAAACGTCTACGATATATACTTCTAAAGCTTTGTGAAAGTATATTTCAACTATTATATAAAATCTCTACGCTAGTATTGAAAAGTACTTTCAAAGCATTTGCTAAGCTTTTTAAATAAAGCTTCAAAAGTATTTAATTTAATATTTAAAAAGGTTTTTAAAGTACTTCCAAAATGCTGTTTATAAAGTATCAAGTAATTTTTAAAAGTATTGTGAAAGCCTATTTATAATATTATAGATAAGCTTTTTAATAGTATTGGAAATATAGTTTGAAAGTATTTCGAAAATATTATTGAAAGTACTTTGAAGGCGCCGTTGAAAAATAATAGGCTTGGGAGGGCTACGGGGCATTTTTTGTTCGGGCTCGGGGTGGTGTTTCTATAGTAAGATCGTGTTTGAGTTTATTTTATTTATCTTATTTAATTGGTTGATTGCTGGAATTAGGCGAGGTGCACATGAGCTTATGTGCACGTCCACCGGACCTACCCACTGCACAAAAACGAGAGGAAAAAGGGGTCGTCGCTAGCAACGCCAATCGCTAGCCGCCTCGTGACTGACTGACTGTCGCCTTCTGATTGGACCATTGCTGATTGGGGCTTCTTGGAACACCCTGGCCAAGTCGTCCTTTTTCTTGAGGATTTCGCATAAATTGGGTGAAGAAGGATCTTTGACTTTCATTGCTTGGGGTAGGCCCTTTGGAGTTTCTGTTCTTCTTGTATTTAATACGCGGGCCTCTCCTGCAGTATCCGGACAAAAACGAGGACATAGCAATTCATGAATTTGCAGACTCTATAAAGCGCCAGCCTGTGAACTCAGTATAAGTTACTTCGAAGTGCCGAAGAGCCGATAGGATGAGAGAAAATTTAAACATTGATAGTACTTGTAAATTTAAGATACTCCCCAAAACCAAGCAGCAGTGTCTGGAACAAGGATCAATCTGTTTCAGCCTTGTATATTTGGAAAAGCCACCAATTGCTTAGGTGGCAGCGACGCCGGGGGAGGGAGAAGGGCTGCTCGCGTGGTTGAAACTGCCTTCAGTCAGTGGAGATTGACTTTCTACGATGACTGCATCTTAGAGAAGGATGATAGAGATCCTGGTGGAAACTCTAGGCACGAGCTCGAACTAAACTTGTGAGTGACTGTCATTATACTGATAGTGATTTCGAATACTTCTAAGGCCACCTTTCTTTCCCGCTAAACTTCCTCGAGCTCAGTCAACTGTTATACCACAGTCAACACTATAGAAGTTCGATGCAAAGCTATTGAAGTTGCTGCAGCCATTTTACTGCCAGTACAGACACCACTTTGATTCAAGACAGGTGCATCTCGCACGCATTCCACCCTCAACCCTTCCTACTCTGAGGCTTGAACGACAATTTGCAAATAAAATGCACCGACCTCGAAGCATAGAAGTGACAATAGCATTGCTTCTTGGCTCTCAGCATTCATCTGGGTGGTAATAAAATGGGTGCTAGTGCTCCCCAAGATCTCCATTTTTTCAGCATCGCTATATTGTATGATTATGACCCTAGGATAATGGGTGATGGAAACTCTTTCACCAGCCTAGTGAAGAATGTAGTCTTCAAGTAGAGACAGAGCCAGCACTACACGAAAGAAGTCGTACGCGGTACTCACCAGGATCAAAAATGTTTCATGCTTGAATTAGTCTGGATGTCAACGAACAGATCGTCATTACCACTATAAGTATCAATTAGCAACTATTTGCGCAGTCGCAGCAGACTTCTCGACTGATCCTGAAAAGGTAGGCATCCTCAACATTACTCGATCAATCTGTCCTCAATTGACCAACTACAGGCCTCGACAGGCAAGTATGCAATAGCATTAATAATTCCACTTCATTCAACCAACTCTGGGAGTGAGAGTAATTACTGACGTGGCGCAGACTTTCTAGACCCCCATCGCGTTCGTTCACCAGAGCTATCGGCATTTTTGCCAACCTATACCCAACAAGCGCGTCATTACTTTCAAAAGCTCAGTAAAGTACATCTCGGAATATACTGAGGCATTCAAGAAGGTACATTCCCGCGGCGATGAACAATATGGAGTAGAGCATGCGGCCGATTCGACGAGCTTCAATGCACATTTCCGGGATGGCTCTCCAGAAGTAGCAATAGTGTCCAGATTTGTCAGGATTAACTAATGAATTGTCTCTTCCTAAGCGCAAATACCTAAGGCCCAAATAATCCACCGATGGACAGTTGTTGTCAAAACACGAGCTGGAGGATGGCAATGCTAAGCACGCCGAAGAGAATGTGGACCGCCCAACGGAGTACACTTGATGATAAATCCTCTGCAATTGGTGCGAAAGAGATGCGGACAAGATCGGAGCAGGCGCCTGCGTTCGAGAGCTTATGAGCGGACTAAACTGCAAGATGATCAAGTATTAATAGCTTTTAAGGTCATCAAACTGGTACAATGGAGAATCTAGATAACTATTGGCTTGTGGAAAGAAATTTTTCTCTCTCCTAGAGCTCTACAGATCTTCCTAGGCAACCCTCCTAGTTTTCGCCTGGAATCGATTATCCAGCAACATGCATCCAGCAACAATTTTAATACCATAGTCCTTGAAAGTATCACATCTATTCAGATGCCAGCTATCGGACCTAAAGTACTCTCCAGTCATTTCTGATAGTCGAACCGTTGCATGTCTAGGGGTAGTTTAAGGAAGTGTGTTGTTTATGGAGCCGGAGCCTCCTCTAGTTAGATAGCTGAGCTATTTGCCACCCTCAGAGGATAATAATCATAGACCCCCACATTAAAAGGCTCCTTTACTGGTGAAGCCTCAATATGTGAGACCCCCTGAAGAGAAGCAGTCGGAACGAGGAAGCTATAGCCATGCAAAATGAGTAAATATATAACTACTTTTTAATTGAAAATAACCATCTCTGAGAAATATGCGCCCTGAAACGAAGTTGTACAAGACCAGCATTACTAAGAATGCGAAGCAGATATATAAGAGCGAAAGTGAGAAATTTAGAAGAAAGAAGGTGTGTACTCGGTTCGCTTACCTGTTTGGTTGGCATAAATGCAATCAAATGCCGACCCACATCCACCTTCGAACCTCCACCACCACTTGAAGACCACCCAACTTCCAACCATCAATTCTAATCAATTTCCATCAATTAAATCACTGCAAACTGCTTTTCAAAGCGTGGAATGCATTTGCATCTCAACTACAACACAAAGTAAGTAGTTCCTCGTTGACAAGCCCCGCGGGAGGCGGAAAAGCTAATGCGCAACTCCTAGATACCAACGCACACAATACAACGTACCTTCCTGTCATCAATCTTCAATTGAAGATTCCTCGAGCGCAAGCAAGTACGCTGACAATTTCTTATTATTAATTCTTTATCATAGCTGTGCGCTTTTTGTGCTGCCTGCGCGGCCATCAACATATACCCTGTACTTTTCCAAAGTAAAGAAATGCGAGCAGGACAACAATGGGCCCACTGACACACGCCTAATTAGTTGCTTTGCATCGTCTTTTATAATCGTAACATCATTTTTCTCGATGGAAGTGCATCTCTATGCATTTGTTAACAAGGCGTAGGTGGACCAACCTGGAGTCTTCCAACGAAGTAACCTCGAACTTCCACATCGAAAAGAAAGATGTCTGCCAACGAAAACGCTAGTCGACGTGCAGTTGCTTATCAAGACGCGGTAGAGTATATCCATGAATATCTTGCCGAGTTTAAGAAGGTGTACTTCCACACGTACAAACAAGAGAATAAGCCCTGGGGAGAGGAATTGTTGCGCTTCGAGGCACGCTTTCCTGACGGCTTTCCCAAGACTGGCGATCCAGAATCCTACCGCGACTATCTCACAGGCTACCTCTTCTTGAACGTCAATGGGCTGCATCCTGATCTATTCCCTTTGCCTAAGGCCATTCTTTGTCTGAGGGAAGTTCTGGAGAGCGCCATCTCCATCGCCAACAGAACGGAGGACCATGAAAGCCAGGAGGATATTCTGAAGGATGAAGAAGGCTCGGATGTCCAGGAGGGAGGACATGACTCAAATCTCGAGGAGGGCCAAGAGGGTTCAGATGTCGAAGAGGAAGAGGATTCCGATCTTGAGGAGGATAAAGAGGCCTCAGATAATGAGGAACAAGACGATGATGCAGACGGGTCATATCATCAGCCGCGGTCTGCGCGCCTTGCTCCCGCAGGAAGCAACAGCACTGCAAACAAGCACCCTGCAGGCCTAGTTGATTTGGCCACATTCCCTCGCTGTCAGAAGTGCGCCCGCCGCAAGAAAGGCTGTAACCGCAAGAGGCCTTGTGAGAACTGCTCCAGCGAAGAGAAGTGCGTTGCCGAGCCTACGAGCGGACCTAAGTGTAAGAGAACTAAGCAGGGGTTCTATGGGCACCACACGGGCATCATGGTCGTAAGACCGCGAGCTCCGTTTTCATTACTGTTATCCATGTCATCTCCAGAGGATCACAATGATGAAGATTTCCGAAAACCTTTCATCGACTTTCTCCACCAACATCCTGTGGTCACTACGGACCGCAGAATGAGTGCAGTTTCTGAAAAGAAATGCACCTCGACCTACCTTGGCATCAACTCTCCTCTACTTCGAGTAACGCATCACCCATTCCCGATCAGTCGTAATTTCGAGTTTTGGTGGTGACCGGTGTTGATTTCGGGTTTTGGCAGCTTCGGAGGCGGAAGTGAAGCGTGAAATAGGGGCTCGCTCGCTTGAGTTGACGCTAGTCACTTCAGGCATGTGCTGTGACTGGCAACATTGAGCTGTGGCCTATTTCAGCACTCTTTACGTCTTCTAGACAGAACTTTGCATCCTTGGCTTCCGCATGGCGTCTGTTGTATAAGTAGGAGGATCTTAGGGATTTTTTGTTGGGTGTAGCTAGTACTGGAGGCTCTCTAGCTTTAGTGCCGGCATTTCGGAAACCGTGTTCCTCTCACAGAGAGATAGAGAATGGAAAACGTACCACAACTCCTGGTGCCTGTGAATTGCCAGCCATTGACTTGAACCATCCAGTTTTCTGCCGCTATAATTAGAGTGAAAATATAAATATGTGACGCGCCAAGATAAGAAGCCCGCTCCAAATGAAGCCCAAACCACAACTAAATTAGATACGCCACTATCTTAAGCCATTCTCCGTGAATCTCTAGCTTAAAATGACTATAGGAATAATAATAGTGTATGAGATGTTCGTAGAGCAATTTTTTGAGGTGCGATGTTTTTCGGCCTCGTTAGGTAGATAAGGTCTTCTTTATGAAGCGTGGGGCGGGGTCGTCTTCTTCCTCGGAACATTAAATTCCACTACAACATCCATCAAGCATCAACTTCAACAACGCCAAATTAAATCGTCGACTGGCTAAGCAGGAAACAGATTTATACGTTAGCCTGTGAGTATTTTGGCATTGAATGAAAAATTCTCAATTGTCGCCATTTTTAAACTTGTGGCCTACCTCGTTCTGAGCTTAGTCGACTTGATCACCGCGGCACTGAGGACACAGAATGGTGGTTCTCTGTCGTGGACAAACTCGGACCTTATTACGCCAATCGATCCCTTGGAACTAACCAGGCAGAGCGTACACGTTATATCCTCGATATGGTGGACATGACTACCATTGCCCCGACTGATGAATTTGGTCTTGCACATAGCCTCATCTATCTCCATCGACTCCAAAACATCTTGATCTTGAACGAACAGGCTGCTCGTCCCGTTGTTTTTCCACAGGCGCAGGATGAAACGGAGCTTGGTTTAGTTGAGCAGGAGGGTATCAGCGCTCATCAGGAGACTCAGGCTCCAGCTTCTGGTGGACAGGCTAGTAATGGAGGACAACAGAAAAATTCGGGAAAACAACTATTCGTAGGCGCCGCTCGACGTGAGGACGAAGACTGGTACCGACCACGCTGCCTCAACTGTTGATCTCGATCAGAAAAAATAGTGTAGCAGTGTCGATGAGGGTCAGCAAGCCCACGAGGACTCAGGGCACTAGATATCATAGGTGCAAGAAGGGAGAGCAGTGCGTCGCCGAGCCTACGAAGTGAACCATTGATGGAGTACGACCGATTTATGGCCGGGATAGGGGCTAGGATGGGACCTTCATCAAAGACCCCATTGTCTTAGAGAGCTCCTTTTGCCTCCTAAAGTCGACATTGAAGGACCTCCGCACTCAAATCGCCATGCTTTCTTCCTCTGCGCTCTCCATACCTCTCAACCGCTTTCGGTATACACTCAACGCCCTTCCTCGAAGCATGTTAATTATAGCTGCTATTATGTCTGGGCGTTTTTGCTTTTCTTGCATCCTTGGCCTCCATTACAGCTTTGTATGTATGAGTAGGAGGAACGGAGGTTATTGCCCTATGTCAGATTGGACCAACCCAGAGGCTCTCTCTCTCCCTTCTTCAAAATAGATCCATTCTCAGATCGAATTTCTCCTTAAGAATGAGAATAGAGAAGCCATTAAAAACCTTCTTACATGCCTGTGACATTAGTAAAAGAAAATAGATAAGCTATATGAAGTTATATATCTAAAAGCTCGTTAGTTAAAACATTGCCGTACGTAATCATTTTGAGGCTCCTCATCTGCTCGCCTCTATAAAATGCCCTCATCTTCCATAACGGCATCCACTCTCCACCACAACATCCTCCACAAGAATACTCATCCACCACAACCACGGAAGGAAAATTTATTAACGCCCGCACCTCAACTAAAAGTGCCCTAGGATACTCGTAAGTTTTTAACGTCTAATTTGGAATTCGCGCTATTTGCGCAATTTTGAACTCGCGGGCGACTTCCTGACGAGCGGACCAACAGGCACGCTTCGACGGGAACAAACCCCCATCACCTTATCGCCCACCCTCACCTATCGACCTCTTCCATAAAATTAATTCATCGACCTCAAAAATTTTTCGAAAAAAGCCAACATGTCTTCATCTTATACCCAAAACAACCTCGCCATCACCTACGAGCTCTACAGTCTCGATGATCCGGCCCTTCAGGATGCCGCTGACCAGTGTCGTACTGCTCCTCCACGCCCTAAGCTTGGCTCTCTCGACTTGCGCCATCCTGAAGGTCCTATATGGTGGAACTCCACTATGTGCCAAATCATGGAATACTGCAGCCAGCTCAACGTTCGTGAGGATCAAGCCTTACGTACGCAATACATTCTGGCCATGACTTACATGGTTACTGTGGCTCCTGGCGAGCAACTGCGTCGTGAGCACAACCTGCCATATCTGTGCTACCTTCAAGCTATTTTGGATGAAGCCCCTCAGTCCAATGTCATCGAGGCGAACAACGATGAAGGTCCCAGCAACCAAGAAGCTACCGAATATTTGGATAGACAAGCAGTTTTTGGTGCTGAAGGAGATGTTGGAGGTGATCCTGAAGCCGATATTGGAGATGATGCCGGAACCGATGCTGAAGACGTCAATGAAGTTGATGTTGGAGGAGATGATGCTGCAGGAGATTCTGGAGGAGAAGAGCAAAAGCAGAAGCTATTTGTAGGCACCGCTATGCAAGAAGATATCGACTAGAACATGCCAAGATGCCTCAGTTGCTTCAAGTCCACAAATAAGTGGTGCAGCCGTGTCTCCGAGGGCCAGACAGCTCACCAGGGCACGAAATGCTTCCAGTGTAAGGAAGGAGAAGATTGTGTCGTCGAGAAGACGAGACCTACCATAAACGGTGTCAGGCCAATCTACGGCCGCGATAAGAGCAAGGAAGATTTAGCTCAGTCTCCAGAGACGCGAACTTTGTCTAAAGCTTAGACTCCTTCGAAGCCAGGTTTATGTTCAAGCCACTGCCTCGCTGTTGGTGGTCGACACCAGAGCAATCGATGTGAGACTCTCTCCGCTGTGCTCTGTTCTTCTCAACTCTCGATAACAATTCGACCGCCTCTTAAATCCACTAGACGTCTCTGTAAAGGGACGCCGCTTGAATATTCGAGGACTGGATGGGCAAGGGCTGTGAATATTATCTCTCGTTTATGGTGGCAAGAATAAAGGGCGATTAGTTGCCACTTTGGTTACTTTCTTGGCATTTCTGGGGCTTCTTATTGTCCATGTCCTCCATAATACTCTCTTCATGTGAAATTAGGAGGCCCTTTGGATAATTTGTTCTGTTAGATTAGTGGGCTCTTTGCCCTGCGCTTAGGCATCTCCGCAGGTGTTTCTCTAGAAAAATAATAGAGAAACTGTCATGATCTTTCGTTCCCGTGAAAATGTCAGCTTGTGAAAATACGATATACGTCCAAAAGAAAAAAAAAAACGCTAGTGTAGAAACGAAGCTTACTTGATGTCGGGTGCGAATCTCTTCCTCCACTACTCATCAACACAACCCAATTTTTTTCGACCACTAACTCCCACAACGGCGCGATTCTAAAGAATCCATCAACAGCATCTTTTGCAGCCATTGAAGGTAATTAGAATCCTCCTTGATACTTAATTCATCATCCACAAGAAGTGGAATTGACTGTTTCTCATAGGCGACTTTCTCACGAGGTGCTTGATAGACTTCGATCCGACCAACCTCCACAACGGCGCCGCATCTTTTCTTCAACCACAAGGATCACTTGATGCCATTGAAGGTAAATTAGATACTGCCTGATGCCCAATCCATCAATTGCGCTGCTTCAGCTTGCATAAAATCTTTTGCGCGATTTTCTAACAACGCCGCGCTCCATAGACGCAATTCTATCAAGTCGAATACATCCACCTTCATCGGCTTTCATCAGCCTTATTCCGCCTAATTGATTGTCTACTATAATCAAAATGGCCTATTCAGCATTCAAGAAGCTCTCCGAAGCTCTTGAGAAGAACCCGGGCACATCCTACAAATTATTCGACGTCGATGATCCCGCCTTCCTCGATGCGCTTGCCCAATGCCAGGCCGGTTCGCCTTGGTCAGAACCAGCACTCAATCATAACGTGCTCGCTCATCGACAGTTATGGCCCTTCTTGGTCTCCGAATTTCCCTTCTACTACACATTCGAGGCCGTTCGTGACAATCCTAAGTGGCGAACTCATTGCATGCTTGACTTGCTCTACATCCAAGTCAATGACCCAGCTCGTACCAATAGCCATAGAATACCCTTCCTGCATCTGTTGCAAGATGCCTTGGAAGAAGCAACTACTATCAAGTATGGAAATTCCGCAGTTGGACAGGCAAAAGCTTCTTGGTACGAGCTAGAGAGCATGGACGACGAAACTTTGGCTGGTTTTTCAGGCCTGTCTCCGCTGAGATTCACTGCGCACCATGCAAACGAGATACACCATACCGGAGTCGAAGTAAATTCACCTCTTGTGTCCACACCGTCACAGGCTTCCCGAGCTTCGCAAAGGACCACCAAGGCAGGACGTCAATCAGGAGACACACGACACACTTCCACTTCGTCTAATGAGAAGGACGGCAAGGTCGTGAAGCCCAAGGTCAAGAAACCCGAGGACAGGAAGCCCAAGGTTGTGGACAGAGCTCCTGCTAATCTTCTATTCCACATGCGTCGATGCCTGCGTTGCAAACAGAGAAAGAGATGGTGCAGCCGCACTGACGGCACTGCGAAGTGCCAAAGATGCACCACCGACAAGCACGCTGGCGTTCCTGAGGAGGAGAAGATAGGTCTTCCTGGTGAGATTGTCACCTATGGGCGCGACAAGAGTGGGCAATAGATGTCGTTGTCCATAGGACAGACTACTCTCGAGACTTCTGCGTCTCTTTATGAAAACGACCAAAGTCTCACCATAATCGCATTCTGTACTACCTTCTCTGCTTCTCGACACACTACCATCGGCTCTTCATCGATCTGAACCACTACACCCCTTCTCGGAAAATGGTTTCTTTGGCGTTTTTGGAGTAGAATATTTTGCTGTCTCTTGGCCTCCATAGCACAATCCCTTTTGTATGTAACGAGTAGGAGGACCCTAAGATACCCTTGTAAGATTATTTAGAACTAGATGCTCTCCTTTTGCGCTCAGAGGCCAGGGATCACGTTCCCTTAGACAGAGAGACAATCGACAGAAGAATTGTCACAAATCTAACTCCCAATCAATTATCAGTACGTGCATATGTTAGAGGCGTCCAGCAACCCTATAACTAAAGTATTAATCCCACAAAATGATAGTATCAGCCTGTATACCCTCAAAGCACTCATTTAGAGTCGGGGGGTTGAAATTAGAGAGATCGGGTGCCCAGAGGCTAGTGGGAAGTGGCTTACCTAAGAGCATTCTGACCGCAAGGCTTTCTCTCAAGACCTTTCCGGCATTCCATCCACCGCAACTACGCTAAGTTGATTTCATCAACTTATAACGTATCAAAAGCATAGCTGAATCGTCTGTACGTTCTTTGGACTTTAATTCAAGACTCGTGCGCCGTTGTAATTGGTGGTTCCCTCTGGCAACTTTTTATAAGGTCAACTCGTGCATAATTTATCCATCCTTGATCCTACGACCGCAAAATATCAACTCCATCAATCAACTGCAAGATGTCTTCTTCACCATCAAAGAACATCGAGAGGGCAGTCTACAATTACGGCGATATTGCTCTCCCTTACGAGCTCTTCAGCCGCGAAGATTCAGCTTTCAAAGTCGCAGTTGGTTCCAGAGCGCTCCGCCATACGAAGAAGTCGTTCCACTCAATTACGACTTTGCAGTACACTCAACGGCGACGCGAGCGACATTAACAAGCTCTCTCCCTCGTCAATACCCTCCAGAACGCCTCGCACGAAATCCTCCTTTACACACTCAGTACATGCTCGATATGTTGTACATAAACAACGATGGTCCCAGTGGTAGCATTCGGTCTCATTGTATAGCCTGGTTGATTATCTTGCAAGATGTCAGGGAGCAGGCCGAGGCCGATGCTACTATTAACACCTCTCTAGATGAGGCAAAGGAGGAGGTCGCTGGGCATAACCATTGAGTAGAAATACAACAACATGCGGCATCTAACTCAACCTCTGAGACTCGCTGGCGTCTGCGACGTTGTCTGCGATGCATTGAGAAGGGAAAGGAGTGCAATCGTGTCGATGGCAACGGTCCTTGTCAGAATTGCAGGGCCACTAACAGAAAACAGGGGGAGCTGTGCCAGCCCGAGGCTATACAGGATGCTGCAGAAGGCGAGCTGCCTTTCTATGGACGAAACAATAGCAAGGAAAAGAAGTAGCTGTGCCTGTAACGAGCATCTTCTTTGGGATTGAAGCTTGTCCTCTCATATCCTGAAATGCCTACGACTCTGGAGCTCTCTACTTTGTCGAAGCACTGATACGACCACCGACGTGCTCCATCCTCTCCTTCGCTCTAGCAACAATCTCTCATCCCCGGATAGCATTGAGACAGCTTAGAAATGGACACAGCTCCCAAAGGCGTGGCATGAGTCGCTGGTTCCTATCTTGGTTTTGACTTTGGAACTTCTTGCTGTCTTAAGCCTTCAGAGCACCCATATTTGCACGTATGAGTAGGGAAGGCTTGGGATATCCCTGATGTGTCTAGTTATTTGGAACTTTCCTGTAGGGCTTAGACACTCAAATATCGTCATCTCCGAAAGAGCAGGACAATAGAGATTTACCAGCATTTACATCCCTATGACTTGTTAGCATATGCATGTGCCAGTCTTGAATCGAAGCATCTGCAGCTAATGCAGATGCATAAATATTTCTAACTCGTAAATAGCATTAATTGCCCCCTAAGGCCAAAAGGTTCTTGAAAACACCACTAAATCTCCAGATCTTACCAAACTATTCTGGCTGCCCGTAGATCCAGAATGTATAGATTTGAGATTAGAAAGAAAGAATTACAGGTGTGGTATCTCAGGAGAGCTAGCGTAGTGAATTGAGAAAATGGTTGCTTACTTGAGTGCAAGGTTGCGATGCTCCTCCTCCTCTTCCTCCTCCATCACCACCAACTTCCAACCCAATCTCAAATCTCCACTATCACGGCTCCGCATCAAATTATCGAATGACATCATCTCCTTTACACAGTCAAGGTAATTCCAACTCCTCCTAGCATTTCATTAAACATTTGCGCTCTGCGACTTTTTGAACTCGTAACGTTCTAGTCGATTGTCTAACGCCATCGAAGCCAATAGACAACGATTCTATCAGACCTCGACCCCCATCACCAATATCGATCTCAACGAAAGTATCGATCATCATAACAAGATGGCTAGGTTCGCCCCGATGAACAACCTTATTTTGCAGCAAACTTTCGATCCCGAGGACCCTGGCTTCCTCGCCGCCGTCGCCTGCTGCCAACAAGGACCTCCTCACCACGAAGCTGGGTCCTTTGACCACAGAAACCCAGCAGAGACTGCGAGATGGCTGTCGATGATTGAGGCTATTCCGCAGCGATATCCGTTGGAGGCCTTCAACAACAGTCCTACTTTGCGTGCCATTTACCATCTTGATTTGCTTCACCTCGTCAATAATGGTCCCCATGATGTCCCTCGTACGCATGGCATTCATTGGCTGTACGTTCTCCAGGATGTGATCGAGGAAGCCGAGGCTTTTAACGTGGCAAATGCTTCAGGTTACCAGGCTCGAGAAGATTCGGTCGAGCAAGGTACGGTACAAGCAGAGCACGCAGATGAATTGAACGGTCTTGAGCGAAATGAAGGCGGCGAGTCACAGGATGAGAACGACGGCGGTAACAACGAGGATATTGAGAGCGAATATGAGGAGAATGGTAATGAGCAGGATGGTCATGCAATCACCCAGCGCCAGGCTCGACCAGCTTTGGGCAGAGCAGCTGCGCGTCCACCATTGAACACTGCTCCTGCTACTCGTTGGGATCTCCCCCGCTGCACAGAGTGCATCCGCAAGAGAAAGGTGTGCAGCCGACTTGACGGAAGCGGCAATCCTTGCAATGTATGCCAGAAAACCAGGAAGAACCCAAAGCCGCCATGCCAACCAGAGCCGTTGCAGCCCGGGCCCAATCCGTTTTATGGGCGAGACAAGAGTAAGCAGAAGAAGCCCTAGTCTTCCATAGACAAGGTATCTTCTCTCTACCTTCCTCAATTCCTTCTTCACCACCGACAATTCGCCACTGCAATTTTCCTGTTTTCGAGCACCGATCTTCCAGCAATTGAGAAGACCAGCACTATACATACTCCTTTCACTTCTTGGCATACAACCAAAGTCATAATATTTCACAACCCTAGTCATTCGTGACAAGGAGGGCAACGCATTTGATACTACTCAATTAGGCTGTGCCAACATGGAGGCTGCCCTGCACACTTTGGAGTTTTGGAGTTTTTTACTGTCCCCGTCCCAGGTCCTCAATAGCACCTTCATGTATGTATGAGTAAGAGGACCTCAGGACATTTTACCCATTGTCTGTTGGATTAGTTAGTATTGGAGGCTCTCCTCCTGGAGTTGGTTATTTCGGCATCTTGTCTCTCTTCCAGAGAATGAAGAACTTCTCAGAAACTTAATGTGCCTTGTGAAATGTCAGCTTGTGCATGTGACATGACTTCGAAAGCAGATCATATACAACTACTGAAGGGTGCATAGATATCCATAATTGTAACATGGTAACCCTTCCAATACTGCAATCCCAAGCAAAGCCTGCTTAATATTCACAATCAACTCCGTCTTGGGTCTCCAATCATGTCAAAATCATCATGGCTGCTAATTTACACCATTGTTGCATAGAAATGAGAAGTAGCAGTGATAAAAGCATGACTCAAGGTAAAAAGCGGGGAAACCGAAAGAAAATGACACTTACCGATTAAGGTTGTTCCGTCTGCGGACGGAACCGCTATCTCTATGTCGAAAGTCAATGCATCTTTTACTCTCCACACGATCCTGCTTTGAATTCTTTACATCAAATTGCCACCCGGCACCTCCTCGCTGGATTAAATTTTACTTCTGAACAAGGGTATGCCGGTTCCTCATTGAGAATGGTCCTCAAGTTCAAAAATCACTGACTGGTCTTTAATGTCGCAAATTGCTTATCGCTGGCTTGCACCTCCATAGCCAACAACATCTCAAATTCTTCGAAGTCCTCTAAGAATTTCTAGAGGGTAATGCAGAGAGGTATTTCTCCGAGATCACGATCACGAAGGGAGCGTCTATGCAGAGGGCTCTCAAGACGATTCTCGAGATTGAATTCTCTGCGGCAAACATCCGTAATCATCTCTTGAGAACCACCACCATTCTCAACTTCTTGTGGGCTTGACAAGAGAAAGTCAGCAGCCTTTACAAATCCGTAGAGGTAAGCATCAATCCTCATTGTTCCCATGAAGCTGTAAATTTGCCCTTGTTACGGGTTTCCGTTGCCAGGCCAATGCGTCGACGCATTTGAGTCAGAACTTCACCAAATCAACTTCGAGTCGAGTTCCTGACGGCATAGCTGAGACATGAAGAGCTAATATACCTTTAGGAGATCTGCGAGTCGAACAGAGTCTGAATAAGTCCTCCTCTTGATCGTCTACTTGTCTTTGCAATTGAGAATCTAGGAAGATGGAATCACGTGGCTCTCATGACTCTTTTGCTCGATTGCGAAACCCCTGAGAGCGAGGTTGACAATCTTCAGCAAACCAGAGTCTTCGGACGGCAAAAATCCAGAACACCAGAAGGCACGAACCAAGGGAACAAATAAGCTGTCCTTGCCATCTTGCCCAGGCAGTGTTGGTAATAGCCCTTGATCGTTTTGACTTTGTCTTGGTTTGTACCAATTCTTATCAGCATCAATTGCAACAAGGACACCCTGCACAAGATTGGCTTCATCATATTGCATATGCCTGGTTTCTTGGAGGTGTACATTGTCTTGAGCGCGCTGCTATTTTGTGGTATATCCTCCTCGGCGAAACACAAGCACCAGTTGAGCTCGTGGGACTAGAACACTTTACAACGCATCGGTGGGTACGCTACAACACTCCCTCAGCCTTTTCTTGGGGCAAAGTCTCCAAATATTCGAAGGCGTTCACTTATTTGTGTAACATTCTTTCGAATCACTGCATCGTCATCCATTCATCTGATGTTTGGATGGAGCTTCCTGCAACGCAGTTGGGTTTAGCGCAGAATTCGTTCCTTCACTGACCATCCTCTCGATTGCCAACCATAATATTGGGTTCATGGTCACGCCTTCACACGACTTCCACACTTTTCACCTTCTCCTACATTGCATCGTGTGTTCGAGCGAACTTTTGTGATAAGTTCAGCGCTTACTCGTGCCTTCCTCGCAGGACATCTCAGAAATCTTAAGACCTCCATACAGGCAACAGGATAGCATGATCATCCAAACTTCCGGTCGCACGATAGAGGGTTCGTTCGTAGGCCTTCAATAAAACACTTTGTGCCCCCCCAATAGTATTTGCAAAGCTTCTTTGAGGAATATTCAAAGCCATTATCCAGTCGCGATAATGTCTGCAGATGGTTACGACGATGACGCTATTGAAGGTTATGCTTGACAAGATACTGCCTTCGTCACGCGGCCTTCTAGTTTGGGAAGCACCATCATCAACGATGTTTCCCTCTTTGAGCAGGTAACTCAACCAGATAGAAAGATCTCCTCGAGGAGCGACGCACCGAACGCGGATTTCGATAATGGGAATACGGATTACCAAGAAATTCCCTGATTCCATATCAACGAGGCTGTTCCTGGCCAACTAGTGAACAGCGCATGCATGCCTGGACTGTTGGCTGCTCTCCGGGAAGGTATGGCTCTGAATCAGAAGCAGGATGTGGTTTACCATCCTTGGTTCGTTGCCCAGAGAGGTGGAAAGAGCGAGGAGTCCGATAATGAGGATGAGAGATCTGATAGATTCGATGGTCAATCTGAGGACTAGACGAGGGCCAGAGTGGCGAGTCACGCCAAGGTTCTGATGTCCTGGGCGAAGATCAAAGAGATTGAGAAGCTGGCGCGGGCGGAAACACCTTCATAGGCCTGCATTACGGACTGATGCCACCTCAAAGTCTTGAGGTTCCAGGCAACAAGAAGAACAGTAAGCAGCAAGCAGCAATCAAGTGGCAGATCTTCTTCGAACGACGACTAGGGCGAAGGCTCTTCCTTCCGTCAGACAGACACTAAATGATTCTATCTAACTGCGAAGACTCCCACCGATCGCGGGCTAGCCACTACGTCGCAAGGACAGAAGAGTAGAGCAGATAGATCTGGTTGCTCCACCTCTAAAAGATGAGGAGGCTGTAAAGGGTGGACGGATAGGCTAGCTGCAAAGCGATTGGGCTGAAGTCCCGTAAACCATCACTCCGTCAGTTAGGTACTGCTCAGCCACCACCACAATTTATGCAGCATATGTCGAGGTCGAGACACCTTTGTAAGATAAATCATTCCACTAAACCCTCCCTCGAACATCACCTCGACTCTTGAACTCGGGTTCGATGGGAGTAACAGTTCCATGTTTCGTTCACTATCCTCATAGCTTTGTACTCAGCGGCGACGATACGGTATGTCGAAGTCATCGAAGCCTCTGTCCAAGCTACCCTCGGCCTGCGCGCTATGTTCATGATCTTAGACCTGGATCCAGGGCAGCGGTCCTCTCTTCTATTATTCTCCTTATATTTTCAATCAAAAATAATTGTAGGATATGTCAAACTCGGAGTAGATTGCACAAGTCGAGCTTCATTCTTGTAAACTCAAGCATCTTTCTGGCATGAGTCAAGCTACTCTCACACGGCCGAAAAGAGGACCCAATTTCGAGATGTTGCACCAAGGGAACCTGGGAAAGCTGATCGGTATGGCATTGATCAGTTCGAGCCTCTCATATGATGACCTGGAGGGGATACAGTAAATTCGGAAAGATAGCAGCGCGAGCCGGGGTAAATGGCTGAAGTCGATCCATGGAGCCAGATTGGCAATCTGCTTGGCATGTCATACTCTTGATTCGAGCCTGCATCAGCGGGCAACGATCCATGCAGGCCTGGAGTATGGAGGCACAGCCGAGATGAAATGCGGAAACGGACGTGAAGAGTAGTCTCAGATCTCATTGACTAAATTTTGTGATGCGAGATCCTTGAATGAGATTGTCGGTTAGTACAGCTTCTCTTCGACAAGCTAAAGCCTAACTGAGATCATCATCGCAGAGAATAGATGCTCGGAAGAGGTGCCGACAAGTTGATATCGGGGCTGGATTTGTGTCCTTTAGCAGAACTTCGTCAAAGCAAGCGCCACCCACCCATGACGCCGAATTCATGAGCTCGGGTTGAATTTGTCTGTTACCAGCAACTTCCGTCGTCTCCTTTATCGCCACTCCATCCTTCCTCCGCGTTGCAAGAACCTTCAGCAATGGGACAAGTAGTGCCAAGCACAGTCAACCATCAAGCGAGACTTGCTCTACCAACATAAGTCCATCATTTCGAGCTCTCAGAAGGGCGTGGCCAGTGGTGATGTTGCATCCTCATCCGGACGTGGAAAATGGGCGTGAAGGTTGAAAAGGGGGGCGCCTCGCTTAATGACGCTAGCCGATTCCAGTGTTGTCTCGGCAAAAGTAAACCGAGCTCCGCTCACGTGTAATCGCCAAAACAACAGCAACCACCACCCACAGCAGCGAAAGGGAGACAATTATGCGACATTGTAATATATGAATCAATTTGTTCCCCTCGAAGTCGGAAAGTAAATAGGACTTGAGGATGAATCTTCACCGCTGTCGATCATTCTGCCTGGGGCTAGCCCTTGTCGTTCACTCCCTGAGGATGGAACCTTAATAAAGTACGATGCGATGATCATGTTGACTCTTCGACCTCTCCGAAGGGCACGCTTCATTTCCCTAAAACTCGCCGACTTAAGCGAGCCTCGACGGGTTTGCGTTGTACTCGGTAGGCTTTAGTGACTTTGTTGGTTTGCGCCAAGCCTGTCTATTTTGTCACAACGAGTTGCATCGACTTCTTTGTGTATAATGATACGTCTGCCCCTAGATACAAGGATTGTATGCGCACATCGAAACTTGTTCATGTATATGGTATGCAGGAAGACGAGAGTCGAAGGACTCTAAGAGGACGCTCAACGATATGCTCTCAATGATGGAGAGATATTGGCCGTGAACAGAGGCGAGTCTTGCGAAGGCGTTGCTTTCATGACGCTGTCGACCCATGGTCTATGAACCATCCTTGAATCCCTCCGAATGCTTAAATTGCATTGTGACATCCTTTCCGGCAGTCAAACCTCAACCTCTCGACCGTCTGCAATCCCCAAGCTAGATCGTCATGGTACTGCTGCGCGCTGAGACGTTTCGGGTTGACGTGCTATGTACCAAGGCTCGTGACGCTCCAGATTTAGCGTTGATGCCTCTGGAAAACTGGGAGAACCGCCTCTCAGGATGCTAGGAAGCTATTATAATCGTTGAGGTCAACGAGAAGCAGTTCCTGATACAATTGAAAAGGGTGGATGTCCTGCCCTTGGCGTTTTCTCCTTGAAGTGCCGCTCCTGGACTACGACTCTGACGACCTAGCCAGCATCGCGCAAATGAAGTTGGCCACGCATAATCTAGTAGATAATGTGTGCTAGTTCATCCAA
This sequence comes from Phialocephala sp. D728, assembly GCA_003988865.1. Lineage (NCBI taxonomy): Eukaryota > Fungi > Ascomycota > Leotiomycetes > Helotiales > Mollisiaceae > Phialocephala > Phialocephala sp. D728. Next base: position 290,897 of record QYAJ01000017.1, on the reverse strand, counting down.
CAATAGGCATCTTTTGATTTAGTTCCTAGAGGCCAAGGACTTGATGTTCACTATTGTTAGGCGTTGAGAAAGCCGGTCTCGAAGTTGCGGTAGCACCAAAATCCAAGATCTTGTTTCGGAAGCAGAAATGAAGCTCCTGGATAGATTCCTTTATTGCCGGTCCTTGATCAAGCACATCTATGGAGTTGGTCAATTATCTCAATCTCTGATCCTTGGCGTTGTAGCGCTGTGTTGACTAGTCAAATAGTGCTATCCACGCCGTCCTCGCAACAGCAGTCTCAGGCTATGAGATGGGGATTTGGAGTTAAAGAGAGGTTCTGGAGTAAGCAGTGGACGTACATCGTCCTATGAGGGAGTCCTTTGGCACCACTCTTTCCTGCTTAGTGGTCTGGAAGATGGATTAGGTTGTTGATATCGATCGGAAGGGTAGAGGAGGACGTCAGTTGAATGCGGAAAAGTCAATCAAGTATTCCATGGACAATACGGCGATGGTCAGCTTTCCATCAGATATCTGCTAAGTTGTTCGAAAACTGTATGAGTTTGTGCACCGTCTATTCTTGATCTGCTTTGGTGGAAACCCCCTGAAACCCTTTGGTGAGTTAGTATTTCTGGGGGCGCAATTCTTGAAGGAAACGAAGGCAGCTTACTTTGTAATAGGAGGCAATTCTGTCCCAGAATCGCTGATGATACTGCTAGTGAAATTGGCGATCAGAATGCGCATAGGACTGTCAACTAAAGTCGCACTTTCAATATTAGAAGTCCAAATCAACCCGCATTGAAATCGTCGGACTGGAGAATTTTCTGATGTTAAAAAGGTTGCAAATGTTGCAAATGTTACCCCTGCGCGGGAAGATAGACGATGAAGGGGCGTGTGCCCTTCCCCATTGCGGAAAGGTTTTATCGTCGGGTGGCGTTATCGTGCCCGTGAGTGAGTGATATTTCCACCCCATTCCTCTTCCTATCTATCCACAATTTGTTCTTGTTCATCATCAAGCTTTTGCGCTCTTTCATCCTCTTATTGGAAGGCTTCTTGAGCCACATCCACCAGGTCTAGTCAACCAAGGACTTAGTGCTTTGTATTCTGAGATATTCCGAGCTGTCCCACAACAAGCACACAAGTGTAATTGCACTTCACCATGGATTAAGCACTACGTGCACACTAGCATCCCACAGTATCCTTATTTTGCCAAACGATCTATCCAGAAAGCAAGAGGCAAGCGCAGTAGAAAAAGGGAGAAAGCGAAATGTTCCCCTAACTCGTGGTTTTGCTGTTGATACAGCGAGCTATAATAAGAAGACTGAGACGCTATGACATGTATGCTTGGAGTAAGTTCCTAGAGCTATTGCTGATGGAGGCTGTTGACTTCTTCGGCACAGTATCAGGTAAATGGGGCAAGAAGTATAGTATTGTTCTGCTTATGTGACATGGGGTGCTTCCGGCGAGAAATCGAAGATGGAAAGGCAATCGCAAGCATGGAACAGCAAGAAGATCTAATAACACTATTGTTAGTAAGTGGGTATTAGGTGATGAGAGAGATATTACCCCTTTTCAGTAAATTTCTTTCGGTCTGATACATAGATATCCGATGAAACCATGACCAAATAGGCGAACTCGTTCATGCCACACACTAGGGCTCATCAAACCACCTTCGCCATTTGCCGAGCTTAGATTAAAAGAACTAAGTAAGAAGAAGGGTATCAAGAATGACCAAGAAGGAAAAGAGGGAGACCAATGTGCAGAAACACCTGGGGTTATAAGTCAGCGATTACATTCAGGGTAAGAAAGGGTTTTCTTACCGCATTCATCATATACTTCATTATCGCAAACATAAAGCTGACCTAATCGCGCCAGTCCCCATCTACACCGAATTCTATGATTACCCTCCGCCATCAGATCTACAAGACATGCTCCGAATCTATTGTGTCTCCCACGACACCTTCAGCAATGGCAGGCATCGTCTTTCTCAGCATAAACATCGGCTTCAATCCTTTCCGATCCAGATCTTTGAAGATGGCCAGAGGCTGTTCGTCGAGTTCGAGACAACGTTCTTCGTCTCCGTGTACAATATACAAGGAATAGTTCTGCCAGGGTGCGTCGATATTATACTTTTTCATGGCTGCTGGAAGTACTTTCCAGGTTGTGTCCGTGAGGCAGACACGAAAGGATTTAAAGGTTTCAACGCTTCCCGAGCGCAAGTCTTGGCCAATTGCTTCAGGGACCTGACTGAACCTTGACAATGGTAGTGTACCAGTTGTGGGCGTGTCTAGAGTGAACGTTGTTGGATGTGCAGCTCGGTCTTGAAGCAGCGGAGGAGGAATGCCTCGTGGTGAAACACAACCGTATCGACGAGACGCTGCTTGGCGAGGTTCGGAGAATGTGCTCTGCAGGCGTGCAGACACTCCAGGAGCTTGAGATCCTTGTAAGGATGGAAATCTTCGTTCCAGCTCGAAGAGCACATCGACCACAAGATCCTTGAATCGATGAGGTGGGAGCATAGAGAGTTTGTGTCGTGCTTGATTCCGCTTCGGATGGTACTCTATATGTGCGGGGAGAGAAGGTGGCGTCAATCCTTCCAATTCCCGACGAAACATCTCATCATAGACATCTGTTCGGAGTTCTTTGAACTGACCGTCACTCAATCTGGTCATCTTTTCGCGTGCTCTCCACCTTGGGTGGCCTTCTACACCCGAGGACAGCCCGCAGTGTCGCATCATTGCAGTATAGTGTGCTGATACCTCTGGGTCCTGGGGTACTACTATGTAAAAAGACGACGTTGGGGATTCAACTAGTGCGTGTAAATCTCGTGGTGGTGACTGTTCTGGAAGCGAATATTCTGGTGAGATGGATGACCGAAAGGAGTATGGAGGTGGACTTTCACTTGGCACGACTGCGTCCGAAGAACAAATGATAGGCGATCGTGCGAGACCCGCCGCTTTCGAAATATCCTCCAGACCGTCGACGAGAGTCTTCAACTGCTTCACTTTCTCCTCGAATCTCTTTGCATCGCAAATTGTCCATCTGGCGATAGTGAGGCAAGATTTCTGCTTCTGATTATCTCGAATCCGTTGTCGCATCGTGATTGCGGGCCGGATATTAGATAAGACACCCGCAGAAGGGCTCGATTGCAGGACTTTCTCGTCACTCTGTGTTAAATCTTGAATTAGAGGTGGGCGGAATTCATATTTTCGACGAATCACTTCAATCTCAGTTAGGATATGGGCGACGCTGCCGACGCATTGTGTGATGGTTGACTCCACGTCGGGTCTGGAGGTGAGGATTGACTGGAGGTGGTCAGCGTCGATACTGAGCCCAATTGACTGCCCCCAGAGCTTTATTCGAAGCCAAAGAATGGACAATTCGCTGCACAGAAACTCGTAGTCGGATGCGAATGTCATTGCGAAAGTACTTGATGGGAGAGTGAAGTTTCAATTGTTCGTCGAGATGGAGTCGACATGTCCTCCTTGAGATGAAAGAGAGCAAGCTGGGTGCGGAGGAGTTCGTTATGTTGTGTGTCTTTCGCGGGTCAAAAAGTAAGGTGTGGAACGGCTGACTGCTGCAGCACCATGCCCTTTGGGAAAGGAACTCCACGTGAGGCTCAAGATGGTTGGGTGAAGGGTCGGGTGGCGGGCTGCTGCTCGAAACAAGCTCGAGATGGTGATTGGTGCGTCGACCAGGCTGCAGGCGTCGGTCACCGAGAATGGATTCGTTTTCTCATCTTGAAACGCGCCACAGGAGCGAGGCTGAAGGCTCGTGATCCGGATGCCTTGGTGCTGCTGTCTTCCATTGTGGTTCAAGCGGTAGGAGGCTACCGGTGATTTGTGTTTGCGGTACTGGCCTCGCACAAACGCAGCGAGGTCGCTGAAACACGTCCTTGGCGACCTGCAGGTGAGGTGCGGATGCAGCGTTCGTTGTTTGTGGCCAGTGTAGCGGTGGGATTGAGAGGCTCGAGAGGATCGAGATGCAGTGACTGTTGGTGGTGGTGGACGTGGAAAATGCGGCAGAGAGGCACGCTGCCGAGGGGCACAGGTGAGGCGTGACACCAGGTACGCTTTCTTCGCTAAGATCCCAGCACAGGCCAAAGTGAAGAAACAACATGACTGATGCAAAGAGATGGCCCATTCTCTATCTAAACTGAGATGCTCTGCTTCATAGCTAGGAAGTCTTGTGGAGTTCATAGTAGCTTCTACAACTCTCCAGGAAAGCCGGACAACATCTTCCAAGTACATCTACATGTGCATCCTAATTGCATTTTACACCGACCATGATTTATGCAGCTCTTTCAAGCAAATGTCTCGGCAGCCATGGCAACACAGCAGGCCCTTGGTGGTCATACTATGAATGCTCAAGACCCTGCTATGCCTCTCACTAGAATAAGAGGCTTGTAAGCCACCACTGCACCTATTTGGAATTGATACTGTCGCAGTACATAGATGTGTCTCCTCACTTGTTCCTCTCTTACCTGCTCTCTCCGCTATGGTCGAGATGTCGGTGATCACAACTACGCCCTTCTATGCAGAACCCAGCACAGGGCGAGCTGCGCACTGCGCACCGTCGAAGATGAAACCACGCAGCCTCCCCCTCGAGCTGTTCGACACGCTGCCGTGCATGCGGCTAGGCAAGATCGGGTACAAATCCTGCTTCAGATGCCCGCATCAGCGCCGAGCTAAACTGCATGAGGAAATTCAGGATCGGCCAGTACTTCGTACGCATCCTCGCATCTCCTGGATTGAGCCGGAGCATGTGGGGTACGATGTTGACGACCCCTTAAGGAGTGCATCTTAAGATCCCCTCCCTAGCGAGGGCGCGGATGCGGATAATAAAACATAGTCTGGAGCCCTTCGTCTTCTATTGCTTCACAAGCAATAATACATGCCCAGTTACGCGGAAAGGAGCGAATGAGACACGTCCGCCCGGGAAGTCGCGACACCACAAGTAAACACCACTCTCGCTTCTCCACACCCACCGTGCGACAACTTTTATGCTCGCTGGCTTTTTCTCAACTCCCCGTGGCACTCCGCAGGACATCTGTCATATTTGATCGCGAACTTCGACAGCGCGCCTCAAATCAGTAGTACACTCTTCCTCGCAACTCTGCAAGCCTTGTGCACGAATCTGCCACCATCATGTCGTTACAGGCTGTGTACAAGCAGTTTCTCGCTGCACCCAACTCAGCTCTGCTGGCCAGCAACGCGTCCCTCCACTACATTACGACGCTTGTCACGATCAATGGCTCCTCTGAAATCATCAAGCACCTCAATAACCAGTCCAAAGAGCTGAAGAAGAAGGAGGAGAAATACCTCGATATGGTTGAAGGCAAAGACGGGCTCGCGGTAGAGCTTCATACCACAATCGAATTCGTTTTTGGAGGTGGAGCATATCTGCCAGGCTTGGATGACAACTTCCTTGCTGACCGCGTTGTTACGTTCCCAATTGTAGGTTCTTGTATTCTTGTTTACTTGGCGGAGCTGACATTCGCAGATCCACATGGTGAGCTTCGGCGCAGATGGCAAGATCCAACAGATTCGACAAAACTGGGACCAAGGCTCTCTTTTAAAGTTGATAGATGTTATTGGCAAGACTGGTCGCAATTGGCCTATTCGTGATGGGAAAGATCAGATAAAATTAATCGTCAACAGTGTCAAGTCGTCTGGAAAGACTTTGGTTGATGCACCTCCACCTCCAACCGCCGAGGAGGCCGCATACACCCGATCGAGAGGCAATTCTACAAATATTACACGAGATCCGCACGCTTCCTTGTCCTTGTTTGCTCCTCGCGGCACGACTTTTGAAGATCCTCTGCCTTCCGTCGTAGCGCCCAAATCATCAGCCAAACCACCACCGCGCGACTACAACGAGTTATTTGGAGGACAGGATTCGCATGCTGAGCCGCCCACGGAGCGGTCTGACTCTCCATCCAAGACTATTGCTCCCAAGCTCGGTGCAGGCAAGAACTACGGGCCATCGCGCCTCTTTGATGCAGAATCGGGTGAGGCAGCTCCAGCAGACCCCTCTAAGGAGAAGATGTATCGCCCGAATGCTGCCAGATACCAGCACTTTGATTTTGGTGACGGAGAGGAGGCAGTACCAAAGCGACCAGTTATTGATGCCACCAAGCATTCGAGTCAATGGAAGTTCGATGACTTTATGACACCTCAAAAGGTTGTGCCATCCAAGGTTCTCCGCACCAATGATGTTCGACATTGGGGCAATAGCGATGACGAAGTTGCCGATAGTCCAGTCAAGGTCAAAAAAATTGATAAGCCTCGCAAGGATGCCGAGACACATTTTGAGTTTCAAGATGATGGTACTCCTGAGGGTGGACGCCGTATTGTCGGCCGACCACGAGGCCAAGGTCAAAATAACGGACTTGGACTTTACAAGGATAACTTGTTTGACGACGAGACTGGTGCTGCAGTGGTAGGCAACGATCCGGTTCCCAACTTAGCCAATGTGAAGGATAGACGCAAGGACTTCGATCCTCATTTCACAATGACCGACGATTCTCCTGCCTCGAAACCAACCGCACAACACATTCCCGACAACAAGGTTAAGGCTTTGAAGATGATGGATGCAAACTGGGATACATATGACCAATCACCAAATCAAAAGGAGAATAGCGTCGGTCCCAAGGGTATCAACACTGCCGGCGATGGTATGGGTGGAAAGAAAGGTCCTCTGTCAGAAGCCACCAACAACATGAGCCACCGAAACGACAATCCCAAGGGCATTAACACTGCTGGAGATGGAATGGGCGGCAAGAAAGGTTCTGGCCGATCATGGGGATTCGGTGATGATTCCGATGGCGAAGAGTCCGGCGGTGTCAACAAGCCAAGCAAATTCAGGACTGGAAAGACGCAGGGGAAGACACAAGCAACCGGGGGTGATTTCTGGGACTTTTGATTAGTCCTCGAATGGCCTCGACTGCAAGACTCGCTGTGGCAGGAAGTGGAGGATTACGGCTGGATAATGCGTAATGCGGTACGAGCTTTATGATTAGCATCACATCAGCGCACTGCTTTTCCTTTTTTGTCTGTGGACCCGACGTCTTTCCTTCTTGTTTTGCATGGGTTGTCGCACTTTTCCTTTTGTTTTGTCTGAGTTGGTTTTGACGATACCTTCCTCATTGGGCGAAGAACTTGAAATAAAATCGGGAGACGTATTGGAGGCGAAAGAGAGCAAACGGATTGGAGAAAACAAAAGCTCTGGAGAGGGAGCATGCTTGTATGTTATGTTAGTGTTATGATATCAGATAGGCATACGACAGAATAAGTAGAATGCGAGTGTATCATACATCCTGTTTTCTTGAGGTTTGATCTGCATTGCGTACATGCATTCCCCTAACTACGTGTCATCTAGGTAATAACTTGGTTTTAAGTGCCTCTAACTGGATCACGTGACCTGTCTCCTGCACCGAGGACGTTTGTAAAAGCGAAAGTTGAAAATTCACTCTTATCTCACGAAAAATCTTCTTTGAGCTCTTGTGTCTTTGTCTTGGGCATTATCAGTGACTAACGATCATACAATGTGTATTGCTCTTGTGGGAAACAATCCACTTTCATATAACATTACAAAGGAGTTTCCGTAATCTTTGTACGATCCTTTCATAAAGGCGAGAAAGTCAACGATAGCTCTCAGTCCCACAAAGCGATTGTTTTTCCAAAACAAAGCTTTCCTCCAACGTCTTCTACCTTATTAAAGTCGTATAGTGTCCCAGTATTGGTAGTTCCTTGCCATAAGCTTCCTCAAACCTCAACTTGAACTTTAAATCCTGCAGAAATAGACCTATTCAAGTCTACACTGAATTTAAGACAAGAAGTTTTCCCAAGCCTCAACACTCTCATTACCTGACTTCCTCTTATTTCTCTAGTAAAGATGGAACGCATCACCATCGCGGAGAAATTCTCGTGTGGGCACGTGAGTTTGAACTCCGTCACACCCTCGTCTCGATCATCTCAACCCTCTCGCACACTATGGTCTCGCGTCCGACCCATAGCCACTCTATCAAACACTCCTGCATCTCAGACAATCCAACGAGACGTATCTTGCTCAAAATGCCAGGAACAAAATGTACAGATCACTAGACTCGCTCCTTTGGCGTTGGGTCGACATGAAGCACTGGCTGCTATCATGACGAACCAAGCCCCAGAGGCTGTCCAAAACATACGCCGAGCCGCACGCTGGGGTAGCTCTCGCCGCAAATTTCAGACCACTTACTATGGTGACGGCGAGCTTCAACGCCAGCAGCGAGCATATCGGGCAGATCTTCGAGATCTTTCTCGTGCCAATGAGTTCTGGAAATCGACCCATGAAGAGCACGAAGCTCGTAAAGGCTGCACATACCCTGCTTCTACTTGTAAACTTTGTATCGAGCAGAGCAAAATCCTCACCGGGGGTGCTGGAAGCTACATCGTCACCGACGACTGGGGCATTAGTACTATTAGCCATAAATTATCCTTTGGCGGTTCATCCTTGTCGTCACCACCGTCTTCACACACAATCGCCTCACAAGTCACTACCCCACCCAGAATACAAGGATTGCAAGTAGTAATTATCGATCCTGCAGTGAAAGCGACATCGTCAACTGACTCGTTCCACTCTACTCCGAGCGACAAAGTAGCATCATCGGACGAGTCCTCCTTGATCGCAGCAGAGGATCAAACCAAGTTCCACAGCTTCCCTAATTCAGCCGCCTCCGGACTCGATTCGCTCGACATGGCGGATCGTGGACGGTCATCCATTCGTGAATGGGTGGCCAAAACCTACATTGACCCTCGACGACAACCTGAAAGAGCTAGTCTCTGGAGACCAACTTCGAGCCAAGACAAAACCAGTCAAACAAACTTCCAAGTCCAAACCGTCAACTGCCCAAGCTGGGAGACACTCTTCATAAATCCTCGCGAGCCACCGACGCCTACACTTCCCTCCTTCCCAGTCTTCCCCCAAGGCCAGCGCCCCCGAATCATCGACCCCGGCACCGCAGAGGGCATCGCCGAACTCTCATCGTCCAACCACCAACACCGCCAAATCATCGACCCCGGAACACTTGAAGGCATGGCTGTAGTGAATAGGCTCCGTGCCTACTTCGCCATTCCCCAAGATATCCCCTTCGCCACAACTCTCGCACACATCCAAAAGAAAATCCATCCGGGCCGTCGAATCGACTCGATTCTTCATGAGAGCAAGTCCACGGTTCTACTTGAAAACGGGTTCCCCGTCGTAATCCAGAGTCCGAATCGGGTCATGCGAGAAAGACTCGGAATGGTAGAGCTGGTTGAGAATTTACAGTGGAGTAAGTTGGACAAGAGCACCTGGGAAGAGGCCTCAGACTCGGACGACTCGAACAACGATGAAGATGACGATGAGGTGTGGAACTGGAAGATGGGCCCAGGTGAACTGATTGAGAACGGTGGCGAGGCATCCAGAGCTGCCCTAGAAGATGGCCTCTACGACGCCAATCCAGAGACAAGATCTCCTCAGAAGTCAACAATCTCAACCTTAACAGAAGAAGCTAACTCTCTGCAACTCTCTCTTGAGCAGGAACTGGCTCACATAGGCTTGTCTGCCAATGAAGTCCTCGAAAATCTAGATTGCAGTCTAAATCAAGAACTCGCAGCCGCAGGCTATACCTACGAAGCTCCAGACGCAGAATGGGACAGTATCCCAAATGCGCCTGATGAAGAAGATCAAGTGCCTTCATCTCTCTTCACAGAGTTCCCAATCCCTCCCACTGTTGACACTGAGAGAGACACTACTGACTCCCAAGCCATCGATGATCTGGTAGACATCTACTCCTGCTACGACCACGAAGATGAACACCACCAACCTCAACCTCCAGCTTCAGCTCCAGCCCCAGAAGCCCCCCCACTCACCCCAGTTCAAAGAATAATCCAAACCCATCAATCTCTCCTCGCCTCCAACACCCTCATCGAAAGCCAAAGAGAAGAAAAGGAAGGTCCAAGACCGACGAATGGAAGAAAACAAGCTACCACAGAGCCAAGTCCGCTGAGACAAGAATTTATAGTTGAAGTCGATTTTTGAATCCAAACAGAATGGGCAGAGGAACAGCGCGCAAAGAGGATAGTGGATATCAGAAAGCTGAAGAATCCATCCTCGCCCTCGACTATGGTCAGTGATAAAGCGAAAAAGGAAGGACGTGAGTTACTGGATCATGCTATGGTAGAGAGACTAAGAGCTAGGGAGGTGAGGAAAGGTACGGCAGAGTTCAGTAAGTTCTTTCCATATTTTCAGCTTTGGCTTTTTAGATCGGGAATCGGTGGTAGTGTCACAGTTTTTTTTATTTTAAAAAAGGTAATTATTATGTAAAAACCCACCCAGGAGGTGTAAATAATTGAAATTAGTAACATTGAAATCAAATCTCGTGGACTTAGTTCGGGATTGCATAACATATACTCAAAGCAGGGTTGACTCGGCTACAGTGGGGTTCAATTGCGGCTTCCTCTCTGTACACTCTTAAGATTTAAACCAGTCATTGGCAGTATTACAGTACTGCACATATACAGTAAGAGTCAAAATTAGTGTCAGGTCCTGAACACTCAATTATTTTATGCTTGATCCATATCTAAGATGTATTAGCACGATTATGGCTAGCTGTGGTTTAAACCCTGCTCTAGAGCATATGGCATGTGAAAGTAGACCACTTCATGAGGATTCAACAATACTGGCTGTGAGCCTGATGCGATCGCTTTCGAACACGGATCCTTGATACTGGATAAAATAATTGGCTGAGAATAGTAGTGGTGTGTTGGCTACGGTTGACGTGACAGGTAGTCATCCCCGTTTTCTCCATCATCTTGCACCAATAGAATAATGTTCTGGGGGTATAAATTCATACATTATTTCTTATCGCGGCCGTCGCCCAAGCCTCGAGGATGCTTAGACGTGTCGTTCTTCACCGAATGCAAGTTGGGACAGCTAGGCATACCTAGGCATATGCAGCCGTCCCGAATTGGACGGACTGTGCAGATGTGAGGGCAGGATAGAAACCAAACGATTGGAATTAGAGAACCGCCTACGTTTCAAGAATCGACATGCATCACACACCGAGTTCTTCAGTGGATTGATCTTCCAACTGAGTGGTTGGTAGACCCGTTGTTGGCTGACGCGTTGCTGTCCGCCTAGAACAGCGCCCTTCCCACAGCCTCATGACTTGGAGGTCATGTCGCATGATTACATGCAATGGTTGCTCGAGGCTCAACGTCTTTATGGTTTCAAATCGAGGTTAAGTCTTTAAATATCGAATCCATCTCTTAATCAGACGAAAAGATTGTTAGCCACCACCTTCGCCGCCATGGTTTATGTTCTCAGTATTGGGGATGTCCTCGCATTGGTTGAACTTGTGCATGATATCCTGAAAGCAATTTTTTCCAGTGACGGAGAAAATGAAGTCCAGTCCGCATTCAACTTCGTTAAATGTCTGAGTTTTGCTCTGAAGATAATTCAGGTAGACTTTCAGAGAGTTTCTCAAAGCATTTCCAGTAAGTGTCAGGGTATTGCCCCCCACTAGTAAGATTTTCATGCAAACATTAACTAGCATCTGAAGAAGGAAATACAGAATCTTCTCGACAGCTTTGCGAGACATCAGAACCCAGCCTGAATCCAGATGATCCGTCTGTTGTCTCAAAGGATGTTCGTCCCACCCAATGCACAATGAAACAACCACCTATGACTAGAAACGCGAATGGAGCAGCCTGGAACCCGGATTACCTCCAGAGCATTAATGACCTGGCCCAAGAAATGCATCGCCATACCGAAAAGTTCCTCATTAAGCTGACAAAAGCCGTGAAAATCTTTTCCGGTACATCTCAAAAGGGCCTCAATGTTTCCGATCAGGTTATGCTTTCTTCACTTAAAACTCCAAAGGATCGAACAACTTTTCGCGTCACCATATCGAGCTTGAAACGCCGCGTGATGAATTGCTACAAAAAAACGAAGTGGACATTGTCTAGCAAAGAAGAGTTCGAGGAGTTCAAAGACAGCAGTACTAAGTCTCTCAAGCTTGTGGAAGCGGTGTGGAACCACGCGAATCATTCTATGTGAGTTGACAAGTTAGCTATCATACAACGAAGCTGTACTCATCTCTACCAGACTTAGGCAAGAACTTTCAGGCCAAGGGAAAAAGATACATGATCAGTAAGCAGGATGCCTCCCATCTGAATGCGAATCAGCGTACTGATCGGATGCAAAGTCTATCGGTAGTCAAGGGATACATAGAAGTACGATTTGATTTGCTGGACTCGAAGTGAGTATCATATAAACACGCTAATTTCAGGACACTTGTGCTAATTGTTTGCAAAATTAGCTTTGGAGGTCTTGATACAAAGGTGTCGCAAGTTTTAGAATATATGATATCAACTTCTCAAGATACGTGGGTCACTATGCCATTTTGCCTTTGAATCACTAGCGACTCATTTGGGAGCAGGAATTCTGAAGAAAGCGAGGACGGCGCAAAAGAACCTCAGACTTCAATCGAAACCAATATATGGATGTCTCAAACTACCCAAGCTACTCAAACGTGGGTAATAGAACAATGTTATTCGAGATATTTTCCGCTGACAAGAAATGGTGCTTAGAATAAGAGACATTCTTATGGAGCTTCGCGAAGAGGTTCGTGGAATGAATCACCAAAACGAATCAGGCTCCAATACTTCCATAATGGCGGAGTTGTCATCAACATCCAAAGCTGCCCCGTCGCTGTCAATTGTGGACTCGCAAACACTCAACTTAGACAATCAATCAACTCTGAACGACGTGGTCGACGATGATTGTGCCTCGGTACTATCATATAGGGACGCACAGCCACAAAGTTCAGAGAATAGAACCCCAATTATGGAAGACGTGGTGGACGATAAGTCGACTCAGCCGTCTTTAGTCTCTCAGGTGCAGACGGGTGAAGAAGACCAGACTACGACGACGCAAGAGAAAGAGCAGACCCTCGTATCAGAGAACCCACCGCCAGTGAAGCAGATTGTAGAGGACGTACATCGACCATCTCCAGCGGTTGCATGGCAAACCACAGCTGAAGATTCTTTCGAGCAGGACGACGGCCTTCCTTCGCTCGATGCAACAGGTGGGCTCGGAAATGCAATAGTATTAACTGCGAGACGAGACCGAACACAGTCATCAAATGCAAGGAGGTGGTACTCAAACTATATTTTGCTTCGTTATCTCTGAGCAATGCTAACTTCATAGAAGGCTGAACTACCTTCTCGCGTTCCGCAAAGATTGGTCCCAATACTAGGTACTCTATACTATATAGCCCGGTTTATCTAACACCTAAAGTGGTTCTAACGAACTCTAGATAAGTGGCCGATTCGTTGTCCTTAGTAGCCTGCAGTCCGAGTCAGCCTGGTTATTGTTTGAGTCAGCAGGAGGAAAGAAGCTGGTGAGCCAGTAAGAACGAACAATTTTGTATCCAATGCGCCAACCTCAGTGAATCCTTAGGCAGTAGTCTGTATTTCACATTTGTCTCCCTAAAAGTTCTAAAATACAGTCAGTTATAATAATGCTAGGGCATGAGAATTATGAGTTGAACAGAAATTCATTAAGTGTTCCAACTAACACCTATTTCGACTTTTATTATAACATCCAAATAATCTAGCTGCACTGCGATCTAATTTCTATTGTCTGCTTGTCGCCTTGCTTCCTTCTTCCAGAGAAAGGCGCTCCGTGAATTTCCTCGTCTGGCTTTGAATCCTCAGGCTACTTAAGAGTATACAAAGCGGAAGCCGGAATCGAAGCTTACTGTAATCCCACAAGAGTCCATCGTTCCCCTCTGGATCTTCATCATCCTCATTGTCAGTGCCCCCTTTTTATGTCATTCTCTCTTGAATCTTACCCCCAATGTCGAGTTGCTCAATACTCACCTTGAGTCTCTCGACAATACTCTCCAGCCTACCCAATCCTATTATCTTCTACCATGTCTTTCATTGTCGATCCCATAGCACTACCTATAGCACTGGCTTCTTCTATTGAATCTAGAATATTGATCTTTACCTACTCGCACGCTTTCTCGATCTTTTTATTGGTATCCCTAATTACATGTGATCTTTGACATTTTCTCGAACGTTCTTCCTGACTGCTATCTGGTTTTCTTACCAAGATTGATTGGGACAGTTTTCGTGTGATAGACAATCTACTTTTGACAAATGATCAAACTTTTATCCTTTAATATTCGCTACAAGGCAGCTCTCCCACATGTCTGGTACAGCCTACGAGCAGTCTCTTCCGTTTCAAATGCTGCATCACTGACTTAACTTCCCGTACAACGCTGTAACCTTTCTTCTATGACTACACGAATTTGGCATTTCAGACAATCACCAGCTATTGAGTCTGGAATACTGCGAATCTGCGGTCACGTACATTGCTCAAGGTAAATCATGGAAATCCACTGATCTGACTTGTCGAACAATGAAATGCTATGATTGAGAGTTTTGCACGTATTTCGCTGTCGAACTTTGTAATTTTGATACCTACTCCAAATTATGATGCACCATTACGTACATTATCCTCAGCATATGCTAGTGTATAGTAATTCTAATTGCGCTAGAATAATCAAATGAGCACCTACAGCCCGTAGATTTCACGTGCCAACTCATCACGTGATATGAGTTAAAATCGGAGGATAAGCAACCGAACATGACTTAAGTGCCTTTATTTATGTTTCTGCTATCCTTAGACAATCTCATTTCAGAAGGCTTCAAAACTAAATCGAACATTGTCGAGGCACGATGTTCCTATGTTTGCACCTTTGCCAAGATCTCGGTTCACAAATTCACTCCCCTGAATTAAACGAGCTCACAATACTAAGAATCCTATTGTCCCAACAACACCAAAAACTCTCCCAAAACGCTTCAACCATTGTAATCCGTACATCCCCACAAAACGAAAAATATTCCTCCCACTGCGAACAGACAATACCAAAATCCAGCGCGTGGCAAAAATTCTCGTCCTAGAAAATCTATATAAACTCTCATTCCTCCGCAAACTTTTAAAACTTTTCCTCAGCACACCGTACCGTCACATACCGTCCTGCTGCCAGTCTTCCCAACCAACTTCTTCCTTCCAACTACATACCAACAATCAAACAACTCCCAATCACTCCCACTCTCAACGACACCATCATGCCTGTCGTTACGCGTCGTGCCGCTGCCGCTGCTGGATCAGCCGCACCGCCGCCACCACAACCCACCACTACCACCACTACAAAGTCCACCAAGGGTGGCAAGAAGAGGAAGGCCGTTGCGGAGCCAGAGGAGGAGGAGGAGGAGGAGAAGAAGGCCGTCAAGAAGGCGAAGAAGACGAAGACGATGACGAAGAAGAAGGTAGACATCCGATCTCAACAGACTTTCAGACTTTCACTGACACATAGCCAGCCTACCGCCGCCGCTGCCGCCGCCGTCCCTGCTGTCCGTGCAGCCAAGAAGCAGAAGACCAAGGCCGCACCAGCGCCTGCCGCCGCCAAGAAAGCCGCAACACCAGCGGTTGGTAATCCTGTCTCGCCAGACGCGCGAGGTGAAAAGAATGGGCTCGCCCCCCATCCATCCGGTGCCCCTGTCTCTGGGCCCGCGATGGCGCCTCCCCCAGTCTCTCGCTTGGCTGGCAGTCTGGCAGACTTGATTACCAGCCTGCTTGGTGCCAAGGAAGTCGAGGATGGGAAGTTGGAGAGGGGTGTGTCCGACACGCCGGAGAACTTTCCGATTCCTCCGGTGTACGTCTTCAAGGGGCGCTACCAGCCACCGCCACTTCCAGCGCAGTACTACTTCACGCCATACTTCTTGCGGTGAGGGGGAGAGGGAATTGGGAATGGGGAAGTGTTTGGAGGGTGTTGGGACTTTCGGGGTGGAGAGGGTGATCCTGTGGGGAGTTGTGGGGGATACATACTTGCTTGTCTTTACCGGTGCTGTGCGGATGCTGGTCATCTAGCAATGGAACCTCTCTTCTCTGGTCTTCGGACATCAAACATATTGTCTCTCTATTACTTTGCGACTGTGACCCATGCTTCTGGCAGCGATGAAATTTCTTCCCTCTCAAGAATGACGAACAGTTGAAAGCAGTTTCGTACCTCGGGGAGATTGACACTTATCCCGAATAAAATTAATATGAATATCACAACACAATAAATCTGTTCATTTAGTTTCAAATGTAAGCCATATACATAAACTTATTCAGGAAGAAAACGCTCATGTTGGTTCCTTCCCATAATATCAGATCGATACTTGAAGCTTGTGTGCCTCGACTCAATTTCTGACTCTCCCTAAATGAGAGTGTCTGGAATACTGACATGTTTTCAAAGCCATGGGAGTTGAAGAGCCTCAGAACTAACTCCGAATTATCTCGTCACTCAAGGTTTATGCTCTTACGAGCCTGGTGAGATAAACCAGGGTATTAAGGCCTTTTTAAGCGATTTCCAGGCTCTCGAGCATTAAAGTTATCACGATCACTTTAAAGTTATTAAATAACTAGAAATGATTATATTATAAGATTTGATAGCTAAGAATTATAAAAGGTGAAGGAACTTTCCACTAAAAAGATTTTGTTTTTCAATCTTTATTTATTAGGAAAATGCCTTAATACCTAAACTTGTTTCATTAGGCTCCTTATGGTGATAGATTTCGGTTGAAGGCAGAGGTGATCAAGTGAATCCCTTCTTGCAATGTATCGCAAAGATCTTCAAGATATCGCAATTACCATTGATGGTCGGTCCCGTCAAATCTCAACCCGAGACCTATCCACTTTCTTTATCAGGCACAGATATCGGCAATTGTTATCTTCGCGTATGAAACCCTATGTAATGTATACAAATCTCGCCTTAGTGGTCTAATTCAAACTTAGCTTTCTCTAGTGAGATTTCCATTTTAAAAACGAGATCATTTCTTCAATGCTTTCTACAATCCTAGCTTCGCATTTCCTCTCTTCACAGCTTGCTTGACCTCTTCACTCATCGTACTCTCACTGACCTCCTTCCAATCTTCTATGTCCTTCAACCTCCCCTCTAAAGTTGCTTTGATCCACGAATATCCATCCACACCAAGCGGCAACCTCAACGGCAACTTTCCACTCCCCACCTTACCAGTCACAACATCAAATACAACCTCAACAACTCTTTCCGGATCAGCTGTCTGCTGATCCATGTCTCCATCCAACATAAACTTCTCCATCTGTCTCGTCGGATTACTCTCATCGGCGTACGCAGGATGAGGCTTGATCATCTTCAAGCTCGAGGTCCCGAAATTACTCCTCACTCCTCCTGGCTCCAGGATCAAGAAGTTGATATTCCAAGCCGGAGACATTTCTTTTGAAAAGGCTTCTGTGAAACCTTCTAATCCGAATTTACTACCTC
Organism: Phialocephala sp. D728; assembly: GCA_003988865.1. Classification (NCBI taxonomy): domain Eukaryota; kingdom Fungi; phylum Ascomycota; class Leotiomycetes; order Helotiales; family Mollisiaceae; genus Phialocephala; species Phialocephala sp. D728. The sequence goes on along the minus strand of QYAJ01000017.1, from coordinate 273,537 downwards.
CTATCAGCATTTTCCTGCTCCAGAGTGAGGATTTGAAGGGGAGGGGCGAACCTGGCATGATAAAACGCATTCCCGGCCAACGCAATCTGACCTCCCAAACTACTAACCTGAACCACCAACCCACCTTTCCCCTTCCCATTCACCTCCCTAAAAACCCTCACAGCCTCCTTACTAACATCCACCACTCCCCAAAAATTCGTATCGATCTCCCTCCTCGCTTCCTCATCCGTCGCATTTTCCGTATCTCCAATCAAGAGATATCCCGCATTATTGATGACGATATCAATGTGACCAAAATGTTCGATAGCGGAAGCGAAGGCGGACTTGATGCTGGGGATGGATGTTACGTCTAGGGATAGTTTGAGGATTTTGGGTGAAGCAGGAAGATAGGAGAGGGAGGAGGGGTTGCGGGCTGTGGCTACGAGATTGTGTCCTGATGCGTGGACGTGTTTTGCGAATGCGGCGCCAAGACCAGAAGAACTACCTGTGACTGTTGCAAATGTCAGCAAGAAAAGGGGGGTGGGCGCACGTGACTTACTGAGCCAGACAGTGTCGGGACCAAATCTTGTTGGAGATGTCATTTTTGAGCGGTTGGTGTATTGAAGAGTGGTCGGATTGCTGTAGGTAATTGAGGCTGATCAAATGAATCCAGATTTTCAATTCTTTATATCTAAGAGCCATTCCGCCGATTGCGGTTCACACGGCGCCACGATGGACCGATGTCAGCCAGTTGCAGCTCCGAAGCTCCAATCCATTTCCGCGACGCTCCATATCATGCACTCCGTATTTTCTCGATGTCGCAAAACTCTTAAAGCCGCTTAAACGAATACGTATACGTATGCGGATCGTGTTCTTTACGAGATTTGTGATGGATACTTGGATATTTATCTGTGTGGTAACGAATTAATCCTCCGCCGACCCTCCGCTCGCTTACTTACGGGGCGAGGAATTACACAGCCTTCAGGGTTAAAGGCATCACGTGCCTAGGCGTGGGTGAGATATTTAGGACTGTTCGTTTTGATTCTTTGAAGCATAAAAAAGCTTTAGCAACTTGAGAAAACACATTGTGCAATATAAGGACCGTAAGCACAACACTTCACTTCTAATGTGATTCGAAAAACATCATAACACGGCCGGAAATATTTCTCAAAGTGATAGTAACCTCATATATACACCCTCTCTCTTTCTGCTTCATATACAACCCTTTTCACAACCAGACAATTTATGGCAACCCAAACCACGCCTCACTCGCCGCCAAATGCGACGGCACAGAATGTCCCACGCCCTGAGCATAAATCCCCTCAACCATCGGCCCATAGTCACTCATCGTATACCCCTTATCGGGTGTATCCTTCTTCTCTGCCGTCGCTGTCATACTCACACCAAAGACATTGGTCCACTGCTTCAACTCCTCTTGATAGTTCTGCGGGGCAAGAGTAGTGTCAGCTGACCCATGCCAGATCTGCATCTTTGGACGAGTGCCATTGTAGCCGGGGTACATTGCTCGGGCTGTATCTCCCCATTTTTCAGGAGTACCCGTGCTTTGACCGCCAGAGCAGGCATTGTTCCATTGATCAACGCCTGCGCCAACGAAACATCCTGCTGCGACGCCAGAGTAGAGGGATACAGCGGATATCATGTCTGGGTAAGTGGCCGCGAGGACGTTGCTCATCATCGCTGTTTGTCTCATTAGTATCTTATCTTTACCCGGAGCGTTGATGCATACCGCCAGATGACCCTCCAGTAACAAACACCCTAGTAGCATTGATCTTATACTTAGGAATGGCATATGTGATCATGTTGGCAATAGCATTCGAGTCTCCGCCACCATTATGAGAAAGCGAAGCTTTGCTCGAAACATCCCAACAAGTCCCACTATTTGGACTGCTTGGCCAGACTGTGACGTATCCTCCTTTGTCGGAGCCGGATATCCAGGGTATCTTCGAGTTTCTGGAGTATGATTGCGCTGTTGATTGGCAGGAGTGTATCACTACCACGAGTGCATCGGATTTCACAGTATCGGGCACGTATACCCACCTGTGGCAGAAAGTTTTCAGCTGTTTTGAAATGTAGAATGTCTGATGTGGGGCCCAGATGCACTTACATTTGCGCTTTCGAGGTAGCACTTCCTCCATAATTGGACACTTGGGTCAAAGTCGCTGCAGAAACAACAGTTGTCACCACGGTCACCCTCGCTAACAAGCTGAAGAAATGCATGACTCCAGAATTTTGATCCTCAAGTGTGTCCAAGAAAATCTGGCAACACCCAATCCCAGTCCCAGGAGCGCGAAGAGAACATTTTGTATGCCACGAGGCTTCGATGTTCCATCTAGTCGAAAGTTTCGATAAAAGCACTTATATCATCTCATCTATATCCCTCAGGCTGAACGTGGCGTGCCGAAGTTAAGCATCTCCTTTTTTTAGCCGAGTGTGGGGTACCCACACAACCCTGGCGATCTGCTCGAGGCTGAAACCCACGAGAACCTTCCCCGCAGAACATAGATTATGTTTGTATGTTCGAAACCATGAGACGTATGTTTCTGGAAAGATCGGCGGCCCTATTCGGAAGCGATTCGGAATCGAGGTGTCAGCTGGATTGGAATGGGAGAATGCCTCGGGAGACAGGCCGCGCAATTCCGATATGATCTATTCGAGAAAGCTTGTTGTATCGGCTTCGGTCAACGTGCGCCTTTCTCCTCCTGATGTCTTTCTCGTTCGTGTTGTACGCTTCGTCACCGCAATGATTGAGAGAGTCGTGTTCTGGTTTGCTGCGACTCTTCTGAGTTTTGCAGCTGCGCATGGAGGAACATCGAATTATACAGTGGATGGTGTCTGGTACCGAGGGTATGAAGCCATCCCAATGCCGCTCCTCCATGTCGAATATACTCCAAGGGATAGCGAGCTAACACCTTCAAAAGGTACACTCCAGATGCACCAACAGCAGACCAAGACGGACAGCCATGGCTTGTCCAAAGGAAATGGATCACAATAAATCCAATCTTCGAACCAGACAACGTATCATTAGCATGCAACTACCCCGGTGATCCAGCACCGTCATCGATCCCAATAAATGCAGGTGACAACATCACAGCAGTATACTACTACTGGTTGCACACAGTGGGACCCATGGTACTCTGGCTCACAGACTGCGGCGCCTCCTGCTCAACACTCAATCTCACGACCGCAAATTGGTTTAAGATCGCTGAGCGGGGACTCTTATCTGGAACCATACAGACGGGAACATGGGGACAGCGCGCTTTCCAGAACTGGGACGGATCGCCAGATCTATGGACTGAAACTATTCCACAAGATTTGAGGCCCGGAAACTATATTATAAGGCATGAGATCATTGCCCTGCATATTGCGAATAAACCGCAATTCTATCCAGAGTGTGCGCACTTGGTTGTGAGTGGGAATGGGACAGCAGTGCCTGCGAAGGAATATTATGCCAAGATTCCTGGCGTATATAGCATGAGTCGTATGTCCTCCCAAGCTGTAAATGTTGCTTGTTTTGAAAGAAGAAGCTGATGATCGCAGAGCCAGAAATAAACATCGATGTGTATGCGGCTAATGTCAGCAATCTCACTGTGAGTACATGGAGCGTGCTTTCCTGGATTTTCTTCTTAGTGGCTAACTCTGCTGCAGACGTATAGAACTCCTGGTCCGCCAGTATGGGAAGGTGGGAAGAGTAGTGGGGTAGATAGAGTTCTTGATGGGTTCAAAGGTCCATGAACGAGCGCCTCTGTCTGTACCTGGAGAAGTAAAGGGAATCTCAAAACAGTCCGCACTTGGCAATGAACGTTTGTCGTACTGATTTCGTGACCGGCTCCTATGATCTGGACAACAATCTCAATCTCAATGTATCCGACAGTGACGTTGATATAAGCTGTATGTTGCTCATGAACAGAGGCTCATCCTTTGGCTTCGGATGGTTATCTACTTCATCCCTTTGATATAACGCCTTGATAGACCCAGGTTCGAATACGGTGCGTTGAAAGCCAGAGCGGCGCCGATGGTCGTCATGAATGTGCCAAACCCCGCCCGGGAATTCAACAGCACCTAGGTCTTGCCAACGGGACAACACTAATGCTGTGCCTTTCGCTCCAAAGCCTTTGACATCGATTTGGAATTCAGTCTGACAATACTGGCACTGATATAATTCAGAACATATCTGACATCCATCGGCTGAAGCCCTGCTGTTCCAATGACCTGCACGACAGGCTAACTTGCGGCCCAGTAGGGTGAGAAAAGGATTCTTTCCATGCCACCAGTGGGGGCAAACATAAGCCGCATGCTTGGCGGAAAGTTTTATAGGTCGGTTCTTTGGGAACAAATACCATTCTTGGATGCGTAGGATCAATTTTTTGTCTACAATCTTGGGAGTAGTTACCCATTGGTAAGTGTGGCCAAAGCGCCGAACAGTGTTGCCTCCGAAAAGCCGAGAAAGTTGGTTTGCAACATCGTACTTGTACTTGTGAAGGAGCATGATTGTTTTAAACGCCCCAAAGTCAAATTCACGAGGGACATGATGTTTCAAATAGAGACGTGAGTCGCAGAAACATATATACCGAATGCATGATTGCTCACCCGGTTGTTCTTGTCGTATTCTGCGTGCTCCTTGAAGACTCTCGAGACAGGGACAGAAGACAAGATCTGGTAAGTCTCTTTTCAATGCTGTCAATAAAACGAGACGTTCGGCAACATCTGCACCCTTGAGTTGAGCACCCCAGTCTAAGAAACGGTTGAGGTCGAGTTGGTGACTAAGGGAAAACCATATCGGTTTGCAGGTAGGGGGCCATAAGTTTGGCAAGGCAGATAAGAAGCTCGACTGGGAGGTTGCCAAGAGGCGAGTGTGCTAGGCCGGAGATTTGACTATTAGATCTGCCACCGAAGTAGGGCCTGCTCTTAATATGCGACGATAGTTTGTCGAATAGCGACATCTTTCTTGGCGAAATGGTAGGGAAGCTTTGAAGGTAAATTGAAACAAGAAGAATTTTCTCGCATCAAGCGGGAGGCTGTGTCAGGTTGTGTCATACTCCATAGTCGCCTTGCTATTTGTAGTAAGGCGTTAGGGCCGACATGACTGGAAGCGTCATATTTCACACACTCTCAAAATAATTCAAGCCGTTTCAAACTTTTCTCCATTGAAACCTGGAAAGAAGGACATGATCTAATTATGGTCGGATATCCTAGCTAGAGACTGGGATGTGCAGACTGACCTAGGTAGCTAAGTATCGCAGTGACAATGAATCACGTGACGGTACTCTGTTCCTCAAGCTGGGTACCTACCTAGGTAGATGGAGATGTTAACCACAAAGAACATAATAAACTATGAAACTACTCCCGCCTGAACGATCAGTCAATTCTCCAAGAATGGATTTTGCGGCAAAAGCTAACAAACGTCAACAGCGCCTAAAAGGCATGTCTGCAAAGCCTTCCAGCTTACGCTTTCAGCTAGCTCAGCTGACTTAGCCTCCTTGGATAGAGCCTTTAATTTTATCCTTTCAATAGACAAGCTAATTCAAAGGCTCTGAAAGGGACGAGTGCCCCTGAAACAGAACAATAGAGAATCGTCCATTAAAAGCTTCTTCAACAAAACATCTAAGATTAGCACAATGAAACATCTCAAAGGACAACAGCAACAAACATGAACAATGCATTCTAAATAAGCATACATACACTTGCACAAACCCATTGTGATATGTCACTACCAAAATTCCACACCCAGAACAAGCCCAGCAACACAAGAACTTTCCACAACTCACCAGAAACGCACAAAACAAGTAAGCCTTTCTGTTCCTCTACACAACGCAAAACCTCTTCAAATGTGCATAACAATCATCGACTACGACTGTCACCACCGTGGTGAAGAACACGTCCTCTGCCGCTCTTACATCCAAAAACTTGACCGCGCCGCAAAAGCCAACCGCAATCGATCACTCTGGCAGCAACTCTTCTGCGCAACACGGACACTACGTTGCACACAGAAACCTGGTAAGCGAAGAGTCTTCAGCAAGTGTTCTATCTGTATGGCGCGAGATACTGAGGAACGAAAGAGGAAGGATCGTGAGACCGCAATCCGCGTGGATCTTGCACGAGAGGCACACAACAAAAGAGAGAGGGAGAGGTTACAAGAGCGCAGGCGCTCGCAAAGAAAGAGTGCATATCGTTGCGATAGATGTGCCGCCGAGAGACGTCGACCTGATCAGATGAGTCGAGCTGCGAACGGAGGATTGTGCTGCGCGAGAGGACTCGATGAGTTTATGGATATGGAGAGAGCTAGTGGGTACCGTCCTCAGAATCCTTCCAAAGACGCCGGTGCTAACAGACCAAGAAACGCACCAGCGCCGACCAGAGAACAGCGCTTCCCGGAGCTGAGATACATGACGAGTACTGAAAAAGCGAGAGAGGACGCTAAGGCGGCATCGAGCACCTACGGCTGGGACCGACAGAATAGAGACTCTGCATACCTAGAGCCTAAACTCGTCGCTGGCTACTTAAACTCTTCTGGTGCTGATCCGAACGTCTTCGGGACTGCTCCACCTCCGCCTCCTAAGCCCTTATACCAGGAACTCGGCATCGACATCAATCTCTGGCGTCGGATGCAACAAGTGGAACTCGGAGCCCATGGCCGAATCCCACCACCACCTGAGAAGCTACTGCCAACCCGCCCACTGGTGGTGTTCAGAGGTCCGCACAATGTTCCACGAAAGCCTGTTGCCTCGCAAGCATCTTCAAATCGGCTCAAAGTGGACACCACCGTCTCTGCACTCTCAAATTCGAGAGCCACATCCTCACCAGTATCCCCCTTGAGTCCCAAAAGCAAACCGAAGCCGCGATTAAATGACAACCAGCCGCCTCTGAGAAGCAAGGTGTCACAACTCAACGCAGGACTTTACGATGCAATCAACAACTCATTGGCGGATTGGGAGAACGTGGCGGTCCCAGATATCAGGTACAGGTACCAGGTGTAGATGCTGAGAAGCTAGGTATTTGAAATGTGACGATGCAAGTGTGGTCATTTCGTAATTGCCTCATTTCTGAGTAGTTTTCTAGACTAGACGAAGGTCGGAGATTAGTAACATAATTAAACTGTTTGCACATACGTACAACACAAAGACATTCTTTGTTCCATAGGTTTGACCTGCATTATGACTTGTTGATTCATTCTTGGCTAACACCTAAGACAACGCATCGGCTGAAAGAAAGTCGTAGCAAAACAGTTTGTCCGTGCTCGATCGGAGTTGAGTATTAGTTAATAGCCGCTCAAAAGAACAATAGCGCCTTGCACCGTTCCATGCTCATCATAGTCGGTAGTCGTGTCTGTATCTTCTCCGTAATTCCCGCTCCCCGCCGATATCGCAAGATGCTGCTGATATCCTAATCATTGGCTATCCGTCTCAATATTCGTCCTCGAACCGGTCGCACCATATGTGCCGTATTCCGCCCCTCTGCCTGCCTAGCTTTGCATATGCTTAGATGGGCATGCCTATTATTGTGCTTTACCGTTCTTGGCAGCTGCTCCATTGGCCTTCTCATCTCTGAACTTCTTGATCTCCTTTTCCACGGCAAGATTGACTCTCTTCTGTAGCTCGGGTCTGTACCCGAAGACTTTGAAAAGAAACTCCATGAAGACAAAGAATGGAGCCAAGACCAAGGCTTGTAGCAGATTGTCGAGGAGTGCTGGAGCTCGCCCTTCGTAAACACCGTGTCCAACAAATTGTAGGATCCACGAGACAACAAAGACCGCAATAGAGACTTGGTTCGCGCTCGAAGGATATGCCGTAGTAAGATGATTCGCAAACGCTGTCCAAGAAATGATAAGTGGAAGAAGAATTGTACCTGCGAATGGCTCAAGAAGCATATAAAATCCGCCATAGAGTACAGCGCCGATCGTTCCGGCGTTGGGAGGTAGATAGGGAATCGTGAGCCATTCTGGTAGAGGTATTAACTTAGGGGAGTTTGTTGCCTGGAGGAAGTTATCAGCAAAGCTCCCTCGAGATAGGTTGCACGCGTACAAGGAGTAAGCTGGTAGCTAGAATCAAAGGCACGCACACCATATGTATGCCGACATTGACCGAGTTGTGGTGATATGCACCATACTATATGCCATCAGCGGGTGCCAGATTCGTGCATAGATATCGTCTTACGAAGCACAGTTGCTTTTCGAGGTCGAGAGACATTTCGAATACAGAGTGAAGAGTGTTGACGCGTTGAGTTGACGAGGTGGTCTGCGACGAAAGATGGAGAAGTCTATCAAGACCGTGCTTGTCGCAGAACCATTCCTGGGGCGACAGCAAGCAACTTATACGGAGGTGGCCTTACAACGTTGCGATTGTTATGACTGGGAAGGTGTTCCGGATTGTGATCGGATCATGACGCTCTGGCATTAACGAGCTCGACGAGTAACCATTTGCATCACTGCATGCATGTGCTTCATGGCCATGCTTGCCTAGGCTCGGCAATGCTGGCAGTGCCCACGCGTTCGCCTTCACGTCCATGCCTGATGCCACGCGATGGAGGCGAATAGTTCATCACCAATAATTACATGTCGAGAATTCTTGGCGAAGACGCGCGACAACATCCCTTTGACTCGGCGACGACCTGGTTCTTAAACCTCGTCCACAGACCCAACGAAGCATCGACTACCTTTGTGTACTCTCTGTGATATCTCCAGAGAAGTGCCAGAGCGTTTAGTCTTTGCCCAGCCATTCATTTGAGCGGTGTAGGTTACGTTGCTACCTGGAGCTCCCGCGCAGTTTGGACTGACAACAGCAGACTTCGTCAGCGGTCGAGCGCGTTATATCTAGAGGATTAGAGCAGGTCTTGCGATCGGGAGGGCTATATTGATGGGTTTGGAGGAGCGCGTTTGAGGTTGCGGTGCATCTGTTCACCTTCGATCGCCTTCAATTAAAGCCTTCTTTTCGCCTCGATTCCACCTGTTGAACGAACTTCTCGCTCCTTCGAAATCGCAAACCATCTAAAACATACATTTCCATACAGTCGCTGCTCGCTGTAATCACCGAACATGTTCTTTCTCTACAATCTCGAGCGGCAGGTCACTCTACATCCCTCGTACTTCGGCCGTAATATGCACGAACTAGTCACAGGAAAGCTCTTGAAGGATGTAGAGGGTACCTGCACTGGCAGATACTTTATAATCACAATTATGGATACCTTCAACATATCTGAAGGCCGCATTCTTCCTGGCAGTGGGTTGGCTGAATTTACGGTTGGATATCGAGCAGTTGTTTGGAGACCCTTTAAGGGTGAGACTGTAAGGACTTGGCTGAGCTTTTGATTTCGGCTTAGCTTATGTCTCATCATAGGTTGATGCCATTGTTACCTCAGTCAATCAGGTCGGCTTCTTTGCTGATGCTGGACCCCTTCCACTCTTCGTGTCGGCGCATGTTAGTCGAGCGTCTGTGCAACCGAAGGCAGTGCTGACATTCAACTAGCTGATTCCTCCTGACATCAAGTTTGATCCCAATGCTACTCCACCGCAATTCACGAATAACGAGGATTCTGTCATCGAAGTCGGCACCCACGTTCGTGTCAAGTTGATCGGTACGAGAGCAGAGGTCGGCGGCATGTATGCTATTGCCAGTATCAAGGAAGACTACCTTGGGTATGTTCGAACTTGCTCAGTCACGTGCTGTGTAGCTTCTAACTCTGGGCAGGTGCTTGCAAGGCTCTTGATTGCGAAATGGACTAGAGATGTACACTATCGAATTTCGGGAGATCATAGACGTCATTCTCAGGGGAAGGTATTGAAATTGGGTTCGGTCCCCGTTAAATCTGTCATAACGGCTAACTTCCCGCACTTGGCTTCCGCCCAGAATGACATTGATCCAACAAGATTGCCATGCACAAAAGCGATAAATTGACTTCTGAAAATATACCAAAATTCTCAGGAACTGGCAGAAAATGGAAATGACTTTGTCAACTTTTTTCGTGCTTGTGATGTGAGGTTTTCGTTGAACCACACGATTGTGGTGAATTGTTTCTCGAACTAGCCTTTTCATTCCCCTTAAGCCAACCCAGATACAGCTTCGGGCCCAAGGAACAATGATAGTTTGTTAAGAGTCATACCTTTTCTCTCCTTGGTAGGAACTCCTTAGGGCCATGCTAATGCACATAAACTCAGTTTCTCTGACCTCTTTTCTTTCCTTCTTTCTTTCTTCCTTCACGTCAAGAATTCTCTCGCTCACAGCTACAAGTACGCCCACTCAACTACTTTTCGAGACAGGTTTCTCACTATTCTCTTCAAACCAACTGCACATCTCTGGAGACTGTGCAAATACTTTCGCTGGACGACTTTAAACGAATCAATCAAAAAAAATATCACTGTCAACCTTCAGTAGTAATCACCAACAGTCGACAATCGACAAATCGACAAATTGATAATCTAACAGTCCGATAAATTCACAATCCGACAATTCGGCAACAGACAGAACGTTTAGTCTGCACTACAACCAAGAGAGCTCATCCCGATACACATCTTCGAATTTGACGCTTGTGGGGGGAAAAAATCACAGAAGATTCCGTACATGTAAGTTGCTACCTGTCATCTCTCAGGGTTGAAACCTCACCGTAGAAAAATCCTAACGGAGTGCAAGTCGGCAACCCCCTTTTCGGCTAGATCACGTGATCCACAAAATCACTTCATCATGAATTCCACTAAGATCAACACTGCCTTCCACGTCAAACAACAATCGCCAACCGCTCATCTAACAATCCTTCGAAATCCGACAAGATTCAACGAAATCAGATCTGCTTATTTCTCCCCGGCTCTGGGCAATGCCTCAGAGATCTGGGTCCGATTCCGCGCCCATCAATATTTGAAGGAGCGCATCTCCATTCGAAAGCTATCCATTGCCACTAGGATCGCTAAGGAATCAGGGATAATCGTCCGAGAGCAGTACGAAGAAGCCGATGAAAACATCAGACACCGCGTCGACGCGGTATCGAGAATGGAGCTGGCCAATGCACCGTGGATACTTGAGGCACCTATTGTCCACAAAAGAGTCATGAGGGTTGGTGAAGAGCTGGAGTCTCAATTTCGGGGCTCGAAAGTCGACATCACCGAAGAGCTAGAAGAGATGATGCAACAAGAAGGCAGAAGCCTAGAGGAAATGAGAGAATTGGAGAAAGCAGCGAGTGAAGCGCAAGGCGGCGCGTACTGGCCGACAGGCTATGATTCGGACGAAGATACTATTTCTAACGGCTCAATCGACGACTATGACGAGGATGAGGCCCGTTCAGAGCCATCATCCAATAGCTCAGAAGTTCTTTTCGCCAATGATCAGGTTGATGAGGACGGCGACGATGAAGACGAAGATGAGCATCTGTATTCATTTGCTCTTCCAGAAAACGTCTCTGGTGCCGATGCCAATCCACATAACTCGGAAACAAACCAACAAGACGAGAACACTCACACTCTCAGACCCGACTGCTTCGACTGGGCCGATGAGTCAGATGACATGGAGGATATCAAAACAACACAACCTTCATCTTCCATTCGCCGTTTGGAAGATACTGAAGAAAGGTTCGAATATCTCGTCAACCACGTCTACGATGCACTTCGCGACGACCTTGAGATGATGTACCACCGATTCAAGGCCCTCCAGAGGCCTCTTTCCGACAAAAGTCCAAACTGGCGCGGCGAAGAGTGCGCATGGATTGTACACCCTCTGGCTAGGACACCAAAGAACATGAACCCACCTCAAACAGGAATTCCAACAATCCGTCTCATCACTCCAACTGGCCAACTTTGTGCTCTTGAAGAAGCATTTTACGGCTTCGACGGCCCGGAATGGGATGCCTACTTCGCGCACCGACAATTTGAGAGCGAAAAGCTCAGGGAGGAGCTCAAGACCTGGGAGAACTTCCAAGACAGATGTGCGAGGTTGGAAGCTGAGGAGTATTGGAAGCGCGTCAAACTTCAAGATTTAGAGAGATCTGAGACAGAGATACTAGCATGTAACAACGCCCAGGAGAATAGGAGAGATTTAAATGGATTTACCGACGACCAAAATACCGACGCACGCAAGGAGCATGTCCCTGAAGCATCCATCGACAAAAATGAGGCATCCAAAATTGGATCAAAAACCGAGACTACCCATGCTAATGTCAACTCAAAAACGGAAGCCCTTACAACACAAATTGTCGACAAGGACTTGGTGTCCAGCAAGCAATCTTCAGCAGAACACATCTTCCCACCAGAGTCATCACTTGATCGCAGAGAAGGTATTCAACTCTCCATTTTACCAGTCTTCGTCTACACATCTCATGCCCCACTAGGCACCGCCACAGACGATTTGGAAACCGATGAAGGCAAGAAAAAGGCCTCTTCTCCGAAGCCTCTAGATGGCCTAGAATACGAAGAAGATCTCTTCGCACACGAAGCACGCACATCCGAATTCGACAACATCAAGGCACTTTCCGACTTCGACGAATTTAAGAAGGTCCTCGCCACCAAAGTACAGGAGATCACTCGAGCTCACCGACAATCGAAGACGGAGGATGAAGAAATTGACAGGATTACCAAGATGGAGGCTCGAAAAGAACATAATCGATCGGACACCCTAGAGAAACTCCGATACGCCGTCGTCTTACTCGATCTCAGAGCTCGAAACGAAGATGGTTTGATCCGTAAGCGGGACAGTGAATCGATCTTCTACATCAACGACGGAACGAAGAACAACAAAGATCAAGGACCCAGTGAGATTCAATTCGTGGGACGTCTGCGCAGCATCATATTTCAAAACTCCTGGATCCTCGAAAAAGCACCCCTCTACGTGCAGAACAGCAACCAATACTGGGTCGAAAAATCGAAAGATCCAATCCGAGAATTGAGGGAAAAAATGAAGAATCTCGAGCACATAGAGGTTCACTTTCGAAGCAATAATGAGAAGTACCGCCAGATATTCAACTTCGCGAGGGGTCAGGTCGAAAAGGAGAAGAACCGGATATGCAACACTATCAAGTACATCATCCAGGACTGTGCATGGGAGGCCAAATACGACAATAAGACTCGAAATGCCAAGATTGCAGGAGATGATGAACGAGCAAGCACCTTGTCCAGGCAGAAAAAGTTTGCGCGAGCAAAGAGAATGGATAAATTGAAAGAAGGAAAGGATAGGAATCTGGACTAGATTCAAATTGGACTCGGATTCGGAAGGAAAGCACTCAGATAGAGAAAGAGGCACCAGGCCTAAGCGGAGCATACCTTTTGCCTGAGACTGTAAGTCAAGAAGCAGCGTGGTTTTAACGGTGCTCAGGGAATACTGGGGTGAAGTTACTTGTAATAAAGTTGGATGAGAGATGAGCAGGACGAGGCAGACGTCCGACGAATGATACCCAATTTCTGCACTGAAATCAATTCTATTGCATGTGAAGTTTATGTTAATCTGTCGAATGATGATGGTGAATCGACAAACTATCAAGAAACAGTATCTTATGCCCACATTCTTCCAATGCACCGACGCAGTGGCAATCTTTGACCATGGTATGGAGAATATTTCTAGCTTCGCTACCACAAAGTTGAAACCCTCCTCCCATGTCTCCTCGGCGTTAGCTAGATGATAACGCGCTCAGATGAGAACATAGCTTTTACTAGAGAGGTCCTACAACTAGCAGAGTAAGTACATAAGAAGGCACAAGCTGATGCCAACATAAATTAGATACAAGACTTAAGTGAAGATCCAGTACTACCGCCCTGTATTCCAAGGAAACCACGTTCATATCTCATCCCTGGTCAATTTAAAGACTCACTTCTTCTTCATAGACTCCCAATGTGCTCGGCTAGAATCTTGGGGATCTACTGTAAGGTTCACATACAAATCCCTCTCTCTAACGCCCTGTCTCTCAATATCCCCAACTCTCCTCGCCGTGTCCATGGGTGCATCCATAACCACCAGATGCCATTCGTCTCCTGCCCAGATTCTCAGCACCTCATCTAGCGTGTCTTCCTCTTGAGTTTCAAATTTGCCTTGCCCTGTGACTTGGTCCAAAAGACAGAGGACATCAGCGTTTGTCGACTTTGCAGCTGCTTCGTCTGGATGCTGATGTTTCATAGAATTTACCAGTGCCAACATGCCACATACACGTCTGCGGGTGAGTTTTTCTCTTCCTTGCCCGATGGTAGCGGGCGTGGAATCGGCTTTCTATTTTGCCTGGCCGAATCCAGAGACTTTCTACGAAAATCCACCGTACAGCATTTCTTCATCTATAACGAGCTGTCCTTTAGGGGCTATCGTGCCGTCTAGAGGGTTCTGGGGGCTCAAGTGTCGCCTTTTCAATACTTTCAGCCTTTTCCTCTTTCTTTTTGTTCTTCTCTGCCTGCTTCTGGAGCGCTATTTTAAGTTTCTAGGAGAGTTTTTTTAGTTCGCTTGAAGAGCTCACCGGCGGAGTATGGATTGATATTCGCTTTATCCTATTCCTCTTGCTTCTTCAAGGCATCCGTAGCATCTTGTTGCACTTTCAAAGCCATCGCTACGTCTTGTTCCTTCTGCTTCTTCAAAACATCGGCCTCTTGGGCTGCCTTTGTATTGGCTGCTGCTTTTTCTTTTCTTGCCTTCTCCTCCCTACCAATCCTCTCTTTCTCGAGTCTCGCCTCCTCGTACCTTTCTTGCCTCCTCACGTGCCTTTTGCTTCAGCGCTGCTAATTGGGCTGCTGCTGCATCAGCCTGCTAAGAGCGCGGCACGGGTGGGTATAGGTACCCATTGGCTAGAACAAACTATCCATCGGTGGGTAGGGTAATAGGTACAAATCTAAGAGGTTTACCCGTAAGTACCCTTTAGTACTCGGCACGTGCATTTTTATCACGTGTAAACTTTATCAAGTTAGACAATCTCCTAATTTAGCTAAGTAGCTTTTTAATCGGGAATAATTAAATAGTATTTATTTTATGTGATAGGGTAATCTGCGGTACTTTAAGTAGTTTAAAATCTACTTTACGGAGGCCGAGGTCAAAAGTCTGGAGAATATAGGGCTCTCCACCGTAATTACAGGCTGCGCCCTCTTAATACGCTGTTTAGAGTGACCACAGCGCTATGGCGCTGACTTCTAGGGCCTAATAGGCTATATTAGCGAGTGTATCTCCCACATGCCCAATAGCAGTCTACGAATGCTTCCAGGGCCATGTGCCTGTATTTCTATTTACAAGGTATTTAGCGACATTGCTTGTAACGTTATAGGGCGTCATAAGAGATAATACCCTATATTCTCCAGACTTTTGACCGCGGCCTCCGTACCCGACCCACCGATTTGAAAGGTTGCTGTTACCCGACCCATGGGCACCCACCCATGTGGTTACCCTCGGTTAGCCGCTACCCGTGCCGCGCTCTAAGGTGGAATGGTAACCGTGAAGGTTGCGAATAGTCTCAAAATTAAACCGGATTTCGGAATCGTGCCTTCGTTTCATTGGTTGAAACCTTGGCTCAAACCCTTGCTTTATCCCTTGCAAGTCGTAATTAAACCACCCTATAACCGTTGATCAAACCCCCTGAAGTGCTAAATATTTGGGGGCGAAAAGGAAGGGGAAGTAGTGACGGCCTTGCTGTTCAATGCCTTATACGGGATGCCGACTTGATTTAAAATCAAGTCAGATCGATCAGCGTCAGCGTTTCATATTTAGGCACCAACGAATCCATAACATTACAATCATCTTGTTCTGCTCTCAAAGGAGTTTGACTTCCCTGCTGTAAGGCAAAATGCGTCTTCTCAATGCTACAACGTATGTATTTCGCGAGTTCCGCCTGCGCGAATCGCGCCCTCAATATGCCATCTTGTCTCATCGGTGGTTCGACGAAGAGATCACATATGCGGCCCTTAATCCTTCAGAATTGCAAGACGAAAACTCTAAATCACCACAACTCGATAAAATCCGCAATACCTGTCGCGTAGCCAGAGAAGAAAGGCTAGAATGGGTCTGGATAGACTCATGTTGCATCAACAAAGACAGCTCGGAGGAGCTGAACAGATCCATCAATTCCATGTTCAAGTGGTACCAAGAGGCGGCGATATGTTACACTTATTTGTCGGACGTAGTCGCATTGGGACAGAAGACGGCAACGTTCAAGCGAAAGGGCTCGGAGAAGGATTCCGAATGGTTCGAACGTGGCTGGACGTTGCAGGAACTCCTCGCGCCACGCGAAGTGAAGTTCTTCGACACGAACTGGGTGTTCATGGGGAGAAGAGCTGATCTAGCAACGAAGATAGAGAGCGTTACGGGTATTGAAGCCCGCTTTCTTGACGGATCAGAGGCATTCAGGACCGCCAGCATTGCCACTAGGCTGAGCTGGCAGGCGGCCCGAAAAACAACAGAGGAAGAAGACATCGCTTATAGTCTCTTGGGTATCTTGGGTGTTTCTCTTGTGCCAACATATGGAGACGGCAAGCAGTCATTTCTGAAGCTCCAGCAAGAATTGCTCAAGTCTCATCGCGACGAGTCGATATTTGCCTGGACGATACCAGGACAGCACCTGCCAAAACACGACCGCCACTGGGCTCAGGGTCAGTGGGGCCTGTTGGCACCTTGGATTGACTGCTTTCAAAATTCTCGGGATGTTGTTATTACTGGCAAGATGCGGGACCGACCCGCCGGGGGAATTGAACCGATTGCAGGGGGGGTCAAATTCCCAATGCCAATAGGAGAACTTGACCATACGCCATGGTATTTCCCATTAGCAGCCTTTGCACCACCTTTTCTTGGGCCTTTCATCTGGACGGGAGTCAAAAAGTACAGGCATAAGCATCGGCAGGAATGGTCACTCACACTTAACTGCCGGAAGAAAGACCGCTTCGGCGAACTCAAATTGATTCAAGTATTCTTATGCCGCGACTCGCGCGGTGACGAGTTTTGGAGAAGATGTCGCTGTGGCGATTTGGGGTCGACCAATCGAATACCCTCGAGTCGGAGGGGTATAAACTCGACGAAAGACATTACGATCATCCAGCCAACTGGAGTTTGGTGGCCCGTAAAAACGGAACCGTCCGCGATTCGCCACTAATAAACGCCTTTGGGGTGGATTTGAAGCTCAGCACGGTCTAATGGTAGCTGCGAAGGGGATCTCGCCTAGAACACTATCAGTATCCTTCTTTCCATGATTATCATGTCTCTGAGTCCGTCCAAGATTAAAAGCTTATTACTTCATCAGTTGTTGTAGTCTTGTTTACCTGGTGGCTGCTGCTGGATATGCGGCTGTGTTGAGGGTATTCGTAGGCTTGAATTGGTGAGAGATTCACGCTTAATAAGAAGCGGAAGAAAACGTAGGGCGTGAAGAATAACAAGAAATTTGTTGGAATTTAAAGGAGTTCTGTCATATTTTTACTAAATTCAAGTCGATCTCGCGTTATACCTTGCTGTATTTCTTTTCCAATTCAGTAATGTGTGACTCCTATTTTCTCGAGTTTCTTCTAATTGATCAAAATGTCATATGTCTCTAATGAACATGTGGAAATACGTAATTGCCACTCTACAAGACAATTTTGTTAATTAATTATCTTCGAGTAAGGTCTGGTGATCGAGAAAGTTGCTTCACTTGGAAAATCACTAAAGTGGCTTGAGCGAAACTACAGTGTATAAACAGGAGCTAGTCATCAAGCCACGAGCGTGGATCGTTAGTGCCTATTACCTAGGTATGCACGAAGAATCTGCTCGCGCGACCACTTTTCGGTATAAGGAGACAACACTGGAGACATCAGAAATCGGTGTGCCAATGAGAAAAGGATCAAACATTATAGGTGGCGGGCAAATCTAATGCGCCCGTGAAGCATAGATCAACGAATACGAACACCCGAGAGGAGCAGAATGGTTTTTCTTGGCGGGACTGGCGTCCATACTTAAGTGAAAGCTTCTCTCCTTTCATTTATCATTTTTGATTGTCGTTTGAGTCTCGAAAAATCAATATCGGATCAACTCTTATAGACCCTAATCGTCCACACCATGTCTCGTGCTGTATTTGGATCACTGCTTACTTGCTCATGCATCAGTCTCGAACTCGCTGCACCGGGGACAGCAATAGGTGAGCCTTCCTTATGATTAAGTCTCCTTAGACCTTTCATTTGATTGTGGTTAGTCTTTTTCATGATTTTAAGAAGCTGGTGGGTATTACTCATTGCAGTCAATGCTTGCAGTTCTAGTATTCTTCTTCTGGACAACAGTGGGAAAGCTAAAGAATCTATCAACATCGCTAGTAATGTGCATGGTGCTGTGTGCTCTAGAATTAATGTGGTTTGCTGCTTTGGATAATATCTCCACGAGGTGGTTTGGCCAAAGCGGGGTGTCCATGCAAGTTGGGAGCGTTGCGCGATAGATGGTTCTCGTCCTTGACTTGAAGTATCTATAAGCAAGATGGCTTGATGAATGCGGATTGGAATAAACCTAACTAACATTGCTAGAATTGCCTATCCAATAGAGCTGGTGTACCTAAGGAGAAACACGAGCAAGAGGTAGAAGTTTCTGCAAAAGAGCACATTAGTTAATCTTGCAAGCATATGACGAGTATGTCGGCGAGCATATGGTCAGAAATTGTCATTGATTTCAGAGCCTAGATGTTATCCCGTAATATGGGATTGGAGTTGCACACGATTAGGACTAGTTGGGATGCAAGGAAGATGGATTTGAAAAACACGCTATCACGTGCGCACGTGGCGAAAGTCTGGGGAGCTAGAGAATAAACTATCATTGTTTCCAACGCATCCAAGTATATAACGATATTCTCAGAGCGCTCTCAAAAACATTCTCAAAGCACTATCACAATACTATTAAACTTTGTAAGTTTTAAAAGAAAGTACTTTCTCAATACTATATTAGACTCTTACAGCTCTTAAGACGAGTATACACCGTCAAAGTACTTTTCATAATACTTTGTCAGTACTCTTACAGCTCTTAGGACGAGTGTAAAGACATGTCCCAAATGCGGGGGACTCCCACCGCCTCCCAACTCCCCGCACTAACCCTAAATCCTAACCCCCCCTAATCTTCAAAATGCTTTGAAAGTACTTTGGCAGTAATATAGCAGTAATCCACAGTCAACGGTCGAATTTCGGCGTTTGGAACGTGCCGTCGATCATTTTCTTGACCGCTCTTTACTCCCCCCTTTCTTTCAGAAGTATAAAACACGCGTTTTGCCCAGTACTAGATATTCCTTTCTTCATCTCATCACCTCCGGAATCGATACCCGGTAAAACCACCACAATCATGGCTCGAGAAACGATACGTATTTCCGGAGCGGACTTCGCACGAGTAATGGGGACGGAGTCAGAAGAGACTCTCTTCGATCGATCCAAATGTGCAGTATGCAACAAAATCGAGACGGATTCCGTCAAGCTGCAGCTCTGTGCTCGATGTAAGAAATCGAAATACTGCAGTTCGTATCCCCTTTGACCCGAGACATTTTCCCGATACTGACGCTTGTGATCTCAGGCAAAGAATGCCAGGCCGAGCACTGGCCATCTCACAAGATATTCTGCAGAGCAGAGAACTACATCCTCAAAATCAACCTCTGCCCCGAAGACATCCAAAACCCTGCCGTTTCACGAACACTCTCTTGCCCAGCGAATTCCACATTCGAAGAATTGCACGAAGCAATACAAACAGCATTCGAATGGGCAGGAACACATACATATGATTTCAAGATCAAGGATCCGAACGCGAAGCCAGAACCTGAGTTCAATATTGTGGCTCATATCGAGCGTCGCAGGTTAGAAGACCAAGCTCGAGCGAGAGGCCAGCCTATACCCGATTTTGGACCCAGACAGAACTTTTTACGTATAATTGAAGCGAATTCTCATGGAGTTGATGTCATGCATAATCAAGACCGAGTGCATAGTCAGACGCGGGAGGTGAAGAGTAACAAGATTAAGCTAAGTAAGGTGTTTGATAACAAGGAATACAATGGAGCGGGTATTGAGTATGAGTACGATTTTGGTGATAGTTGGACACATGAGATTGAGATTTTGGGAAGGGCTCCAGTGACAAGAAACTTCATGTGCACAGATGGTGAAGGACATGGTGTTGCCGAGGATGTAGGCAGTCCGAGTGGGTGGCTGAAATTGAGAGAAGCATACAAAGCTGCACGTCCCACTGGGGACCAGAAGGAGATTATGAGATGGTTCGAGACCCAGGCTAGTAACTCTGATCCGAAGGGGTTGAAGAATGGGCGGGATCGGGTCTGGGACAGGGATGCTATCAACGCGATGTTGAGCTGAGCCATTGAATGCTGTAGACCTTGGAATATGATGATTTGGAAATCATGGTATTAGACAGCTAGTAAACGCCGAAAGATAATAAGTTCCTCAATCCTCGTCATCTTCTTCCTCGCTCTCTTCGGGAATAGCCTCTTCGTCCTCAACCTGCTTGATTTCCTCGTCCGAAACAGTTGAGATCGTCGATCCTCGATGGGTCAAAATAGGTGGGTTCGTGTCTGTCGGCTTCCAACTCGTAGAGTTTGGTGACTGTAATGACTCCGACTTGTCCATCGAGGGGTGTGGTACGACCATACTCGTAGGGGCATTCTTCCAAGCTGTCGAGTTCGGTGATTGTAAGGAAGCCATATCATCGACAGCGTGTTTATCACTCGAGTCAACGGATATGGGTGCTGGTACCGGCTTCTCCTCTGCTGGCTCAGCCTTGCCCACGCCTGAGAACGTCTCCATAGGCTTCTTCTTGTTGTCCTTTGCCTTCTGAGCAGCCTCCTGTCCTACTTGTCGAAGCGCCAATGTAATTGGTGTCGCTTCAGGGACTGATGACTTGGGTGCTTGCGCCTCCTTTGAGGACGTAGCAGCAGTAGGTTCCGGCTTGGTATTCTCTTTCTGGGCTGCTGCTTTTGAGGGCGTAGCAGAAGGTGTAACTGCTGGTGTTCGTACAGGTGTCATATTCGAGTCTCCCACGATCTTAACATGTTGCTTTAGCTCGCCGTATTCGTTCCAATCCTCGACTTCCACGAGATCCTGTCGTGATCAGCTGTTGCTCGGTGGGAGGAGGGGTCCAACTCACCCCTACGACCAGTCCCATCTGAACCAGCCCTGGCATTTTCCTCGGTCGGCCGGATTCATCTTTTCCAGCTCTTCGTCCCCATAGCATGCGTGCCTTCTCATCCGTCGCAATATCGAGGGCTTTGAACGGGATCCGGTTCGCCTTGAGGATTGTCTCCATCCGCGATGTAGCGGTGACGATGTGCGACGACCCAGATGTCAGACTGGTGTAGAGATACAGATGCGGATCATCCGAGTAGGTTTTCGAGGCCATATTGAGGTGTTGTATGGGGTACGTTGTGTGTCGTCAGCTGGGTGATTGTCATGCGGTTTGTCGAGACGTGAAAGAGCAACGGATCAACGTCTTTGTTTCACGGCCGCGACGGGTGAATTCGAGCGGCCATCATTGGGCCCGCCCGCGCCTGAGTGATAGAGTTGCTCAGACCTTTGCAGACATTGACAGCTCAGCACCTACTTTTATACGATACTTGCATTGTGCATTGGGTCTTGTGCATTGCCATTGGTAGGAGTACAGGAATGTTCCGGTGCCGCGCTTATCGAAGATGGAGGGACTGAAGATTGTCTGACCTCGGCTCTCCTTCCGTGTTTTCCAACCTCATCGTCAGGAGACAATGCCTCCGCCAACAGGAGCCGTGTTGATCGCTCGAGCTCTCCACGAGCTGGGCGTCAAGGTTATTTTCGGACTCGTGGGCATTCCGGTGATTCAGATTGCGGAAGAAGCAATTGCGTTGGGCATTCGCTTCATTGCGTTCCGGAACGAACAAGCTGCCAGCTATGCAGCAACAGCTTACGGATACCTCACGGGCAGGCCAGGAGTCTGCCTGGTAGTTGGAGGACCGGGAGTTATTCATGCTATGGCCGGGGTCATCAATTCGTCTGCAAATGCCTTCCCTCTACTGCTACTCGCCGGCTCGAGCGAAACACATCTGGTTACGAAGGGTGGCTTTCAAGAGATGGATGCGATAAGTCTGCTCGCACCACATACCAAGATCTCCATCCGAGCAACGCTCGACTCCATACCTCAATCCCTTACGAGTGCATATCGAACTTCGTGGTACGGGAGGGCAGGAACCGCATTTGTGGATATCCCAGCGGACGTCATCCAAGAACAAGGTGAGGAGGGGAGTACACATATTGTACCCCAAGCACCTAGGGCAGCTGCAGATCCCAAGAGAATAGAGGCTGCCGCCGAACTCCTCAAGTCCGCAAAGGCGCCTCTGGTCATTGTTGGTAAAGGAGCCGCCTATGCCCAAGCAGAATCCATTATCAGAAAGCTTGTAGACCACACCAACATTCCATTCCTACCCACACCCATGGGTAAGGGAGTATTACCCGACTTCCATCCGTCAAATACGGCCTCAGCCCGATCAGCAGCTCTGAAAGGAGCCGATATCGTCCTTCTTCTGGGCGGGAGACTGAATTGGATTCTTCACTATGGTGAAGCACCCAAATGGAACCCCGAAGCGAAAATTATTCAAGTCGATGTCTCCGCTGAAGAACTTGGTCGAAACGCTGGCGATGCATCCCTCGGGATCCTTGGAGACATCCATCTTGTAACTACGCAGCTCCTTTCCGCACTTTCAGGTTGGACATACAACGCCCAATCTCCATTCATTTCCACAATCCGCTCCAGCACCGCCAAGAACGAAGCAAAAGCTGCCAAAGCAGCACATGTCTCCAAGATCCCTATGACGTACGCAGAAACATTTTCCATTATCAAAGACACTTTGCATAAGTTGAGTCCACCGGAAGATGGAGGAGTAGTGTATGTCTCCGAAGGTGCAAACACAATGGACATCTCGCGCTCTATCTTCCCTGTCTGTCACCCCCGCCTCCGTCTCGATGCCGGAACACACGCCACCATGGGCGTAGGACTGGGATACGCTATCGCCGCACACTGTGCTTACAACCTCCCCAATCCCGAAGGCTCATCTGGTCCATCTTCATCAAGAAAGAAAGTTGTGTGCCTAGAGGGTGACTCTGCATTTGGGTTCTCACTTGCGGAGGTTGAGACAATGTCCAGATTTGGGATGGACATTCTGATTTTCGTGATCAATAATTCGGGTGTTTATCACGGGGATAGCGAGGCGTCAGATGCATGGTTGGAAAAGCAAAAACACACGATTCAGGGGAAAGCAGGGGGAGAAGGGTTGAGGAGTACCAGTTTGGGGTGGGAGGTGGGGTATGAGAAGGTGGCTGAGATGTGCGGTGGGAAAGGATACTTGGTTAGATCTCCAGACGAGTTGGCAAAAGCTACAGAGGAGGGCTACAAGGCTAGCGTTCCAGTTGTGGTCAATGTCATTATCGAATCGGGAGCTAGCCAGAAACTGGTGAGTCTTTCAATTTCTGTCTTGGTAATTCAGCTTTATTCACCAGCACGTGACCAGAATCAATATCCGTTTGCATGTGGAACATTTTGATTCGTGAGCAGTAGCTAATGCTTCCCAGGAGTTCGCATGGCAGAACAATTCCAAGAAGAAAAAGAGAGGAGACGCCAAGCTCTAAGCCTTCTCCGCAGAGAACGGCTTCGTGCATCTGTACATCACGTCTGTCAAAGCGAGCAGAGGAAAGGCATGGGTCTCAGAAATACTGAGAAGGGTATCAAAGTAATAGAAACAAAGACGTACGAGACATAATGACATCAGTACCATCTGATTCTGCTGCCTTTTGCAATGTTGGAAGATCTAACACAACTGTCTTTGGCTTCAAGATCCGCCAGTGACGTCCGCTGCAAGATCCCGCATCTTACCACTCTTTCGCCGTTGATATTCCATTCTCATTCTCATTCCCAACTCCACCTCTCTTTCTTCCAGAAAATCCCCGGTTACAGACCAAGACCTGCATCCTCTCCATCTCAATCCTTCTCCCAACTCCATCCTTGCATTCATCCCCACCCCAGCAAAAATCACATTCCAAATGCGTAACTATCACCCTCCCCCTCATCCTCACCTCCCTAATTCTACTCCTCGACCGAACTCAAGAAGAACGGAACCAGGATGTGTTTCCTCGCAACCAAAAAACCCACCAAGAAACCAAAACCCAAATCCACGCCTCGAATCCTCTGCCCCTTCCAATCCCAGCCCGGAAACCGAACCTCGAAGCTCCCGCACCACGTCTCTTTTTCCCCTCCTCCCCCACCACCATCACCACCACCAGCTCCCTCTCACCCGCTCTCCTACCGTCCAATCCCAAACCCCCAACCAAAACCGAAGAAATCTACACACGGTGGTCAAGAAATGACACCCTGGCTCCCAATCGCAGCCTACGGCTTCCCTCCTTCTCAAGAAAAACGACAAGGGATATGGGGATACTCCGACTACAACATGTATGAGCAGGATCAAGAACTCGAGAGCTACAAAGAGAAAGAGAAAGCCGCGAAAGAAGAGAGTCAGAGAAAGATAGCGAAGCAAATTGCTGCGGTGCAGAGAGAGCAGGGAAGAGAGTTGGAGAGGTTTAAGGAGAGGCAGTGGCGGCGGGATGATGAGTTGCAGGGGTTGATGGTTGGGGCTTTGAGGGAGAAAATTGCGAATGGTCAGAATAGAAAGGGAGAGGGGGATGGTGGTGGGGATGAGGAGAAGGAGAAGGAGAAAGAGAAGTGGAAAAAAGAGTTACAGGAGTTGAGGAAGGAGGTTGAGGATCAGAAGAGGGAGAGGGACTTGAGGGATGCGGTGGCGAAGGCGAGGGCGGAGGCTAGAAAGGAGGTTGAGGAGGAGGGTAGGGCGAGGAAGGAGAAGGAGAGAGAGAAGGGTGAGAGTGATTTTGGTTGGGACAAGAGAGGGGATGGTAGATATGGTGGGCGAGAGTGGGGAGATTCTGGGAATGGCAGAGGGAGGAGAGCACTCGAGGAGCGGATTGAAGATTTGGAGATTTTTGGACGTGGCTTTAATGCTGGGAGACGCGATATTGGATCGTTGCCTGTGAGGAGAGGATTGCTTGGGCGAGGAAGTGGGTATGGACAAGGGCCTCACTACGGCGAAGACCCGGATGAGGATTTTGGCTACGGTCCTGGCCTGGATTGGAACAGGAACTCTCGTTCCTCCGCTGGAGACCCCGTCACAAGAGGTGGACGCCCAGGCGCAGAACGATTCAATGACAGATTGAAAGGTATCGAGAGCAGTCAGCGAAAGATTGAAGAGAGGCTACAGATTGAAGATGCCAAGAGAGGGTGGGAGAAGGATTATGAACAGAGAGATATGCTTCGGAATTTGAATGAGACGTTGAGGCGCTTTAGAATGGGGATCCATAGTTGAGGCGCTATTAGACAGCTGATAGACTGCATTGATTTATTGAGTCCTTCTATGGGTTCTGGGTCTGCGAGAAAAGAGGAAGTCTGTAGGTTAACGGTTGGGAATAGCATCAAATCGCAATCTCAACATCGCCACCAGGACTACTCCGCCTCAACTTTCCCTCACATCACATTAATAAAACGCGTCACGGTACATCGCACAATTGAAAGGCAACGAAGGGATCAAGGTTTGGGTTGTAGTGTTTTTTGTATTTTTAATTTCACGTCATCAACCCGAGTGACAGCCACGCAAGAGCCCAGGAGGGACAACTATGCTTCGCACTCAGGCAATATTATCGCATCCCATGTTTTCATAGCCACTCAATGTATGATCCATCCACCCCAAGTATTAACTCCCCTTTCATATGACGCATCAAACAGAAGACAAGAAGAAAAAGCAGCAAATTCATCTTGGTGTCCATAATGTTACAAACTCCTATGCAAATGCCACGTCCTGATCAGATATTAGTATGCGATATCGAGAAGTATGAGGCGGAATGACCACAGGCTTACCTTCATGCTATGATTGATAAAGTCGAAGAAAGAGAGAATCAACCGAAGATGACCGCACCGAGAGCAAGAAGACCCAGAGTGACTCCAGGAATGACCACATTGCCAGCGGCGCTGGTACCAGTCTGCTTTGGTGGGGCAGAGGTGGTAGGGCCATTGCTGGAAGGCTGAGTAGTGGTGCTAAGCTCCGTAGAGGTAGAGGTCGAAATGCTGCTGGATATGGTGGAGTTGGATGGGACGGTGATGAGAGTGCTAGGGCTAGTCGAGTTGATCGGGACGACCGGGGTAGAGGAGGCAAGGGTGGCGACAGATGAGAGAACCTCAGAGCTGGCGGTAATGGTGGCCGAGGCTAACTCGCTGCTACCGGGGGTGACCATGGGGGTGGTAGAGGTCTCAATGACAGGAGTAGTGGAAGATGCAACCTCGCTGGAACCCGGAGTAGACTCAGAGGAAACGACCGGAGTGGTAGAGGCCTGTTGCCCAGAATGTTAGCCATTTTCGTTCATGTGTATCTGGGAATAAAATTGTATGCGTGGGGCGTAATGAGATACGGGCGATTCGGAAGAGAGCGACCAAGAGGGAATATCTTTTAAAGAAATTATGGCTTACCTGAATCTGCGAAGTTGGAGTAACAACAGCCGGGCTCGTGGTGGTCGTGCACTCAACAGAGGTGAACGTGTTAGTAACGGTAATGCTACCTTCAGGGCAATCGGTGTGAGTTGGGCCGCAAGAGATGACCGTAACGGTGGTGAAGTCGGTGTGGGTGTTAGTCAGGACATCTGCAGTGGCCAAGAGTGCGAGAGCGCTTAAGGCGGAGACGGTAGAGGTACGCATTGTCAAAGATGATGCAATGAAGCTTTTGGGGAAAGTTATTGTAGAGTAACGAACGTTTATGGTACGACGCGACCGCGAAGAGATCTCGAAGATCGAAGAACTTGAGTCGTACCGTTGCGTGTTGAGGAAAAAGTTGCGTGGTAGGAGAAATCTTTGTTTACAGGTGAAGGTGTCGAAGCTTATGTAGGCCGGCAAAACCTCAGATCGAGCTAACGGTATCAACGGCAATCAACACAATCGAAAGTGAGCAGCGCGCGGGGAGGAAGACGTAGGAAGGCGGCTCGTCTTGAAAGTGAATTCGTCTCAATGCAAACGCATCCACATGTGAATATTCCAACGGGACCATACAATAATAACCCATCTACCATGGCCGATGAGGCTTCTCAGCGCTCAAAGGTAGTCCTACCAAGAGACCTCTGCTGTGACATACTTTCAAAATACTTCTTGAAGGATCAGAGGGTGCCTCACATGGAGCCTGGCCAGGATGATTACGTCGAAGTCGGCGCGTACCCAGTATCTGCAGCTCAAGCCGTCCCAAGTCCTGCAGCGACCCA
The DNA here is from genome assembly GCA_003988865.1 of Phialocephala sp. D728. NCBI lineage: Eukaryota > Fungi > Ascomycota > Leotiomycetes > Helotiales > Mollisiaceae > Phialocephala > Phialocephala sp. D728. The sequence continues at coordinate 246,350 of QYAJ01000017.1, read as the reverse complement.
TCATCCAGTGGATGAATGACATTCGAGCCATCCGTTTGCAACGATAAGAAATGCTCTTTATTTTGGGACTTCTTCAACAGACTTCTCCAACAGACTTCTCCAACGATGGCCGCTCGCCGGGCCCTGAATTACGGGACCTTGCAGCTTCGAAGTCGCACAACATCGTGCTCCTTCCGACCATCCAATAGGTGAGCTGCACTTGCTCTTCTATCTCATTGAAGTAGAACTAAAACATGTATCTTTTTCATTGGATTTGCATTCCTTGCAAGTATGGGAGCAAACGGGCAACAACTTCTCGCTTCAGCACTCGTGATACTTCACGATGGAGGCTCGAGGACAAATCTCCGATCCCTCACCATGAGCAAGAGAATATTTCAACCGGGCTTCACTTTGCCAAGGTCGACCATGGGCCTGTTGGAGGCTTCTGCGCCTTGTTGGTAGTCCCTCGAAAGCTCGAAGAATAGCTGTCTGCTGAAAATATGTGCCGAAGAAAGTGTCTGAAAGGTGCACTCATCCCAGAGAGGCCAGAAAGGGTGTATGAGCTTTGGCAGTTGTGGCAAGGCCAATCTAGTTGAAATATTGCAGCTATCATGGGGAACGGAAAGGGTATTGTTGCCGTTCTTTGCGGCGCAGCTACATTCATGACCCTGCGCGTAGCACACTTGGTTGAGTTTGAGTCGTAGTCTCACCAAACAGATACCCATTTAGATATTCATCTTGGGATATATATTGTTGGCCGGCCTCTCTTCCGATTGGCAAAGTGCAACGATTGCAGAGAATTGAAGTTGAGATGGGGGAGAAGCTACAGTAGGTTAGCTTGTTCTTGAAAATGCAGGAGCCGGTTGATCTTCGGCATATCTGAGCCTGCCCCTGTGACTTTCCTCGACGTCTCAATCTCTCTCCCAAACATCATACACTCTTTAGCGACACCTCAAAACACCTCGATGAGATCAGTGTCCCCAGCTCCAAGACAGAATATGGCGAAGACTTCATGAAAACTTGATTTCAAGACTCGGTTCATGCTCTTCTGAGATCAAGGTCCAAGAACGAAATAATTTGAAGATGCTCTACAAAGCCCCAGAAGTACTTGGCAATATATCAGCCAAGCGCCTATACATTAGAGAGATGGTTAAGAGCTTTACAATATTCAAGTCTCGCAAGGCGGACGAGTCGTGAAGCCCATCTGGCATCGAGAATAGAAATAAAATATAGAGCTAATCACATTGCCATACATACGAACTCGATCTTCACAGATAATTATCATCTCCGTAGAACACCTTTTCCATTTTCATTCGCAAACAACAGCGGAGATCTTCACCATCATATTACCTCCCGGTTGGAACCGACCACAGCCTTTAGATCTGTCCTGACTCTCCCAAAACGCCTACAAAATGTATCCGCACCTCCAACACTTTAGAGATTTATGGATTGAATGCCTTATATACTTGCATCGCTCCCTCGACGCACTGAATTAGGCCAAAGAGAATGGTAAGTCCCAACACAAGCGCAGCCACCCAGAACGTGTACCATTGTACTTTCTTGCGTCTGTCGTTCCACCATTGCTTGATTGTACTTGGCTCAGCTTCGTCGAAAACTTGTTTCAAAATGACCAAGCGGTCGTGCCAATATACGAACTTGTCTATCTGGCGTTCTGACTTTTTCAGTTGACCGCATTCTCGGGCAAGCTGATGACCCACAGCATTAGTTTTTCAAACTCTGCAAACTGCGGATTGACTAGAACATGATCTCACCGGATCAAGCGGAAGTTTCCGTCGTTTTTGAACAATCTTTTGCTGCTTCTTAAACCAAGTTTTCACATCCTTGTTATGTTCTGGGAGGAGTAGAGCGAGTGTGTTGAGTGTCTCATCCATGAGCCCTGCAGGGAAGATAGGCCTAATGTTCTTTGTGTTATTGGAAATACGCTTCTGGATAAGGGGCTCGTCTGGTTGAAGCTTACGAATTTTGATGACATCTCAAAAATGACACGTAATGGAAGATCTCGACGGCAGTATCATCGTCCCTCATCCGTAGGTGGTCTGCAAGATTACTTGTCCACCGAACTTTGATGCCACCAACATACTCCAAGTTTTTGACCTGTAGAAAGTTAAGGTTCTAGCCTGCAAGGCAGTATAGACTGTGAGTTAACCCACATTGAAGATTTTCTCAAGCTTGACTTTGTCTGTGATAGACCTTTCTGGTTGGAACTGGGTGCTGATGAGCTCTCTGATAGATTCTTGTTTCCAGTCAAGATGTGTCTCTCCGGTAATGGCAATTGAATGTCCAACACGCGGTGACCCTATCGACAGCATGAGAAGTAGTCGCACCCCAAGGTTCACGCACTCCTCTAGAGCCTCATCATCAACATCTGAGCCCCGCAGCCTCGTCTGCAAGAAAGTGATAATTGATTGTCTTGTTGCACCTGGCGCTTTGAACAGTCCGATCAGATTTATGATCTGTTTATGAGTGCCTGTTATACTACCGACGCGGTTGCTTTCAACAACTCTTCTATAATACTGAATGTAACTGTCATTTACGGCGAAGCCTTGCCCGTGAGGCTGGCTGCGGATGACATTGGCCAATCCAAGCCTGACTTCTGACGATAAGGGAAAGTCGAGCGCCTCCATTTTGCGCACACTGGACAAAACAGAAGACCACGACAATGATGCGACTACGGTAGGATGCACAGTCTCTATGTCAACAATTAGCATCGCTGATTGTTGATTTCTTTAGAATCAGGCTCTCATGGCAAGTCAACCCCTGGTAGCTGCATCGGGCTGGCACAGCCCCTCTCCATAGCTGAAGAGGCTGAAACGATTGGACCTGGATTGTTGATGACCTTTTATGTGCAGATGCGCCCAGCATAAGAGATTCCGTGTGCCATCTCACGACGCCGTGTCCATATATGCTTTGCTGTCGCAACATTCGCTCGGCACTGGTCGCCAGGCCCAAGCGATTTCAAAGGCGATTGATTCAGCCATTCACCATTCTATGGAACCTGGGATTCACATGACCACGAATACTCGTCTATAGCCTCACCACAGCCACTGATGCTCGTTCGAATGAGCTGTAACAGTTGGCGTTAACATGCCGCGAATGACTTCCATCACAGCGACTTTCATAGGCGAAGAAGCTACAGCGCTGTGGCCTACCACCAAGACTGCGATCAAGAGCATAAATGTGCCAGTCGGCAAGTCCATAGAAGAAAGCTTGCCTCGATGGTACGTCTAAGGCTATACTTACCTGTTTACTATTGTTTTCTTCATCTCGATAGCACTAGAGACCCGAGGCTGAATATATCTCTAGGCCGCAACCAGAATTGTCAATTGGTGAACGGATCGGATCCTTGGGTGTCTTGAATAGACGCACATACTGGAGAATTCAAGCCAACAGCCCTGCTCACGATATCTGGAACAAGGTCTCGAAATCCATACAACGCCTGCTTGAAGACCAATTCGAGCATCTTGAAGTCAAAGACCAGGAGCTAATGTTCGATATGTTCATGATAGGCAAGGACCAGGCTTCTTGTCAGCCAACTATACTGTTTAGTTGCAAGAGCAAGGCTTGTCGGCGAACAGCCATGCAACTAGTTCACAAAAATGGGATTCTAGTACCTTATCCTACTGTTCGAATGGCGGAAAGCGCCCGATTGCCTGTGTTACTGGCAACGGATGAGCTAGTCGAGTCCAAGCTACAGGCCGAAGTTTCATTTGGCTGGGTATTAAGTGACATAATGGCACTAATGCAGCTTACGCAGAAAGTGTATCGTGAATGCCAGCAAGCTGGGAAAGAATATGCCGTCTGTAAAGATTATCTCAGACATCTCTACGGTCTACTTCATAACCTTCGAGACGCAGCACAAGAATCCAGAACGCCTTTTAAAGACCTCTCGGCCATCAAGGAAGTAGCAGTTAAATACCGAAGCATCCTCGACAGTCTTAGCCGCATTCTGCCAACACACAAGAAACTTAAAACTCTCAACACAGAGAAGAAGAAAACCTGGGTAGCGATCACACATCAAAAGACAAATGAAGATTTACGGGCAGTTTTAACAGCTCTCGAGGCATGTACCTTTCTGATCACTTCTGTCATTGACGCGATGATGCGTCGAGCTTCTTCCAACACCAAATTAACGAATGGTGGAACTGTCCGCGCAAATGGATTGGTGTTGCAGTCTGCAGGCATCTTGGTCGAAGTGGTCCGGAGTCAGAGTACATCTCCACGGAGGGCGACCATGGGTGGTATTCTCCGTATATATGATGGCCTCTACGGTTTGACAGTGAAGCACGCTTTTCTGCCACTAGCAACCACTGAGATTTGGGAGGACTCCGATGACGAATTCGCGTTCTTTGATCCGAGCGAGATGTCGCAAGAGTCGGATGAAGAAAATACTGCTGTGGAGCTTACAAGCGAAGGTAGCATTGACATATACAGTATAGTATCAGACCATCGCTGATGCATTTAGGGAGCATATCTTCGATATCTAACCAATCTCAATCTTCCAAATACACGGCTAGAAGCATCCAGAAGTCTCCAACACGAAGCGGCACGCCACTGGGTACTGCGTTCAGGAGTACATCGGGGAGGTCCTTAGCTAGGAGCGAAGGTAAGACACCGTCTCCCCGACACTGTCCTCTATAAATGCTAAATACATTAGATGAACCTAAAAGTGGCCTGAAATCGCCCATACCATTGAAAATTGGCGCTCTTCTAATGGATGCACCTTCGTACAGCCTTTTGGACTGGGCATTGATCGATCTCAAGGCTAATACTTATGATTCTGATTTCTTTCCAGCTTCTTCAAGCGCTTCTCAGCAAATTTCCGAAGAAAACTGTCTTCTCCCACGAGGTAAACTCTTTGATAGTTCTCACTGTGCTGCTAATGAAAATTAGATGTCCTCCAAAATATTGTCGAATTAAACGGGATCCGAGTGTACGCAAAAGATTTCGCACTAGAGGCAAGAGATGCCCAAGTCTGGATCACGACAGGGAATAGTGATCAAGTGCTCAACGGGAAGCTGTCAGGGATTCCTTCCTTTAGGATGATGCTCGGCACAGGGATGTTTCAAGAACTGTGGACAGTGACCTGTGTTGATGGCAGTTTCAGTATGTTGATCTAATCATATGAAGCTCTCCATGACCAGGCTAGCTGACAGTCTACAGGTGAAGGTGATTGCGGGGCCTGGGTCGTGGATTGTGAGTCCAAGCTCTTATATGGACACATTGTATCAGGATATCCGGATTCAAGAACAGCTTATCTTGTACCTGCCCGGAAGATTATCGACGAAATTGCCGAACATTTTGGAGAAGCTACCATCTCAAACCCAGATAACTGGGCTTCACTACCCACGGACACGAACCAGGATTTAGCGCTAGCATCCTCTGGCTCTGATCAGAAACGTGAGAGTATAGAAGATGAGAATACGCCCGCCATGAGTAACGAGTGGGAAACTGGTGTTGCGGAGCTTATGGATATTAGCGTGTTGAATCAGCTATGGAAGTCGTTAAGTTTCATGCGACCTTTGCACAAGGACTATGTAGACCAGAAAATTCCCCCGAAGCCCCCAACGCACTGGAGCAGCTTACTGGAAGAGCCTGAGGATCCCAATAAGCTCAGGATCAGTGTGCAGCGTAAGGATGAGATGCGAGCAAGGCTAAGAGGGGTATCATCAACGAGTTAGTCATAGCGTACATATCACATCTACGTATAATAGTATATGCTACGCCAGACTGCTGGCTTGGCTTCTTGACGTGATGCTTCAGAGTCCATATCACCAGACGTCAAAATGGTGTTCAAACTCAATTGACTCTCGCAACCTCCTTTTGTATCTATACCTGTCTCCCGTCCTTCAGGCCTTGATTGCTTTCATTAGGTAGGCATGGTCAAGGACGTGTGCGAGCAAACTCTCAAAGGTCTTATCCTGCAAATAACATTGGATATGCATTTGGTGGTTTCAGCTACGGGGCCACAGGTTTAAAGATGACTAGGCATATTTACGTGATATTGGTTCAGTTCTTTGCTAAGTTCTCCATGGCATCAGCATAGAATGAAATGTCAAAAAGACGGCGTGCTAGAATGACTTGATTCTAGCAAATATATTACATAGATCTATATCATACTTTATACTAAGGAATTGAACAAAGGTTATCTATATCAGTAAATGGCTCTCCTTCTTAGCAGCTGGGGATAACATACTGCACGCTCATACCAGCCAACATACGTTTCCACATTCCGTTTCGCGTGAATTTTCTCCCAGCCGGAGGGCGATTCACGCTCAGCCTGCAACACAGTCCAGATTTACTCCCGCTCAGCAATGACAAGGGTATCGTTCTGATTTTCATTTGCCTTGATGTCAGCTAGGGTCTTGATCGCTTCTTCCATACGGCCAACTTTAGTTAGCCACCTGAACAACTTAAGCACGAACGGCAGGCCGGCCATGAGGAATAGCGCAGGAATGAATTGAATACCCCATGCGGTACGGAACGAGGCGGTACCAGAGATAAAAGAACAGCCGTAGCCGGTGAAGAACATGATGAAGATACCCCATTCGATGGCTAATTGTTGGATGACGATGATGGAACCTCGCTTGTCATGTTTCGCGATCTCTGCGAGGTAGACAGGGACTTGGGACGAAACTATTCCAACGCAGACTCCATTCAAGATGCGGCCAGCAATAAGTTGTCCAAAAATTTTGCAAGACACTTACACAGCGATACCAATGAGCCACCAGGAATCTAATATAATGTTTACATCAGCAATGAACTTGTAGATTGGAGGGAGAAAATATTCTCAGATGAATTTAAGGAATACACACATGCGAAAAAGATACTGTCCCTTCTACCCCACCTATCAGAGTTGGGGCCAGCCACGAGAGATCCAACAACGGAACCTGCTGCAAGAGCAGATCCAATAGCGCCTTGGATGGCCTCATGGGGGTTGTCAAAGTATTCAATGCACTGGTTTGTGCCAACGATCGCACTCATAGACGAGATGTCGAAACCGAAGCTAGATTTGTGTGAGCAAGGTATTTCCAATAACCGTGCGGGAGATCTAACAGCATTTCTCCGACGGTAGCAATATAGCTACAAAGTAGGTATTATAGATCTTTGGAAGAGCCATGTCTGCTTGTGGACAATAACCTCAAGCAAATTTTAGTAGAAAGAACCCAAGGCGAAACAATGAAATCAGAAACAATAGCCGCTCTGTATGTACTTCATCCGTGCGACCTCCAGAGAATATCCTCGGAGCCAAGCTTACCTCCCCTACCTATGTTGATGCATCTATCACAGCTTCATATCGTGCAGAACATAAACCTACCACATTTCGGGGATGATTCTCGCAAAAGGGACTGACAGTCAAGCCCCGAGGTAGGCTTCCCTGTATTTTGTTCCTTGCAAAGTTGACACTTGCCTTCGCACCAGGTATACCCTAGAGTTCTAGGGCACTGAGTGGGAGCGGGGTCCAGAAGTCTCGCCATGGACTCATAGGTGGGCATGCAGATTGTGGCATTTTCCCTGGCAAAGAATAACTTAATATGAAACCAGGGTCGCTGGACACACTGCATAGGATTGGTCGAGGCTGAACGAAGCTCGGAGCTCAGAACGCGGTGAAATATTTTGGATTCGGGCCAGAATCGCAATCAAGCCTCCCCTAGTGCCTCGGCATGTGAACGCCCCTGATTCGCGCGCATATGCTGTCGGCTCTCAAAGGCACAAAGCCTCGCCGCTTGTGGCTTGAAGCCTTCTATCATGCACCTTTCAAATGAAGGTTGGTGGTACCGCAAAGACAGAATCGGAAGAAGAGAGCAATGGTCGGGTACCAGATATCGAGTCAAGTGGTGGGGAGATTCAAATAATCCGGCGAAATCAACGCATATGTTCCATGAAACCGCCGTAGACAATGCGCCAGAACATCGTGAAGACAGTCGGTGATTCGTTAAGATGTAGTTTCGTTACAAGATGAAAATGCACTTCTATGGAGGTTTCCTGGCCTCCCAATGATACGTGATCGCTCGTGACCTCTTGACGCCGGTTAAATCCATCTATCCCATCTGTATAGTCTCAATCTCCGTGTGCTAGTGTAAAAGTCGTAGATATCAGCCTCGTGTTAGCAATGATCCCGGAGGAGGAAGAGCTTCTGGACCGAACGACAGTGGAAGCAGCTGAAGAGATAGTCAATAGGCATCCAGAATCTGTACAGCATGGCGTGTCACCTACCTGCTCTAATCTCATAACAACAAAACTGCCATCCTTGTCAAACATGAAGATCGGGGTTTGCAGCTCGCAGAACTCGCGGATGCTAACAAATCCTCACCGTCAGTCAGACCTCCAACTTAGCTGCACAACACGACTCTCGGCATCTTCACAACCCTGTTCCCCCTCCGGAACGAGTCTTCGGGATCATGAGCGCACTCACAATTGTCTACACATCCCGCACGGGCTGGCAGGCGGACTGATATCCGTCGCAACTGCAACCGCTTTGAATTCCCTGTGCCCCTCTGTGATTGCTTTTCCAAATGCCACTCGCTCCGCACACGTTCCAACTGGGTATGCGGCGTTCTCTACATTCGCTCCATCGATGTATTGTCCGTCATCTGTGAGGATCGACGCTCCGACGCGGAATTGAGAGTAGGGGCAATATGCAGTGGCTTTGGCAGCGGCGCTGCGTGAGTGGAGCGCGTGGAATTGGGTTGGTTTTAGGGAGTAGGTCTCACAAGCTTGAGTGACGTGAGTTTCATTGTCGGAGGAGAGAATGGAGGTGGACATGTTGGTGATGGGTGAGAGAGCGGTGGGGATAATAAATACTTTAGGAGAAGATGAAGGTAATGAAGTGGCCCGGCGAATGCCGAATTCTGCTTTAGGAAACGAACGACGCCTCTGACAGGAATGTAACATTTGTTAGCAACTTAGGTACCATAGAATGTCCAATGTTGAGTTGCACACTCATCTTCTTGCTTTTACTTCATAATATGGTGGCTCTGATTGGGATAATGAGGGGTTGACCGCGCGGTTTCACACAACATGACGAGTCAGCGCCATTTTGCACATCGGGATAACTATATTTTGGGAGTTCCATAACAAGATTTCTAGATTGGTACAGTAAGAGGTGCCATAACACTAGCACCCCCGTCTACCACCATATTTGCACCAGTAATGTAGGAACTAAAGCCCGACGCAAGGAAACCAGCGACACGGCCCACCTCGATTGGTAGACCAGCGCGCTCTAACCCAATATCCCTCTTCTGGGTCTGTAACCTCGTCAGATTCTACGCTGAAGGGGCCAGGAGAGCAACTTACCTCCTTGGACTGTAAGCTCGATGGGGGAAATTGAGCGGCCATGCCCCGCATGTCGAACTTCAACTATTAGCACTTGCTGCCGAAGTACCTAGCGGCCGGGACTCACGTTATGAAGATCGACACCAACATCGATTTGGCCTGGGGAGATGCAATTTATCCTAACTCCAGTTCCTGCATTGTTTGAGTCAGTCCTCTTGAGCGCTACCTACAGCAATGCAACACACCTTTAAGCACCGCAACACCAGCTCTTACCACGCCTAATGCAGCATGTGATGACATGGTATAGCAAGGACCCCAGCAACCTCCATATGTGCTCGCGACCGAGCTGACCACAATGATGCTCCCATAACTCTGATCCTTTGGCGTCGCATTCGGATACCCCTGCTTTGAGCACAGCTTCCCCATTGCAGGCGGTGCATACTTTAGTGCGAAGAAAGGTGCCATAGAATTGGCCTCAAAGCACTTCTGTAGGTCCGCGGGTGTGGTCGCTTCGAGAGTAGGAGGACCTAGAAGGCCCGAGGAGCACACCCAGACATCCAGGCGGCCCCAACTATTCAGGATATCATCGATCAATCCCAACGTTTCTTCCTCTTTTGCCACATTGAATGGGTATCCTATGACTTTGGTGTTCGGGTATTCTTTGGTAACCGCTTCGATCAGAGCTGTGTAGCTGGAACTCGTTCCCTTGTCGCAGGCTGAGAGATGTCAGTACGACAGCTCGATTGGAGAGGGAGCATTCGACAGCAGCCTCAAACGTACCATATATACATGCAGCACCGTGAGCTATTGCACATCAGCAATCATTCAACGTCTCAAACCACAATTGCCATTGCGGGGTCGAGGAGGGGTACTGACCTGCCAATTCCTCTACAATTGCGTGTCCTACAGGTTGCTGTGCTCCTGTAACGACACACACGAAGCCATACTATCAATTCCTCAGCCTTGCGCAAATATCCGTGCAAGAGAGGTCCATACTCACCAGCTTTCCATCCGCACGGTAAGGACTAAAATGCTCAGTATCCATTTCTGCAGCAGTATATACCATCTCAAGTCTCAAGAAAGGTACGAAGAAACCACAAGAACAAATACGCTTCCAGCTAGCAGAGAGCCAAGAAAGATCTCTCCGAAGCAGATAAAGATAACCAAGAAAATACACTACCGTCATGATAAGACCATCCCATCATGGTGCGAAATCCAGGTTCAGGAAATCGAGAAAAGCATCTCCACGCGATTGCCTTGACGCGGAGATCTGCGATCGGGAAAAGCAAATAGCGTGATGTAAGGTAATTGATAGATTTGTGATTGGTTGCCAAAGGTTTGGCTCCTTGGGCCGGTTTGGCACACTTCTCCTCGGTCGAAGTTGACTTGGTGGAATGGGCTTAGCGCCGTGGAAACCCGTGTCACGTGGTAACGAATACATCTTGGCACAAAGTGCCCCCAAGATTATCTATCTTTGAATTTATCGTTCCCTCTCGGACTTCCTTGTTATAAGGATGCTCTGATGTGGGTGGTCAATTGTTAATGTTTCCTTCTTTTAGAAAGTTGAGCAACGTCAAACTACAAGGATGTTCAAAGGTCCTGTTTACTCCAGGACCACCATTCAATAATGTTTCAAGTGATCGTTAGAAACTCGAGATTCGGATACATATATCGGATGGAAAGATCTCCCATTAGCCCAAATTTGTTGCACATCGCAAATTCTATCATTTTGTAACGACAAAAAGATCAGATGAAAGTTTCGTCTGATCATTGAAGCTTAAGTCTTCAGTCCTTCTCGTTACTAGAAATACCGTTTTAGTAATATCGCTGAAGCTAAATATTTTTGATTTTTGAGGCTCGATCTGACTTTATGGTATGCTGAAGAGTTTTAGGTCTTTGTGGAAGCGTAACGCAACCTTGGCATGCACATGTTTGTTTTGCACTCATGTCACGTAACATCTCCGATATCTATATCTGGTACCCCGATATTTTAATATCGAGTCGATTTCGGCCCAAAAGGCTTAGTAAGTAGTGCTCTTATAGGGTCAGGCAATTTTTTAAGCTAAATATAAGTGCTTCTTTGTATCAATGCGGTCATTTTGGAGAAAGTCGAGCATTCCTTGAAGGAAAACGAGTGAACCCGAAGCAATGCGAAGTACTGAAGTCTTTGAATGCTTCAGCGATCACATAGCATGCTATTGCCTTAGGTCCTTAACCCCTATATGGTTGTCCAATCAAACCTTTTCAATGTTGGTGCCTTTTTATGGCATATAATTACTGATATATTACTCTATAATGTCTGTACCTATACCTTTACTTTTTTTCATTAATTACATGTTCACAATGTCCGAACCTGTATATACCCCTTGGCCATTCATGTCAAATATAGGATGTCTGTCTCCTCAGGACCTTGTCAAAATCAAACGTCTTGCCCCATATTGTCTAGCTCAAGGCTCAAATAATATCCAGAGCATTATGTCAGGCAGCAAGATCGGATATTCTAAGCTATTTATAAAAAGTAATAATGATAGCCAAAGAAACTTTGACAGCAAAAATGATTGTGACAACAAAGGACACGATAATAGCAAAATATATCATGATAGCAAAAAACGTTATAATAGTAGAAGTAATCTTGACAACAAAAGTGATTACAATATCTCACTCACTCACTCATCGGACCAAACAGCCCAAGAAGTTTGACAGCAAAAGAACTCGCCACAACAACCGACACGAGAAAACCCATCAACCAGCCACAAAGTCCCTTACATGGACACAAAACAACATCTCCCATAATCTCCCACACACCCTAGAAGAATGAATGCACTCCATGGCCCAGCCTCCAAGACGGAGCCAAGATCGCTCGTCCTAGGCGACTCAGGTATGGAGCCAGTTGTGGTTGGGTCTCTGCATGGCGGAGGCCGACCCGCCTATATATACTGTTCTAGAGAATGAGGAGTTGAACAGAGAGACGTAAGCGTGAGTCACAGCAAGGCTTGGCATCAGGTGAATGAGGTCAACTATGCAGTAATGACGCGATTGGAAGAAGCTGGGGTTGATGTTGCCTCGTGACTACCTAACTATGGGGGTTGCTCAAGGTGAATTTTGAGGTCGAAAGAATGGGAAGGCATAGCTTCCTTGCAACTAGTTGTGAGCCTCGGACTTGAGTATAAAACCCTTTTGCATCCTTTCGCCGACGAGGGATTAACTGAGACCACTGGGACTGGATTTAAATTTAATATTTGGTAGAAGTCACAGTCAAGTTACAGAATAGGGGGAAATATGTTCAGGTCCAGTTATTTGCCATTGACGCATGTAGCAGCTACCAAAGGTAAAGTAGACAACCCATTACCCCCATGCTTTTATAAACTTTTTCCCATCCGTCCCTTCCAGATCCACCGACCATCGATCCAGAACCAGGAGAGGCACGCACCAGAAAATGCCAGCAATGAGTTTCTTTCGAATGCAATGTAAATAACACCATGCCAAGGCTCCATCTATGCTCAATCATGAACCGAAAGAGAAAGAAAGGAGAGAGAGGCAGAACTAAGACTAGCCAGACGAGGCCAGTCTTCCGCGAGGATAGACACAAATGCAATGCCGCTACATACCTGATTCGCCCGCCGAGAATGCTGCAAAACAAGCAAGGAGATATTACAATGTGTGGACTGGGCTCAACAACGCCGTGACGTAGGAGCTCAGATCAGGTGTGTGGTTTACGACTCATCTGGACGGCGACCGCCTCGTGGGCCACCTCGTCCTCGTCCTCCACGATATCCATCGCCTCTGAAACCGCCCCGGCCACGATTGAAACCATCACCTCGTCCTCGGCTGCCTCGATAGTTACCTCGACCACCTCGGTTGCGTTGGATCTCTTGGAAGCCGTCGTTGGGGTTTGGTGGAGATGTGATAGGCTTTGAAGATATCAGTCAGTGCTAGATCTAGAGATATAAGGCTAAACTAACCTCAGAAGGGCTGTCTGGCTGGTCGTCGGCCCAGCTTTGGACGTTGGATGGAGCAGCAGGTGTAGCCGTCACTCCAGTATCAGTCTCGGTGGCATCACGAGGAACCTCAACCCACTCCTGAGAAGTAGAAAGGTCGTTGTTATGGTCCCAGTTGGCCTCAGCAGCAGCATTGGCAGCTCCCTCACCAAAGCCAGAATTTTGAGGAATACCTTGGTTCTCCCAAGTCGATTCGGTGTGGCCATTAGTCAGAGTGGTTGTTGCAGGAGCGTCAAGCTCCGTCATACCGGCATTGGCAATCGTTGGGTCACTCTGGATGGCGTATGCGACGGTCTCTTCCGGATTGGCCTGTACGGGCTCGACTTCGACATCCTCGACTTCAGGCTCAGCACTGGTTGGTAGGAGTTCGGATGCAATTTGCTTGAGATGGGCAACTATTGAAGTGAGCGCGTACTCCGTCACAAAAGAAGCTTTGACTTACAATCAACCTCAAGTACATCACCAGTAACTGAGACAACCTTCTCGCTGGTACCTTGAATCAAGTTCATCATAGCAGCCACGGCAGTGCCATCTCCTCTGTAGACTTGAGCAAGAAGGCCCTCAAGGGCCTTGCTCTCCTCCAGCTCAGCAGCCTCTTCGTCAGATCTCCGAATAGCAGCCAATTGAAGGAATTGTGAAATGAGTAGCAGGTTGTCCTGTTGTTCCTTTACGGCACCAGCCTCGACCTCGGCCTTAGCAGCTGTAACGGCCTCCTCTAATTCCTTGCTAGCACGCTCCGTGAAGGTCTTCTCAAATTCCGCCTTTTCTGCTTGCGAAGCAGCCTTGTACTCTTGGTCGAACTTCTTGTATTGAGCAATTTGTTCCTCCAGTTGTGCGAGAGATGCTTGAAGAGCTGGCTTCTTGAGAATCTGAGCCTTTTGATCGGCATTGATCTTTTTGGCGGCTACGAGCTCGTCGAGTGACATGCCAGGATTCTCGGCAACGATGTTATCAACCCTAGATGCATTGGTCTGGAGGGTAGCAGTTAGCAGAGTAAAACGTGTTAGCGGCTCATTGATGGACTTACAATCTTCTTGTTGACATTGCGGATGTTCCTACGCGTATGTTAGGATAGCGTTCTCACCCCGTTTCAGACTATCACTCACTTGTACAGCTCCTTTATGTAGGGACTCTCGTAGGAACCATCACCGCTGTTGCTGTCTGCAGTGGCACTCGGAGTAGCGACTTCTGCGACGTTGCGGGTTGTGGGAGCTTCAGCCTCGGAGACATTGGCCTTAGCCTTCTTCTTCTTGGCAGACTTCGACTCAGTTTTGACTGCAGGGTTTTGAGTGGCAGAGGCAGCCATTGTGCGTAGTATGCGAGGGTGTAGAGGATCGATCTGGAGAGTTTGGAGGTACGAGTTGTACAATGACTCGTTACAGAGTCGCGTGAGGGTTGTTTATGTGGGAGGCTTCGCGTAAAGGTATAATAATCGAGTTTGGTAAGCTAGTAGTAGATTCCGGCAATCTAATCTAAGACGGGTTTGCTTTCGTAGGTCGAAGTTGTAGTGAATCGTTCAGAATGATGTTCGGAAAGGAAATATTTCCCAAAGCTCTTTCGCTGAAGCAAACCTTGTCTTTTTAGCGAGGCGAGAACACAGAAGAACCACAAGGAAGTCAAGTGAGGAGTCACATTGCACGAACGGTTAGAGATGGATTTACTTGATTTATTGATTTGCTAGATCTGGCTGCATTATAGTCTTTGTCCCGAGAATATCCTCCTCTTAGCTCTTAGAGAAAGCACTCTTGCAGGGCCTATCATTTTTTTTTTTCGAGATGCGTTGTCACCTGCGGTTACCCCTGGCCAATGTATACAGACAGCCTCGCAGCCTTGTTTTGCGGCAAGTGAGAACCACCATACTGCCACTGCCAACACCAAGCGGTATCAATGCAGCCGGTTTCCACCCTCGCGATGCACAGTATAGCATAACCACTGCTCTTTGGGCTATTCCTCTTCCATGCGTGCATCTCATCTTCGTCTTTCGTGGCGAGTCTGTTCATCCTTTGAATTTCGATAGCGACAACTAAATCAAAAATATTTAGCAAGCACAATCTAGCATGGCCTGGACTATTGGTTGGATGGATTCTTACTGCCGTGACTTTCTTGACACTCTTCGCGCTGATTCCTCGCTCTCCCGCCTGCTTCGCATTGATACTGGCCTCCTTCATCAACCTAAATGCCATTGTCAGTGGTTATCTCCGACATTCGTGTCTCTA
The DNA here is from genome assembly GCA_003988865.1 of Phialocephala sp. D728. Classification (NCBI taxonomy): domain Eukaryota; kingdom Fungi; phylum Ascomycota; class Leotiomycetes; order Helotiales; family Mollisiaceae; genus Phialocephala; species Phialocephala sp. D728. The sequence continues at coordinate 230,863 of QYAJ01000017.1, read as the reverse complement.
TGGCAGGATCATCTTGCAGATTCAGAGGGAAGTCGCGTACGTTTGTAGAAAGAGGGCGTAATCGAGGAATATCTACGGAGAAAATCAACATGGCGCGTGGGGAGACGCGTGGGGAATCCTCTCACCAGAACATCCACGTTCTTGCTGACATTGCGCTTCGAATGTGCCTTGACAATCTTCTTGACTGTAGCTCGCGGATATAGCTTCTGACCGGCTGCCATTCTGATGATGTTCTGTTGGAGGAGAAGTGCTTCAATGTCCAAGATAGGTTTGTGTTGTGAATTCAGCCTCGTGCACTGGATCCGGAAGCTGTTGGCAGCCAATGGGAGTTGCAGACCGGAGACGCTAGGAGCTCGGCGACCCCACTATGTTTATTCCGTGACCCAGTGTGGCAGGTCGCCTTCAGACCACGCATTTAGCCTTCCCTTTCTGCTCGAAGGCACTCATGTACCGAAGATCTAACTTGATCTCGGTGTTCAAGCTTCACATAAATTCTTGTTCTTCGCCCCAGAAGAATCTTCGTTTCTTGTCTTGCATTTCTCAAACACGAACCATCACTCAGTCTCCAAAATTGAGAATAGTCACCAGTTCCAACCGCCGCTCGTTTGTACCCACTGTTGTACCCTCAACCTCGACGCTACATTTCAAACCGCAACTCGTACGGTATTGCACGACTGAGGCAGCCATGGCTATTGATCGAGACATCCTGCCTGGCAATGTTAAGCCTATCAATTACGATATCTCGCTCTATGACTTAGAGCTTGGTGGTGGCTTCAGCTATCAAGGAACTGTCACCATCCTCTCCAAGATCATGGAGAGCTCAAAGGAAATCACTTTGAACGCCCACCAATTGAAGATACACAGTGCGGAAGTCTCTCTGGAGCATACAAAGACGCAGCAAACCTTCAAGGCCACCGACATATCATACGATGCTCCTAGACAGAGGGTTACGCTTTCCTTTGCTGAGGATTTACCGACGACCGAGAAGGCTTCATTGGTCATCAAATTCCAAGGCACCATCAACAATGATATGGCAGGATTCTACCGGTCAAAGTACAAGCCCGCCGTCACTCCAGCACCATCTGTTCCTAAGGATGGCGATAATCACGTGATGTTTTCGACTCAATTCGAGAGTTGTGATGCTCGTAGAGCATTTCCGTGCTTCGATGAGCCCAATCTCAAGGCAACCTTTGATTTTGAAATCGAGTTACCAGAAGACCAAGTAGCGTTGAGCAACATGCCAGAGAAGCAGACCAAGAAGAGCAAGGACGGCTTCAAGGTGGTCTCCTTCGACAGAACCCCTATCATGAGCACATACCTTCTCGCATGGGCCGTTGGAGATTTTGAATACCTCGAAGACTTTACGAAGCGCAAATACGGAGACAAGAACCTCCCAGTTCGCGTGTATACAACCCGAGGCCTGAAGCATCAAGGTCAATATGCACTCGATCATGCTCCTCAGATCGTGGACTATTTCTCGGACATCTTCGGTATTGAATATCCACTTCCAAAGTGTGATTTGCTTGCTGTACATGAATTTGTAAGATTATTTTCCTTTCTGAAGCTATTGTCCTCAAGTCGTGCCTGCTAACCAAACAATCATAAGTCTCTCTTACATTTCGTTGACGAACCTTGCTAACCGATGTCTTTCTAGTCTCACGGCGCGTATGTGTTCTCATGCTCTGATCCAGCAGCTTCGTATTCTCCATACTAAAAATTATATATGCTGACATCTCTTCAGGATGGAGAATTGGGGCTTAATCACTTACCGAACCACTGCTGTCCTATTCGACGAGAAGGCTTCGGACACCAAGTTCAAGAACAGAATCGCTTACGTTGTCGCCCACGAATTAGCTCATCAATGGTTTGGAAATCTTGTTACCATGGATTGGTGGAATGAATTGTGGCTCAATGAAGGATTTGCTACCTGGGTTGGCTGGCTTGCTACTGATCACATCCATCCCGACTGGCACGTTTGGCCACAGTTCGTTTCTGAGGGTATGCAGACCGCCTTCACCCTGGATTCGCTTCGAAGTTCGCATCCCATCGAGGTTCCTGTCAAGGATGCACTTGATGTTGACCAAATATTTGACCACATCAGCTACCTTAAGGGCAGTTCGGTCATTCGCATGTTGGCTGCTCATCTTGGACAAGATGCATTCTTAAAAGGTGTCAGCAACTACCTGAAGGCCCATGCCTACGGCAATGCTAAGACAACAGATCTATGGTCCTCCCTCAGCCAGGCTTCAGGACAGGACGTTCCTGCATTGATGGATCCTTGGATTCAGAAGATGGGCTTCCCTGTCCTCACGGTTGGCGAAGAGCCAGGCCAAATCGGTGTGAAGCAGTCACGTTATCTATCAACGGGTGATGTCAAGCCAGAAGATGATATCACAACTTGGTGGGTTCCACTCGGTTTTGAAGGCAAGACTGGCACTAAGGATGTCACTTCAATTGCTCTCCTAAAGAAAGAAGATATCGTTCGTGAAGTTGATGACTCGTACTACAAGATCAACAAGGACAATTCTGGATTCTACAGAACAAACTATCCTCCAGCAAGACTAGCCAAGCTCGGCTCTCAGACAGATCGGCTCACTATCTCTGACAAGATTGGTAGGTCTCCCTCATGTCCTCGAAAGCAGGTTACTAATAAATGGTAGGCCTGGTTGGTGATGCAGGCGCATTGGCGATGTCGGGAGAGGCAGCTACTCCTGGCCTGCTAGCTTTTGTCGAGGGCTTCCAGTCTGAGACCAACCACCTTGTATGGTCACAAATCTTAGGTTCACTTGCAACCGTGAAGTCGGTTTTCGCAGAAGATGCTACAATCTCCGAAGGCTTGAAGAATTTCACACACAAGCTGATCACCCCCGCCGTCGAAAAGATTGAATGGGCATCATCTCCGAATGATGACTTCTTGACAACGCAAATGCGATCTCTGCTTATTCTGACTGCAGGTCTGAACGGTCATGAGAAGTAAGTATCAACCATACACCCCCAAAAAAAATTGTTGAGACGACCCCTGACTTGATTCAGGGTCATTACTGAAGCCAAGCGACAATTCAATGACTATACCAAGGGCAACACTAGCGCAATTCATCCTAGCTTGAGAGGTGCCGTTTGGGGTATCGCGATCCGCACTGGTGGCAAGTCGGAGTATGAAGCCTTGAAGAAAGAATGGCAAACGACAACTTCGATTGATGGAAAAGAAATTGCCCTTCGCGCCCTCGGACGAATCCAAGACACCGACCTCCTTCCCGACTACCTCAACCTGCTTTTCTACGATGTCGCCGTCCAAGATATGCACACAGGTGCCGTAGCTCTAGCTACCAACCCTCGTGCCCGACACGGACTCTGGAAATACATCCAGGACAACTTTAATCCTATTAGAGAAAGACTTGGCAAGAACATGGTGGTTCTTGATCGGTTCTTGAAGATGTCCCTGAATAAGTTCAACGATCGACAGACCGAGAAGGATATTGCGAAGTTCTTTGAGGGCAAGGATAATCGCGGCTATGATCGTACATTAAGCATTGTCAGTGATACTATACTTGGTCGGGCTACGTACAAGGAGAGAGACGCGGCTGTTATCTTGGAGTGGTTGAAGACTCATGGCTATGCTTGAGGTTATGGCTTAAGTGAAGCTCATGTTGTAGCTACAGTCGCAGACAAATGCTCTACATACTTGTGAGCGCATTAAGGTGTCGCTCGAGAAGGAAATATGTCTCAACACAATGCATTGATCCTCACGTACTCTGTACCACAACGTCAGACCCGTAGCTGCACATTAGCGAAATCGCCGACTCAATAAATTAAAACAGCATCCTAGGATGATAACACCTTCAACTCGTCATCAGTCTCGACTATGTTAATCTCCGCCGAGTGGCTATCTGCGGGCTGCGCATTTGAAGTGGACTCGCTCTATTTAAAGTTCCAATATCCAATGAGTCAAGGGATACGGGACTAAGCTCCCTTTTACTTCATTTGATCTCCTCAACGACCAATATATCTATCTCTTTATACTCTCAAAGGACAATTTGGGATGGCCCGCCCCTTTTCCGCCTCGCGTCTCGGGCGTAGGAATTGCCGAGCCGAATCAATAGAGAGGGGACTCTCACTAGCGCGGGCTTGGAATAATTCCTACAAAGATCGCACAATGTAAACGTATTTGCTTGCTTTCACAAATCATTCACTCGTTCCATCTAGGCAGCCAATTCTCACCTACGCCTTCCTACTTACAAGAACTTCTGCGTTCTGCTCGCATCAGACGACCTTATTGTTTGCTCTTTGTTACCGAGATGGAACACTGTCGCATTCCCGAGGCCCGGGACATCCGCAGAGATCTGGATTCGGTAGCTGATCAGGACGACCTTCACGATTGAACAAATGCTCTTCGCAACAAGGGCCTTGAGGAGTCTCGCAAATGTTTTTGGCTATTTGCAGGCTTTGTTAGAGTGTGGACCTACGACTTCAACATCAATCACGATATAAAATCGTGAGAACCTGGTAATCACTGGACACACGAGGTCGAAGTATTCGCGTTCTGTCGTAGCGCTCTTGTGTTTTGTTATCTTCGATGCTCTGAAACACTCACTCAAGTGTGTGTGGTTTCGCTGGAGCATTTGCAGGACAAGTTGTTGAGAGTGTTGATGGCTGTCGGCGAGTTTTGAACTGTTTCTGCACCTTCCTCCGTGTTTCTTGAATTCAACAACTAGACCACTGGATCCTTGTGAGTTTCATGGCTCCGATTATTGAGAATGCAGATCTCGTGACAAGTTTTTGTCCACAGATTTGCCTTGGACCATGATCATAGTAAGCTGGTTCATGGATCCCCGGTTTTGAAGCTGTGTATATTATTGCAGCTAGCTAAGCTCGACCGTGTGCGGGAATGTCGTCAATTTTTCATGGCAAGATGATAGTGGAAGGTGCTTTCTGGGCTCAGGAGCAGAGGTGTGGAAGCCACGAATGTGAGGATTTCGGAGAACTGAAGCTCGCAAAGTTGACGATTGGTATCAATGATATTGGCGATGTGGGGCTCCGGTAATCTAAACCATGTTTAGTTTGATGCCTACCTCATCGTCGAATATTTGATTGAGACTTGCTAACTGCTAACTGCTATTATTTGAGTTCTCGATTAATAATGCGCATATCCCTTATCTGCTTTTTATGAACAATAGCCAGCCTTTTCATTGGTTTAGGTTCTTGCCTCAGCTTGCACTTCATTGACTGCTATTAATTTGATGGTTCGTGAGCAATATCGAAACTCTTCTAAATTGTTCTTGGAACGGAGAGAAGATGGTTGCCTTGTCTTAGAAACCGGTCACAATTGTTATCTTCACAACAGCATAATTGAAATATTGGCAACGGTCAAATGGCTCTTAGTTGGGTAATTGCACAGTAAAAATGCTTTAGTTGGCCTTCACTAAGTCGATATTGTCATACTCCACACTATCGACCGACGAACTTCAGCTTCTAAGATCAACATATAAGGCCCGCTATCACTTGGCTCTCCCTTAAAATCCTCTCTGCTTCCTATTTTGTCCGATTATCGGAGGAAATTGGGATGGTGAAAAGTGGTGGTGAAGTGAAGAGTGGGAGGGAGGTTGGGCATGGCGGGGTCATTGCGGGGTAGTTGGTGGTCCGTGCCAATTGGGGGCTTCTCGTATCATGGTCGCGTGAGAAATTTCCTCATTTGATATAAGGAACTAGAATTTAGGTTTTGTAAATTCCAAGGGATATTGGATGGTGAATGGTTTCTATTTCAATGTACTTGTGTCAGTGGGAAAGGAGAAAATGTCGATTTTGAGTCCACTATTGGCGCCTTCTCAATCCGAATAGGAGCTCTTTAATTTGTTCGCGAGGTTATTTAAGGTTTCGATATCAACCACCCAACCGCCTTCGCACTTCTCATGAACTACTAGATAGGACCCAAGTGTCGTCTTGTCTACGTCGCACAATGTGTATATCGTCTTTCATCCCTCGTGACATGATCTTGTCCGTCGCAGTTGATCTAGCACTGAAGCTTGTTTGATTGACCAGGTTGGTTTGCACAGAGCTGCACGAGCATTACTTGCCACTCGAGGGCTCTAGACCCTGAGATCTCGGTACCGAAGGCGGAATGATCGATCCTTGGCTTGGCATTACTGCTAGTACCATGCCGGCAGATCAAAGCGAAGCGGCAACATTCTTTGCATTTTGCAAGGATTGGTTATGTTATAGCGGTAACAAAAAATCTTGCCTGCTTTTGGCCTATCAGATTTTGCTTACTACCACTACAAAGGACCTCAAAGCGACAAGGTATTCCTGCACTTGTTCCTGCTTAGTTATTGCTGACCAAAAACTACCTCAAAGAGAGTATAAGACACGCAATTCTATCGTGTACAGCGGCAACACGGCAGCACGGCATCGCGGCAATACGGCCCGCGAGAATAATATCATTGCTCTTATCGCTCAGTTGACCACGATCTTTGACGTAGCCGGAAGTTCGGCACGGCCCGTAACCAGTAACTTCAAAGCCAGCGCAACGAGTGTAAACGCTAGCACCTTTCAAGTGATCATGCTTTCGGAGTTTGCCTTGGAGAAGAGTTGCGGTGTGACCCTTAGGCATCAAAGGGTTGAGATATTCATCAAGGCAACTCTTCCTTATATCCTTTCACTTCCTGCAGCAATTGACTTTTTCCGCAAATTAATTGCAAACCGAGCATCAACGAAAAAGCGCAAATGGCTCCATCTGACGAAAAGAACGAGGGTGTAATCTCTTCCGAGGAGAGTGGATCAGTCGTTGAGCCTCCGTACACTATCTTTAACCGGTTTGAAAGAGTACTATATGCTTGGGTGGCATCAGTGGCTGCGTTTGCATCACCAGTTTCAACCGGCATATATTACCCTGCCCTTACAATTCTCGCAACAGCCCTTAATACGTCACTGCAAAATATCAATCTTTCCATCACGACTTACATGGTATGTTTGTTGCCTTGATAATTAGGCTTTGACTTATTCCAATCTTTCCGCAGATCTTCCAAGCCATTGCTCCAACATTTGTGGGCGGTATCTCAGACAGATATGGGCGAAGGCCAGCCTACTTCATGTGCTTTGTCGTAAGTCCTCCATTTATCAGAGTCGCTATTCCCTATTTTGCATGTCTTGCTAGTTGTTCGCTTCCGAGGTATGCCTTGAGTGTAGACAATTCGGAAGCCACTTCTTCTGTTTCAAATTCCACGCTCTGAGGCAATACTAATCCGCTCTTCTGGGTTCAGATCTATATTGCTGCCAACACAGGTCTCGCTTTACAAACGAGCTATGTTGCATTATTACTTCTTAGAATGCTGCAAAGCAGCGGAAGTAGTGGTACTATTTCCTTGTCCAACGGCGTTGTAGCAGACGTCTCGACAAGATCACAACGTGGTAAGTATATCGGTATCGCCGCTCTAGGCTCAAATCTGGGTCCGACTTTGGGCCCTTTGATCGGGGGCCTCCTCGTCCACTTCCAAGGCTGGCGAGCAATCTTCTGGTTTCTGGACATATATGCGGTCATCATGATCCTCACCATCGCTATCTTCATTCCCGAGACATGCCGCAACATTGTCGGGAATGGCGGCATCCCCCCTCAACGGTGGAACCGCCCTCTCATCTCTCTTCTACGTCGTAGACACAAGGACGCGCCTGTTGCCACAAGCACGTTATCCAACAAGCGCCGCCCTAGCCTTATCCAATCGTTGCATATCGCCCGCTCTAGAGAAGCATTTTGCCTTATACTATTCTCTGGTCTTCAATCTGGAGGCTATTTCATCCTCCTTGCTGGGCTACCAACTCAACTCGAAACGACATTCCACTTCAACAGCATCCAGGTCGGACTTTGCTATATCCCCATGGGAGCGGGTATACTGATTGCCCGTCAAATTGTCGGCCGTCTTATCGACTTCAACTTCCACCGTCACGCGAAGAAACTTGGGATTTCAATTGTGAAGAATCGTCAGACCAGCACGGACAATTTCCCCGTGGAGAGGGCCCGACTGGAAGTCGGTCTCCCGCTGGCATATCTGGGATGTGTGACTGTAATACCATATGGTTGGGTCATGCATCTCCAGCATCCTCCCCTCCCACTAGCCCTGTTCCTCTTGTTTTGCAATGCGCTATCTATGTCAGGATCCATGCAGTAAGTGTATTTTCTCTTCGCGAATTTTCTCCTTCCAAATCTCTCTCTCACCGGTTGGCTGTACATACTCTCTCGATACTGTCTTCGGAGTGAAGACTCATGAAACGGCGTGTTTCAGCTCACAAATTCGAACTTCTCTCCTGTTAGGCCAAGCAAGCTAACTATCTGCCAAGGTGCCTCCAAGTTCTCCTCGTGGACTGCCATCCCGAAAGCCCTTCCTCTACCTCTGCAGCCGCCAACCTCATCCGCTGTATCCTTAGCGCAGGAGGTGTAGCATTGGTTGAACCGCTGCTAAATGGTCTTGGCAGAGGGTGGACTGGTATGCTCATCTCAGCGGTTTGGACTACGGGTAGCCTCCTATGGTGGGCAGTCTGGTTTTGGGGCGCGGGATGGAGGCACGAGAAGGAGAAGAAGCGTCGGTTGCAAGAAGAGACGACAACTGGGGTTGATAATAGTGAAGTAGCGGAAGTGAGTAATGTTGAGCCTAAGTGAGGGAGCGTAGCCGTGAGGATGGTTGAGGATAAGGTGAAGAGCGGATGCGAGGAAAAGGGCGAGTTCCAAGCCAAGAACAAGGAGAAGGATGATGAGATGCGGAGACGGTGAGGAGGCGCAACTCGAAACCCTTCTAGCCGCAGACGAAGGAGAGCCAGAATCGGTTTGAGGAGTGGTCGGCGTGTTATCGCAGCGGGGATTGTAGATGAGAGGACGAACTCCCTTAGTGTAGAAGAAGAAGAAATTAAAAAGACAATTGAGGGGTATCAGCCAACTCCTTCTCTCTTGTGCTTCGTATTCGGTTAGTAAGCTTGTCGCTCTTGCTTAGGCACTAATCACCCTCGACTCACTCTCGGCTCAGCTAGCTCACCCAAGCAACCTAAGTAGGCTAAGTAGCGCTGAGAGTACACTAAAGAGCCCTGTAAATACCCTAAGTATCTTATTATATAATTATACCTTCTCATTTCTTAGCTAATCTAGTCATATCCAGCACTTCATCATCACTGTAATCGATTTACTTCGGGGCAAGTTGAAGAGACTTAGAAATAAATTACTATCGTCGGCTATCGGCGCCGCAAAAACCTTTAACCAACACTTAGGGCTTATTGGTAAAACTCCTGTAACCATCTGCGGGTCAGTCGCTTTCTTTGGAATCAAGTGGTGTGTCGGTCAGTGTTCAATCTTTGGTTGTGACGGATCAGTGCTGGAGTTTGAGGATGGCGCGCCTTGGTAGCTTTTGTATTTCGCGAAGATATTTCTCTACCATTTCGGAATCTTTTGGTGGTACGCGAACTTTGAAGGTAGTAGTTGGAGATTAAAGGTAAAACGTGCTCGTGACTCGGTGCGTATTGCGTACTGTATCCTAGTGCGAGGCGAACCTGCGGGCTTTCCACATAAAGTCGTGAGCACCACCCTTCCATACCGCTATCGATGAAGTATCAGATGGATTGCTTGTCAAATTGGGCAAATACCCTGGCTCTTGACTTCATCTTAAGCAAGAAACCCATCCTAACAAGTTGTTTAAGCCAACAGGAGGTATTGCTAAATTCAATTGCCTAGAAATCTTGCAGACTCCTTTAGGATATAGGTACTTGACTTATTCAATTATTGTCATTTGCAGGCTTGTTATTAAGTTAATTAAGAACAAAGCAGTTATGTTGACAACAATTGCAGGGTTATGTCAAGGTTTAAATGGATTTGAAGATCGCGAGCTTATCGCTAGCATTCCTACATTTAGCCCAGAAAGAAAAGATATTTAAATTGCAAAATGTTTAGCTTTGGCAAGAATCTTGATTATTTGATCTTGTGCTCAAAGCGACAAAGGATATTGATTGAAACTGGAATATCCGTAAGTCGAGATAAGCAAGCCCAAAAAAAACCCCCCATCAAAAGCAGGACTTGAGCATTGCCTTTCCCTTCATCTCAGGACTACTAGTCGAGCAGTCATCTGACTCAGCATGTGGAAAATGCACGCTACCCGATTCAAGATTTCTAATATGTTCACTTGCTATACAAGTCACGAACTACTGGCATGTTCAGCGATCGAAGTAATGGCAACCACGTCTCAGCATTCATTCGTGCTTGCCTGTCATGCAACTCCAATTCTTCAACATACGATTTAGCACGTGACATTGCTTTGCTGCTTCCAATTTCATGTCCTAACTCAAAGCTCAATTTAAGCATTGATAAAAGTTGCTGAAACATGGCATGATGCCGAATAACGAAGGCTGAGATCGATATTTAGACAGCATTAATGTCCCATCTTCGAATAAACATTTTAGTTGCGTTAATGTTCCACAATTAATGGGACTTTGCACTGAAGCCTGCTCACTTGAGCCCGGCCATTCACATCACCCACAGTTAAATGTCCTCATTTAGTATTCAAGACAATCTTATTCCAGTATATATATTCCGAGCCTCCATACGCCTGCCTAGTCCAGTCCAGCCTGCACGCTCAATAGCATCAGACTCGTCTTCTACTCCGTTATATCACTATTCACCATGCTAACCACCTATGCTAAATTCCAGTTTACTGAAACGCTAAATAATCATGGTAGATCCCTTTCCCTTCCCTCGCCGAACAGATATCCTGCCTCTAGACAATATGCACCACCGCCAGCCATGCCTTTCTCACTACCCCAGCAAATGACACTCGCGTCGACAATACCGCTCAATACACCTTCCATTGCACCTAAGACAGCCCAGCCGATGAAGCTTGCTACTAGACCGACGACATAGGCGTATGCGCTACCTCGGATACCCTTTCCGTCTGGCATGGCGATGTCAAGTTGACGAGCAGTCGCGACCCAGCCACCGAAACCAAGGGCTGTTGCCATAATGAATCTTGTTGCGTGAAGCAGAAGCTTAGCTAACCGGTATGGCAGGAGAGAAGAACCTTGATTTCGAGCCTTGAAGGACCGTGGTGTCAAAGTCGTAGTTGGTGTGTGGGGGGCAAGGAAGGTCATCTGACTTAGCCCGCGAGCAGAGCTGTGGAGAGGTTGGGAGTGGATCGCAGCGTAGGTCAGGGTCAGGGGATTCGTGAGGGCAACAATCGGAGTCGGGATGAACGAATAAAAGAAGATGCTGACGATGCTCATCAGCCGGGTCGGAAGTACTAGGAGAGGCAGGCGAATCAACAGAGCGATAAGCGTCGAAAGACAGATCGTGCCGAAGAGTGTCGTCGTAGCATGACTGAATGCCGCTGCCACAATCTCCCTCGAAGTCGGAGCTGGCACAATATTGCGATGGAAATACCACTGAGATACCGTTGCTGCTGTAGTCGATCTCTGGATACCGCTGATCACTGAAAGTGTCCAAATGTACATCAGTACAAAGTATACAGCCAGCCACCAGCTTGTTGCATCAATGATGAACTTTGTCACACTGGTAGCCAAGTGGCCGCCTAGGAATACTCTTGTGAACATTCCTAGCCACATCCAAGTCCATACTACCACAGCTGCCAATGTGGCAAACCCCATGCCAAGAAGAGCTTGGTTGGCAGCCAAGATCCTCGTCGAAAATTCCAAGATTCCAATCGCTTTGGTCAGGGAGTGGCGGCCCCTATAGATTGTATACAGCCACACCAGAGTTAGGACTGCTGGGATGAACGATAGCCAGCGCATGGCCTTATCCTGAAGACTCATTCCTGCTTCCGAGCCTTTGTAGCTTGCGATGAAGGGATAAAGTGAGAAGGAGATGAGAATAACGGGCACTGCAAGGAGGAGCAGGTGTACGAGGGTCCTGACAAATGATCGTAATAATGCAAGCCAAACCATCGAGACAATGATGGAAACCACAGTATCTACGGCAAACAGATGGAATGAGGCGTGCAGTGTCGAATATATCGTGTCACCAATGTTCTTTGAGGGTGTTTCTGTATGCAGGAAAATCAAGAAGAAAGTGGCAAATAGTCCACCAAGGCATATCAGGTACAGAGATCCAAAGAAGATATCGTGCTTCGGCGCTTCTCCTAATGTTGTTGGTATTGTTGCTGGAACGGTTTCGACTGAGCTTGGAGGTCGAGGTATTCCTGTCCCAGCATTATAAGCAGCTTCCATATCTTGCTCATGCTTTGAGTCTGTTGGTAATCTGATCGCGCCGGGTTTCGGGCCTGGTCTGAAGTTTTGAAAAGCGGGTATACTCTCATCATCTCGCATGTCTGCCATGAGATCATCCGGCGGATCATCATCCTCGATCGTTGACTCGAGCCCAACATCAACCATCTTGTCCTTCCCTTTGCTGCTCTCGCTGACAGCTCTGGTACTCTCATCCTTGTCGCTAGGATCCGTCTCCTCTCCGATGGTACCTGGTGTTCGACCTCGCTCTCGATAACTTCGACCACCTCCATTCCAACTGCTCTTTATTCCGCGGCCTCTCCCTCGATCTTCAGTAGCTCTTCCGTCCTCATCCTTACTTTGCTCTAGCGATGCGTTGCTAGCATCGGGGTCGGTCTCGGAGCTCTCCTCCAGCCTCTGTATTGGGGCGAATGTTCTTCGAGACTTCTGTAGGGCGAAGAAATCTGCAGTTTCCCTTTCTCGCTCCTCCTCATCGTCCTCTTCTCGAAATTCATCTAAGGCGCTATGAAACAAAGGTGCGTCTGGAGCTGCGGTATACCGTGTGGTGAAGCCGCCGATGGTGGAGAGATTTGCGGATTGGTATGGGTTGCCGTGCCGTGAAGGATATCTACGAGACGAGTTTTGGAAGGGTTGGTTTGCTCGACGGTATCTATCGTTCGGATTCTGTAGAGGAGCTTCGGTGTTATCAGGTTGTATGAAGTTCGAGAACCTCGACTGTGATTGTGCTAGGAATCGTGAAGCATCTGAAAGAGGACATATTAGAGCTTGTTAGGAAGCTCGAGGTGAGGAACGGCTTACATTCTGAGAACATCTTCAATAATTCATGAAGTCGTGAAGGGAATAGGCAGCTCCGGCGTCGCGTGCGCTGATAAGGCCCTCCGTCACCGCCTGGCGAGATGGTTGTACTCCGATTCCTTTGTTCTCTGTGGGTTGCGCTCTGTGGGTTACGCGGCGAGAATATACCTAATGTAACGTCTGGAGGTATAGACGAGCGTATGGGAAATGGATTAAGAGCAGTATCCTGAATAAGCTGTTTGGTGGTTGTAGGAGAATGCAAGGCGTGAATCACACCTGTCGTTAGGCAGTGGCAGCCGCAGCATCACAAGATGACCCTAGCAGACGGTAGATAATACACCGAATCGTGCCGCCACACGTTTTATTGCCCGGGGCGCAGTGGGACGTCCGCGCGATGATGGTCAGTCTGTACTGTCGTACTTTTAAAAAGTATGGTTGGAGTCTTGCACGGGTCAATGATCTCGAGTCTTGAATGTGACTTGTTGCAGGTGATTGCTTCCGCATTCAGGCCGTCCGTCGCAAACGTCAACCTCCATCTCAAAGCCGCTAAGATAGGACTAGTTCCAATCAAGGTCCAGGCACATCAGAAGGTCTCAGAGAAAATGCAAGACGACACGAGTTGGCGATGAGCTGTCCCAGTCTCAGGTAAAGATAACAGTCTCAATCGAGACCTTTATTTCCAAAAGTTCATGCTTTCACGACGTTGGCCTTTTTGCAGATTTCCGATTTCCGAACCACCTTTTAGCTTTCGTCTTGCCACAAGGATCACTACCGCCGAGCCTCTTTGATCGCGTGCCTGCGAAGCCTCAGCATTGTCCCTTATGGCCTCCCCATCATGGGACTACATTGCAAAGCTCGTCTGCATCGGCGATAGCGGGACAGGGAAATCATCACTCACAATACGACTATGCGAAGGACGTTTCTCTCCGCATCATGACGTTACCATCGGGGTCGAGTTTGGCTCTCGAATCGTGCCGGTAACTTTACTTGGAAGATGTGTGTAATTGGTATACTGACTCTGAGATTTTTGTGGTTTAGGTTGGACCCCCAAATACTCCAGCTCCGAAGCCTGCGATTTCACGAACTCCTTCGGAAGCAGATGTCTCAGAAGGTCTACCAGAGCCGAGGCGGAAAGAACCAGAGATCGAACAGAAGCATATGAAGCTGAGTTTATGGGATACTGCGGGTCAGGAAACATACAAGAGCGTTACGAGAAGCTATTTTCGCGGTGCTTCGGGAGCATTATTAGTGTTTGATATCTCAAGGAGGCCGACGTTTCTGCATGTGATGGACTGGTTGAACGACTTAAGGCAGATTGCTGAGCCGGATATTGTGGTGGTTCTGGTTGGTAACAAGAGTGATCTGGCTGCTGGAGAGGAGAATAAGCGTGAGGTGACGAAAGAGGAGGCTGAGGAGTGGGCGAAGAAGAATGGCGTTCTGGAATACGTTGAGACGAGCGCAAAGAGCGGCGAGGGCGTAGAAATGGCATTTGGACGAGTCGCCGAGCGTATATACCAGAACGTTGAAGCTGGAAGGTATGATTTGAACGATCGACGATCGGGGGTCAAAGGACCTCCTATAGGAACCAGTAAGGGTGTGAAGTTGGGTTCACCGGCAAAGAAGGCGGGCTATGGTGGATGCTGTTGATACGAGAGAATTGCTGGTGCTGTATATACATCAAACATGCATTGTTGGCGTTGGGAGTAGGCAGATATACCATGAGCATGGAGGGCGTTGTTACCAAAGAGGGAGAATTACCAGAGCTCTCGTTGAAATTCTGTTTCAACTGTTCTTTGTGATACTTGACGGTTTAGCTTTGTGGAACACTGGGTCGCCTTGACATTCCTAGGTCGCTTAGACATTTGGGTAGTTAGGAGTGAAAGTATAATTTTAAGGTAGCCTTTAGGTAAGTGCTCTAATGGAAAAGGTCGATGAAAGAAAGTCTATATTGTAGCTCTGTTCTTCTTACTGAATAGTTCCGATGTGGGATTTGAATGTGCAATCAATGTGGAGAGCAGGATAGTTAGAAACAATAGGAACATATCATTGCTATGCAGCAATGAAGTTCCTTCTCACGATCTGATATCATTAAGTTAGCCAGTACCTAGTCATAATAGCTTGCCTATGAATGGTGATTACCAGCTCGCTTGGAAGTCCAAATAATCACGTGATACATAAATCATAAGACTTGATTATGACAACTTGGCACGCAATTGCATCACCGCAACATCAACAAAACAAAACAAAACAAATTAAGTCCCTCTCTCTTTCACAGGTCACGACTGCAGATTCTTCCAGAAAGTATCGGGTCTTGACACAATCCGAGCAACAGCTTCGGAAAAGTGGCTCAGAGCTGAGAACAATTGTGGCTGAGCCGCGATTACGCAGGTGAATGAGGGGCAAACTGACAGGCAATCGAA
Organism: Phialocephala sp. D728; assembly: GCA_003988865.1. Classification (NCBI taxonomy): domain Eukaryota; kingdom Fungi; phylum Ascomycota; class Leotiomycetes; order Helotiales; family Mollisiaceae; genus Phialocephala; species Phialocephala sp. D728. The sequence continues at coordinate 215,429 of QYAJ01000017.1, read as the reverse complement.
TCACCCACCGTCTTAACCTTAATCCGCGCACTTGCTTCTTCCGCGCCGAAACTTCCTACATAAACACCAACTGCCCTTTCGTGGCATTTTACAGAACAGAATTTCATACCTGTTCTCTGACAAGAGCTTATCACGATGAGCGACTTCTTGCCGCCGAGCGGTCCACCGCCTCCCAAGGCTCCTGTGGTTCCGGAGGGGTGGAAAGCTCAATGGAACGACCAATACAATGAATGGTACAACACATAGCTGTGCCCCTTTGTCAACAGCCTGAATCTGACATGTTCCCAGGTTCTATGTGAACATCTACACGAAGAAATCACAATGGGATAAGCCTACCGAACCCATTTACCCACCTCCTAGCGATGATGCGCCTCCAGGGCCCCCTCCTGGTTACGCAGGTGGTGGAGCGAGAGCAGCGGACACGAAGCAGAACCCCTACGATCCACAACCCAATACCGAATCCGATGCGGAACTCGCCCGCCGTCTGCAAGCCGAGGAAGATGAGCGCGCGAGAGGATTTGGCGGCTCTTCGAGCGCCATGAACGATTATGCTAATACCCCCGTGCCTCAATCACAATCACCCTATGGTTCGCAAGACCTTCCACCAAGAGAGCAAAAGAGAGGTTTCCTAGGCAAGCTATTGGGTAAGACTGGTGGCGGCTCCAGCAGTGGATACAGACCTCAACAAGGCTATGGAGGAGGAGGATATGGTTCCCCACCACCACAGCAATATGGTGGCTATCCTCAGCAAGGCTACCCACAGCAGGGTTATCCTCCACAGGGCTACCAGCAGGGTTACGGCCCTGGCCCTGGATATGGTGGTGGTGGTGGTGGATTTGGCGGAGGTGGATATGGAGGCGGCTACCAACAACAAGCACCTCCAAAGAAATCAGGAGGTATTGGTGCCGGAGGTGCCGCGGCTCTGGGTCTGGGTGGCGGTCTGATCGGTGGTATGTTACTTGAGGATGCAATTCAAGACCACGACCAGAGCGAGTACAACCAAGGCTATGGTAAGATCTGAGACTCTTTTTAACGCATGAAGCAGGTGCTAATTCTCTTGCAGATCAAGGACAAGATAACGGCGGTGGTGATAATGGCGGTGGTGATAATGGCGGAGATTTTGGAGGCGATGATGGAGGTGGAGGAGATTTTTAAGCAGAGGCAAATACTTTATTCCTTCAGAGGATAGTTGTGGCATAATACCGGGGATGATGGGTCAAGGTGATAACCGGTACGATTTTCCTTTGTTTACTTGCATGGCTTTCTCCAGACTTTCTACACCCCAACTACAATCAGAGCCCGTAGCCAAAAACAATAAGACTTCATCCCCCAACTCCAAAACATCTCCATCGATTATATTGCACAAGAGAAAACTCCACCATCCTGCGCCAAGTCCCTGGCGGACTCCGCTACTGTATCCATTCGTATTCACCGGACCCTCGGAAGCTTCGAGCTTCTACCGCGGCACAGCAAAATGCCTGAATTCTCTAGCTCCATCATTCGAGGAAGCTAGGATACGATTCCAGTAGCTTGCATCGCCAAACTAGTTTGTTGGTTCGCAGTAAACTTCGACGCTTTCGTTGCGTGTCGCAATTTTTAGCTTGGGAGGCTAGGAATGAAAGCTTAGTAGCTTCAAGCCTTCGCCTTCTTTCTTTTTCTTTCGGCCGCATTAGTGAGTTGCTACTTTGCTGTTAACGAGTGATGATACTCTGGGAGGGAATGGGGTTGGGTGCTTGCTGAAAACTTTCTTTCTGTGCCACATTTGTTCTCGTTCAATCATTTAGCTTAGAAGAATCCTGCAAGTTCCACATATATTCTGCAAGTCTAGAAGGGATATTTAGCCTTCTCAATGAGGTCTACATACAAAACAACCAGTGATAAGATGACCTACAATTGTCCTCATTACTGCTAGGAAACTATTCCAACAAAACAGTTTGTAAAAGCTTAATCCTTTAGATTGTCGTCAATTAATGGGAAAAGATATGCTACATCTTTTGCTGTTAACTATCTCCATTATCCTTCGATTGTTTGTTCTATGAATAAGACTCAGTACTTTCACAAAGGAAACTTTATATCTGGCTACATTTGGAAAGCTTCCGGCTGTAGAGAGTCTGTATCTTCTACAGGTATAGCTCAAGGCTACTCGTACCTATACAGGGACCAAAATCCACGAGATCTTAAAGTCTATCACGGCATGAACTTATTTTCGATGTTTAAGAAAAGCCATTAAGCTATATGATTAGGATGCATTTTTTATTGTTTGTTAGTATTAGCTTTTAGCCATGGTGGAGCGGCAGCTTTCTTCGCCTTGATCCACTTGAACTAGGGTCAACTGGGTGACTTCGAGGCTGCTAAGAACCTTATGTTTTCATGGGCTTAAATACTTAATGTGTAGCCGTTTGAATAAATCTAGCAGCAACTCTAGGGTTTATGCTCGAACTACATCTTTAATATATATGAGACTCAGCAGTGAGTCTACGAGTCCAATGTCACATTAACCACGTTCCAATTTGGAGACTTTATTTTGGCGTGTCTTCTAAGACATAATGCAGCACAGCCTTGAGGCTGCACATTCTCGTTTAAGCCGAGCTTGCATGTCTCTGCGTGTGGCATTGGGAGTCATGTATGACTTGTATTCTAAACTGCGAGGTGTGGTGCACACCTTGCCGACACGCTAGAACTATCCCAAATCTGGCACATTGCCCTTTTTCTTCTCTACAGTCAACTAAGAACGGATTGGCTTGGTTCCATGCTACAAGTGCTCCTCATTGTGCATTATGAGAGATCCCTTTAAGCTCAGATGTTTATATCAACTACTAGTGCTCCACAGCCCAGACGACTATCGTAGCTACATGAAATACTGCACCGTCATCCAATTAGGACAGTCTGTTCAACGACAACGCTGCCTCTGGCAAAAATAATTACTCTAACGGTAACAAAAACACTTCCAACCTTGTAGCCATTGCCATCTGCTGTGCTGCCTTTAGTCCTTCCTTCGACATACTATTATCTAGGAGCTATTATTTGCGGTTCGATCGATTGGGCAATAGGACTCATGGCGCTTATCTAAATGCTTTGGTGGTTCTATATAAAGCCCAATAGGAGAAACAGTGTTGGTCGGCCGATGATTGGGGCTATGTGATAAGGAAGTGCGAGTGTGCCAACAAGTTTCGAGGTAATTGTGTATACATAGGATGATGAATACTAACGAAGTAGAGTAAAAAAATATCAGGAAGCAATTAAGCTTTAAACGCCTCACTAGGCACATGAGCTATAGTGACAAAACTCGCCCTTTTCATGGGCAACATAGAGCACATGCACTTGCAATTGTATTTTCCCCCTTCAACATCACATTATAACCTCCATAGTTTTACAAGATTCATTGCTCCTATATACCCCATAGTCCTGATCTTCATCATGATCTAATATTCGCAGAATTACCTCGTGATACCCTTCTCTGCAGGAGCTCTCTCTTCTCTCTTATCCTTCGCACTCGAGCTGGGAGCTCCTGCCAGCCAAGCTGCGGGATCGAAGCTTTGCAATGGATTTGCTTGCGCGCCGCCGGACAAAGGAGATGATTTCTGGCGCTCTTCGAATTCGGCTTTCATCTCTGGGTCCACTGTAGAGATCTGTTAGCGCTGTGATAGAGTTAGGAGAGAGCAAACGTACTGTTGTCCATGATGTATGGCATGCCGAACACAATGATCATGCTTACTCCTGCGATCAGGATCATCGGGTTCTTGAGAAGTGATAGAGGCGAGACTATTATCCTATTAGCAATCTTCCACTGGCACAAATCTCCCGGTCTGCGTATGCCGTGGTATCCGCCGGGGAGGGAGACTCACATCCAGCCCTCTCAATATAATAATCCTTCATTCCTCTCGCAGCAACCTCAAATCCCCAGACCCCAACCTTCCCCTCAACCTCTTTCACGACTACAGCTTCGCCTTTATTCCCCCACTCATTGCCCCTAAATGTTCCCCAGACCATCACCTCCTGCACATCCTCCACTCCCGCACCATTCTCCTTCAATTTCAGACCTTCGTGAACATCGACTCGTAGAGGAGCAAATGCATGTGTATGGCAGTGAATATCAAGGAGATAGCTTCCAGATGTAACATTTCGGAAATCGAAGGTGTTGGCTACGGTTAAGGGCGCAGAATAATGGTGTGAGAGTGTAGTGAGGGTTGCGTGTGTTGAAGCGGGAAGAGTGGATGGCTGTTGGAGCTGAGGAGTGGAAGGGACGCTGATGCGGAGGTGGGTTGCAAGCACTGCAGGGAGGAGGAAAAACGAGGATAGTGGTGAGAGACGCATTGTTAAGGTTGTTAGTGGAATGCAAGGAAGAGGCAGGATCTGGAGTTGGAGCTTGAAGTGAGTTCGAATTGCGATGGAAGAACGTTCTGCCGAGGATTGGCCGCAGGCGTCTGAAGTTCTGGTATCTTTCTTCAGACCGCAATAAATCACTTCCAAGCTCCCTTATTGGCCAAAAAAATCGTGCACTGGGCTGAGAGGCTGGTTTTCAAGTGGGCCACCAGTTGTTTACGATTGCCCTGGGTTCAGGACATTGTTGACGAGTGTCAAGCCTTTGCAGGGAAGATTTTGCTCGACGCTTTGCTTGCTGCCATTACATGTTCTTGATCTTTTACTTTTGGTTTTGCCTAGACCTGAGATGACACGATGTATTAGGATTTTTGATACGCATAAGCTCAATTTTCAAGTAATCACAGGGTTGAGCTTAGAACCCGACGGTGAAAGGGGACTTCTTCTGTGCTCATTGTTCCCGCTCTGTCTCGATATTGAGGTTAATCAAGTGTTAACCACAAGCAGGACATTGAATAAATCTAAAGGATAACATTTCTGCCGTGTCACTTTCATCTCAAATATTAAAGATGTCAGAATTTAAGCTCAAATATTGGGACATTGAGCGATGTTGGTGATGCGTATCAACTTCCTATCTTCAGGTTGGGTGTGAGAGTCGTTCCACATCCCCGACAATTGTGGGATTGCGACATACAACAAAAGCCGCCAAGTAAGACACAGCGATCGACATTGGGCTTGAGCAATATACAACAAGATTTGCTCAAGTCAGAGCAGAACGTCCTCCATTAATTTCAATGTATATACAATAAGACTCCTCCTTGTTCAACCTCCCAGCGTCAACATCAAACTAATTCCAGGCAACTACTATTATTCCCGGGTGTGGCATTGCAAGGACTTGTGTGTGTACGTTGTGTGAGATCAAGATCTCACCACTACATCGAATCTAGTACAGAAGCAAATCAGATCAGCGTTAAAGTTGAAGATGTGGAAACAGCATATGACCCCTTTTAATCATACCTATGAAGATACGGCCTTCTTAACTACACTTCCCTCACTATGCCGGTTTGGATTCCTCTTAAGAGCGCGTACAACCAGGCCCCATGTGCTCATATCGTCTTCACAGCTTCATCCCATCCCCTATGATCTGTCCTGAATTTGGCGTCCAGTGCTCAGCATCAATCTCCACATCCAAGCCCATGTTTCTCCAGCGGAGCCCATCATATTCCGAAACGACTAATTGCCCAGCGCAGCGTGGGCGTTATATTTTACCAGCAGTAGACTATAAACTATATCGAGGTCTCGCAGCGAACTCTCGATCTCCAGATGTCTTGAGACCTTGACCTGGGAAAATGGGAATGTCACGTGTATTTGTTGCACGTCGTAGCATCCGGATGTCCCTTCTTCTCACGATCCACGGATGTCCGCTTACCTAAAAACGAGAAACAGCCCAAACGAGGGATGTCCGACATATGCGATGTGCAACAAAACTTTAGCAAGCCGTCGGACCATTCTTAATCAAGAAGAGTCCCCGTTCTCGTACTCGCTATTTCCCTTCGTATACCAAAACAAGTTTTATGGCCGCTCTCAGGCTCGAATGCCGTCCATATATGTCATCAAACTATCCCACTCGGTCTTGGGTAAAGATCAGCATCAGAATTGAACTCATTCAAGGAAGGTTGTTCATACCCAAGCCATACTAGCCGGACCAAGCCACTGCTGTGGTTGCAATCTCTCAGCCAAAAGTCGCATTTGATCAGACCCCAACAAATCATCTCTTTGCGCATTATGATTCTCCTCTGAAGCGAACAAATTCACATTCGAGGATTGATTTGGCGACGGGGAAGCACTCCAAAACTCGTTAGTCTTGCTGTTCGATTGAACGCGAAAGTCGCACTTACAGCAAACATTTCAATATCCTCGCAGATTTCTCGCAAATCTTACTCCGTGCAGCTGAGGCTTCAAATCTGGTAACAGTCTCATGCAGCGTCCTCTTGAACTTCTGGTACTGCGGTTTGTAGATCGGCATCAAAAGCGCAACTGCGAGCACAGCTGCAGCATGGAAGGCATGAAAGCTTCCAATACCATTAGTGTACCACATATAAGGTCGAAAGGTTTGCGTCTCTGAGATAATTCGATAGATGTCCAAGAGAGCTTCTGCGGATGCGATACAGCGGATTTGGGATTCATTGGGGACGTCGAGGCCGAGGATTGATTGGGCGAAGAATGGTCTGTGTAGCAGAAGGAAGAGTTGATGCGCGTAGGCGTGGAGAATATGTACGTGCATTGCGTGGTGGACGGGTAAAGCGTCAAAAGTCGAGTCTGCGAGATAACGATTATCCCAATTCTCCTGTGTAAGACAAATCTGCTGGTCCAACTGTTGGATAGCTTGTCGACTAGGCTCCGAAGAACTGAAAGTCTCACGACAGATCCTTGTAGTCAAGTCGTAGAGTTTGAACTTAAAAAGAAGATAGGACATTTGGGTTGGCCCACCGAGATGCTCTTGGATTCCAGCGAGGGTGATGTCAGTGTCATTGACGTCTGCAGGGAGTTGAACTTCGTATGTGATCTTCCATGAAGGATCTAGATTACCCAAGATGGTATTCTGGATGGTGTATAGCATCATTAAACCTGCCCAGCAACGCCGCCTCTCTTCGCATTGGATGGGATCTAATTTGAAGGTCGACGGATCAATGTGGCAGCCAAGTGCAATTGCCACATTGTAAGTCATCCCTGAAAGATGTCAGATTCGAAGCCTCGAGCCTTTTTTTTGGCTACTCACCCAGAAGGACCCAAGTGTGATCTTGACTATGACCCATTGCATATATCAACATGATTAGGGCTTGAAGGGATTGCACATTATGCTTGCCCCAAAAGACACCTTGCTTGGCCAGACATTTCATCGCAGCCTCACGATAACGTCTGCTCAGTACTCGGATATTGTTACATGCATCTTGACCTCTTGCTAGGTCTCTGAGTACAGGATCATTTTCCTCCAGAGCAGTGACAGCTAGTGACAACAAGATGAACAATATCGCTAGCCACGAGGCAGGGACTGATAAAGGATTCTCAAGGAAGATGGCGTACTGCGCATGAAATGTAGGATCATGTAAGATATGAAAGAGCTAGGCATGGTTAGATGCGTCAATTGAGAATAGACTGAACATACTGGTGAGAAGACAGCGAAGTATCTGTTCTTCAGTACCTCGCATTGCTGGGTCGGTGGCAAGATCGACAGTAATTCTTCCATCGATGCAACGGGCGAAGCATTAAATGGAAACCCAAATAAGACACCAGAATCTTCTTGGTCTTCCAAAGAAGGAGTAGCAATTGACAAATTTGTGTTGGCCAGTACCGACGTCCATTGCGAAGATCGCGGCTCATAGCGCGTATCCCCGTTTGAAGCCGAAGACAGAACTCCTACCTCCCGAGGGGAAGGTCGATCAGACGAGTGAGTTTGACGCGAAGACAGTTCAGTCGTAAATGATTCTGGTGAGGGCTGCCCATAAACATAATGTCCCGGTGCAGGAAGTACTGGACTCATACTCTCTCCACTGGCACTTGGAATTTGAGCAGCAGTCTGCTTTCTCAACAAGTTCTCCAGATTATTAATTCTATTCATAAGCTCGTCATTTGAAGGGGAAGTCGACGTCGTATAAGGCTCGTCGCCAGAACTTGAGCCTTTGTAGAAACAACGGTCTCCACATCCTCTTCGCCGACAAGTATCGCATGGTGGGCGGGTCCTTGAACATTTGATCTTTCTTCGACGACATGGCTCACAGCTCACGGGCTGTCGAACACTACGTGCTGTATTCATTGAATGCGAAATGGTTGGGTCGGCGGCGAAAGTCTCAGCGAGCTCCATCATGTGGCGATATTGATACGAATGTGAGGTATTGAGGTACGGTACCTACGGAGGAACCTTGGAAGGCATGACCTTAGCTCCGAGCGGGGAAGTGGAACCCGGATGGTCACGTGGGAAGTAAACTCTGCAGCATTTCCTTCTTGTAGATTAAATAAAAAGCTCATCTTCATTAAATTCTTTCTATTCCTACCCTCCTTATGAAATATTTGCAATGGCTGCAAGTTTTCCAAGAACAGAGTTTTGTACAAAATGCCTCCCCTATCTGAAAAGCGTTCAGTAATAGGACAGGAGAAGGGTATGCTAAGCGAGAGCTACTTTCAGGCTTCACTCACTAGATTTCTAGTCCGCTGTGCTCCCGCTTCAGGTAGCTCACTACTGAATATCTGGGCTCCCTCCTGAAATTTAGCATTTCGATCACCCAATCGTGTTCAGTTCACCTTGCACGGTGCCGAACAATTATCGTGTTAAGTTTTCATGTTTCCATGCCTGCGACCTTCATGTGCTGATTTTCACTAGTAATAAATTAGGCATGTTACTGATCAACGTATAAATACATGCTATGATATGATCAAGGTATCACGTACATTTAAACGGTGACTCCAGTTCTAGCATTCGCACCCGAATAATTGTCGCGTTACACCGCGAACTCCTTCGATACTGAGAAGCATCAACAATTGATACCTCCTACTGAACTAGATTCTCGCAAGAATTCGAAATTCGGTGAGTCCATGACTCGTACGAAACCCAAAGCATTGTGAAGGATATTTTTATGGACGCCATTTTGCTGTGACCTACATCGTGAAAATAAAAAGAATGTTGACGTGAAATGCCGGAAGGTGACTGCAAAGGGCGATGCAACCAGAGCCTGCTTGGCGATTCAATAATTAGCTTTCCAGTACGGCAAATTTACACTGACTCTCATGGTTTACTACTTCAATTTCTCCATCCAACTGGCATGGTAGGACCAGAGCCTTCAATTATGCGACCTAAATATAATGCTTACAGATCTAGCGTACTGGTTCGATGGCGCATATTGTTTTTAAGCATATGGCCAACGTATCGCGGCTCAAACCCCAGTACTTTGCCTGCCCCAAGTCAATTCAACCGTTACCTAGGTACTTTAAACTTGAAGTCATCAGCTCCTGAAACTCACTAAGCGAGCCCCTATAACCTTAGCGAGCATCCTTGTGTAACCCCGCATCTCGGTCAAAAAGTAGTATTCTTAGCATTTGTGGCTATACGCAACACTCGAACAGTTGCTGAGCCAAACAGCTGTCCCCACGAGCAGAATAAATATGACCTTGTTGGATATTCTGACAGTGGCGGCTGCCGACTAGCTCTAAAGCCTACATGTCTCATCTCCGCTCGCGACGAGAGTTCCCAATCAAGGTCATGAGCCGCAACGCTACAGCATTGCGACGGGGCTGTTTACTGTCAAATAAAAACTGAGGAGTAACCAGAGAATGATTGACAGAAATACGGCTGGAAAGTCGCGGTGAAGAATAAGCAGCGCTCTCGTGCTGAGACAAAAAGCTGATGTGAAAGGCGAGGTATCTCGAGGGATGCGAGACATATTTCCTATTTTCAAGGCTGTTACGGAGCTTGAAACCCGTAAATAGCTAGATCTGGGGATATGGGTGACCTAACCCTAAGTATTTGCATCTAATCCGCTTCTGGAGCTGGAAGTTTTGCATCGATAAAGTCGTGTATTGTGGGAACGTCGTCAGCAATGCGAAGGTGCTGAAGAAAATCCAGAATACAGCTAATGGTGGGATGCCATTGAAGTCTTGCGGCGGAGAGTCATGGCCAAAGAACTCGAAGACTTTCACCGTCTCATATATGGTTGACAGAAAAGGCCCCATGAGGTACATCTTGGTGCCTGAAGGCAACAGTATTCGATTCCATAGAGTACATGATGGATCAGCTGTTCGTCGAGGCAGATAGCGAACGTTGAAAGAAAGAGTCATTGTGAAGTAGGCTAAGACTTAGCGAGGATCAGAATGATCATGGACGATAAGTATAGGGAAAGATGTGAAATTGTTATAGCACGCTAAAGATTTCGGTAGAAATAGTATTAGTAGCAACCCTATTAACTTATCGCCCGCTAAAAGTTTCGTTTAGCACTTTATAGTAATGGAAATATCTCTTGAATACCTCCGGTTGCGTTAGAGGATTGATTTCCATCCACTCGGACAAGAAGGGCTTGCCTTGATTTCACACAGCATCAGAAGACATTGAATCATTCAAGAAGAAATGAACTAAACTTAATTGACAAACGATGAGAGCATGCATTAAACTACGAGAACCCCTTTGTACGTTACAGGGAAAGTCGCTACGAAAAGTCACTGTTAACACCCCATAAGCGAGCTCAGCAGACGAAGCCTATATTTATAGGGATTTCCAGGGAATCAAAGCCTGGCAGATCACTAAATCACAGCACTTCACAGCGACAAGGCGCTTTATTTGAAGGATTCATTCACGACACTTTCGGCACAGCTCCTCACAAAACCCAAAGGTATCAATAAAATCTAAACTTTCACTACAGTCTATATCTATCTAAAACCATTCTCTTACTGAAGAAAAGGACCAACAGTCTTCGCAACAGCGCTCAAATCCTCCAAGACATGCCAATGTCCCACCTGCGGCAAAACAACCACATTCGCCCCCCGAATCTCACCTCCATACTTTTCGCAAATACCAGGAGGAGATACTTTATCCTCGTCTCCCGTAACAATCAACGTCTTTGCCTTGATCTGACTCACGCGGATGGTTTCCGCAGAACCAGCCAAAGCAGTACAACCCTTCGCGTACCCCTCCGGATCTTGACCTAGAAGCGACATCCTCGCAGCAGCGATGCCGACAGGGTTATTGGTTTTGGAACGGGTAGATGTACCGGCTGTGATGACGGCATCTACGACGGCAGCCATGCCTTGGGCTCGGACTGTTGCGGCGCGCACGATGGAGCCGTTACGGCCGGCTTCGGGAACTGGAGAGGGTGGGGGACCGAGGAGGATGAGTTTGGATGCTAAGTCTGGATACTTAGTAACGAGAGTCATTGCAACGAGACAGCCCATGCTGTGGGCTATTATTGTTGCACCGCTGCCAATTTTGGCGTGTTGGGCGAGGGCGTGAAAGTCCGAGGCGTAGCTCGAGATGGAGATTGTGGATGCTGCGGATGTGGGTGATAGACCGTGCCCTTCAAGATCGAGCAGGTGGAGAGAATGTGATTTCTCCAATCCGAGAGCTGCGATGAGTGGGGTATAGAATTCAGATGATCCTCCAAGACCGTGGATGAATATGACAGGCGATCCGGTTACGAGACCAGCATGACGGTAGTAGAGATGCTTTGAATTCAGCGAAGTTAGTCCATAGCCACCGCAGGTCTTATTCAGGTTGCTGATTGGAATATGTGATTCCTTTGCGACTCGAGCAATGGTTTGGTTCTTCGCAGTTGGCTCGGCGATTGTGTTACTCAGGACCCCAAGACCCGTGACCGAGACTTCGACCACATCTCCTGGTTTCAAGAAGATAGGAGGCTTTTGGCCAAATCCAACTCCTGCAGGTGTCCCTGTTGCAATTACATCACCTGGCTGAAGTGTTTGACCCCCAGAGAGTGTTTTCACGAGAAATGGTACTGAGAAGATGAGTTTGTCACTGGTCGAATCTTGCCGAGTCTGTCCATTAACATGTGTCTGAACCCGAAGTACTTTCGGAAGTTTATGAGCTGGTACTGCGATTGGGCCCTGAATCGTGAGTTAGGTACTTGGTTTGAAACTCACATGGAATGCTTACCATAGGACAAAATGTGTCAGGAGACTTCCCAATGTAGAATTGCTTGTGATCTCTTTGGCGCTCTCTTGCGGTCACATCATTGATAATAGTATAGCCCCAAACATGGTTCATGGCGTCCGCCTCTGAGATTTTCGAGCCACCCTTTCCAATGATAACACCAATTTCACCCTCATAGTCAATAGTATCTGTGAAACCAGGATGTGGGAAGATTGGCTCTCCATGAGCAATGAGACTGGTGGCTCGTTTGGTAAAGATCACTGGGTGAGTGGGCTGGTCGACTTTCTGTTCTCGAAGTCAGTACCTGGTTCTAAAAGAAAGAGGGGTGGCTTTCGAGGCTTGAGAGAAGTAAAGTGGGGTAAAAGAGACCCCAAATATCTCAAAATCCAGGCCGCATTCTAAAATAGGAGAAAAGATGCAAGAGGAACATACATCGCTAGAGTCGTAGCCCGAAGAATTGAATTCAATAGCATGCTCAAAGTAGTTCTTGCCCACTGCGAGAATATCTCTGCCACTAATTGGAGGCAGGAGCTCGACAGAGGAAAGAGCGAATGGCTCGCCTGCTGGTCTGATATGCGACTCGCCGATTTCGATGACTTGGTAAAGATCTGAGAGTGGAGCTCCAGATGCGAAACTCAGAGGCTGGATTGCGGATTTCTCGAGATCGAGATGTCCTATGCGCGACTGTCCCAGAGCTTTGGAGTCACGATACGCGACATAATTCGTGTACCCAGCTTGGGTGCCATTGGCATGGTTATCTGGAGCCATCTTGAGGTTTGGATAGGGAATGGTTGGCTTGAAGCGACGTGAAAAGAACTTGTTGGTTGAGGAACCGCAGCTTTTGAAGGCAGAACAAGGATATTTGTAGAATGCAGAGTTGGAATCGATCTTGAAGAATGAATCGAGTGCAGGAAAAGACAAGAGGGGGGAATGAGGGATTGATAGAAGAAACCAGAATAATTGTTTACAGATGTGAGGATCTTCGGCTTCACCCCACCATGGATGCAGCTTTCCGCGATGCCCTGCACTACACAGTCTGACTATGCAGAAAGGTATGTCATTTGTGTCACTGGGAATTTGACGTTCATTCGCTGGAGAAGGGGAAATCTTCCGGCGGGCGAAACATCGGCACTCGGCATCGAAATGCAGAGCCTTCTCCGCATCATCTCCGCGTCATCTCCGCACCCTTACTTTCTCCTCCTTCTTGCACATCTGCGCCATGTCCGCACCATCTCCGCGATCGTCTTCTTTCATGTGGTGGAAAGCAAGCCACTGAGGCGTACACATGCATTATCATAACCAGAACCTTGCGAGGAGCATCAAGTGGCCTCTGCGGGCACGGCTAATAGTCTGGTCATCTAGCAATTCGGGGGATATGGTTGTGGAGGTTCTCGACTTCTCCGCATTGAGACGCTCGGCTATCCAAGAGAGGAGGCAATCGGCGATGGCTTGTTTCTCTCTATTATTGAATGAGCTGTTTCTCAAGGGATCATCTTCTTGGTTTTGGATTCTTGGCTGAAAGGGTGAAGCTTCGCCAGCATGACTAGTTAAGTCGACGTGCTGATTAAAAAGGAGGAGAGATCCTCCAATGGCAAGGCTTCTTAGTGATCAATTCCCACCTCCTTTCTTTTACTCGTTCCAGCTCCTAAACTCTGTCAGCACTCCATCTACCTTGAACTCAAAGTTTTCACTCTCAAGATGTCTTCAGGAAACTCAGAATCCTACGACCATGCTACCAAAGCAGAAGAAGCCAACGGAGGAAGTGCAGTTCAACTCGAGAGGCTGCGAACTGCAGGAGGCCACGTAGATGACCGAACTCAACCTTCTCTCCCTGTCGTACATCGCCGTTTCGCCAATCCAGCCCCGCTGGGACTGCTCTCGTTTGCTACTGGTATGTGAAAATTCGTCTATCACACGAACTTTTTGCTAAGATTCTTGGATAGGAATGTTCCTTATTTCGATTTATGGAGTCTAGGTTAGAGGGGTAGCTACTCCCAACGTTCTCGTCGGAGTCTTGATCTTCTTTGGTGGCATTTGCTAGTTCATCTCTGGTATTATGGAGTTCATCAGCGGCAACACTGTAAGTTGAGGAGTTGCTTTTCTTCAATGCCCAGCATCAAAATTTCAATATGGCCCACAGAAGTTGGGCTCCTGACTCCAATTTCGGTGTCATCCGGTCTTGTGGTTTCATTACCAGGTTCTAACATCGTATCTAGTTCGGAGCAACCGTCTTCACATCCTACGGCGCATTCAACCTCTCTTATGCAGCGATCTATCTCCCCGGAACCGGTATCATGGCAGCATACACCGATCCCACGAGCGGTGAGCTGAACTCGGAATTCCCGAACGCGCTCGCAATATATATCTGGGCCTGGTTCATCCTCACTGTTATCTACACCATCGCGGCCATGAGATCATCATGGGTTTTGTTCCTAGATCTATTCTTCTTGGATATTGTTCTATTGCTCCTGGCTTGTGGGTATATGCTTAACAATGCCACTTTGGAGAAGGCTGGTAGTGCGGTGGGATTTGTGGTTACTATTCTGAGTTGTAAGTAAGGTTTAAATTTGGTGAAAGTTGTGGAGCTAATAAATGCAGATTGGGCTGGAATGGCAGGTTTGTTTGCAAATGGTATTACGCCGATCAACCTTCCGGTCTTCCCAATGTATACGGAGCCTTGAGTTGCAAGGTTGAGCTGTAGTGCGAGTTCAGCGTCACGCGAGGGAATGAGAAGAAAACACAAGAGTGAAATGGATCCAATATTTCAGGAGGTAAGAACCCATCTTGTATCAAATATAGATTGAGTTCATGAGTTATCAGTAGTACTGGATTAATAATGTTAAATTTTGAAGACTCAAATGTGCTCATGCTATTCAATGTCTGGGAGACTGAATATGAAGTTCATCTATTATCAAACTTGGACGTCGGTACATGGGATCTACATCCTATTTGGAAAATGCAGGGACTCATTGCCGAACATTCCGACTTTCTTGCGTAGTCGCTTGCAAGCAGTTTTCTGTTATTCAGCCATGTTTGTAAAAGAACCCGTCTGCAAAAAGCACATACAGCCACGGAATTCCAAATCATTCTTTCGAACCGTCTATACAAAATCATCCCCTCCATAATCATTCTCTAAAATACCCAAAGGACCCTGGCAAGTCCTTCCAGCGCAACCCATCACAACCGTCTCTCCCAGACCCCAAGCCTCAAACTCAATCCCACCCCTCATCCCCTAACCTCTTCAAACCAACCCACCTCTCCGGCTCCCGAAATCTATTCACTACTCCCTTGGTCCTCCCAACCCTCAACTCCCTCCCAAACTCCCGCATCTCTTTCTCCCCATGGAACCGCCAGAACTGCCAACTGCAATCCGCGCCCGCAAACGACTGGATGATCTGCTCTCCGCCCGGATGCTCGCGTATGAACTCTGTGCAGTCGTAAACTATTGAGTCGATTACGATTACTTGGATGCATTAGCTCTGGTGATAAATACAACACATGTAAGTGGAGTGTATATCTTTTTTTTGGGGAGGTGAGGCTGAGGGGAAACTGGAATTTGACGTACAGAGACCTCCATTTGCTGAGGACGTTCGTTTCGTGACTTCGGAGGAAGCGATGAATGGGAGTTCATTGTCGGGTAGGGAGAGAGGAGCGAATGGGTATGTATGAGAGTGTAGTGCTGAGCTGGGAGTGATAGAGATGGATTCGAGGTGTTGGGTTATGGATTTCGGATCTTCTTGGATGTGTTGGATTGAGGTCTCTGGCTCTGTGGGAGGAGCGGTGCGAGAACCGAGTTTTAGCCAGCCCATTTTGAAATAGTTTCTGGGCTTTGAGGCCTTGGGTTGAGTAACAGATACCGATGAGAGACCCAAAGACAAACTTCAAGGGAACTGTCACGTGGAAGTGATCGGCTAGATCGAAGGCGCCCCTTTCTAAGCTTGTCCAATTCGGGTAAATATAAATCTGAGTAAGCTGTACTTCAGATGCGGACTTTCGAGAAGAAACGACGAGCGGAGATCACATTTAGCGATCCCATTAGACGCGGAGAAGTATCATTTAGCAGTTCCCTAGGCGCGGAGAAGGCGGAGATGGAAAGGGGGGCGAGGTTTCCATAAGCGGTAACACTAAGTACGACGCTGATGCACCCCGCACCCCGCATTTCGAGCTCCACCATCCAACCACCAACCACCCTGCATCACCATGCACCACCATGAACTCTCTCATCTTGGGTGTCAGACTGGAGAGGATTTCGGTATTGTCGGTGTCAGATCAGACTACCTGTTTGCACATACAACTTTTGAATCTAACAAGTTTTGATCACTGCCTTCTTCACGAACCGTGTTCCGAAATGCGGGGTCCTCTCCTATTCCTACTCGGTTCAGACTAAGTCCCCGAACCTGTGATCCGAATTCGATCAGTGTTCATTTGATGGACTAAGCCAGTCAACGCCTCTAATACCTCCATCTCTATACTCCTTTTGAGACTTAAAAGAATAGATCTATCACAGTCCCCAAACTTACCAGTATTCCACGCATTCTTACATTTCACCTCAAAAGTCTTCTAAGCACACCCATACTTTACCGTTGCCAACCTCCCACTTCACCAATGGCACCCTCCAAGATCGACGACGAGCAGCCCAGCTTCAGTCAAACCAGCACCTCTGGTGAACCATACAAAGGTCCACCCCGAAACATCAAAGGCATCGACGCCATCAAATTCGATCCCTCACTGCAACCCAAAAACTACTCCATCCTCGGCACACACCCCGACTCCCGCATCCTCTTCCTAGACGTCAATATTCTCGACTCCACTGGCCGTGACCCCTACCGAGGCGATGTCCTCATCGAAGGAGAACGAATCTCGAAAGTTGGCGTTGTATCAAATGCGGAGGAACTCAAAAGGGATCCAAAAGTCAGAATTTTCCACGGCAGAGGAAGAACGCTGATGAGTGGTCTCGGAGATGCGCATACGCATTTGACTTGGAATGGAGGAGATCTGGCTCGGCTTGGAGAGTTGGGGGTTGAGGAGCATGTTCTGCTCACGGCGAGGAGTGCGCAGTGTTATCTTGACTCGGGATATACGATGTAAGTTCTAACTTCAATTCCAATCCCAAAGATGAGAATGAATTTTTGACTGAGAGATGAAGGTGTTTTGGTGCAGCGTCCGCGAAGGACAGATTGGATGTTGTGATTCGAGATGCGATTAATGCTGGCGACATCCCGGGTCCTCGCTACCTTGCTAATGGGAAGGAGATCGCAAGAAGGGATGGTGATCTTTGTGCAGGCATTACGGCTTTTGCTGATGGACCGGATGAGATGAGGGAAATGATCAATCACCATGTGGATCTTGGTGTTGATCAAATCAAACTCAGTATGAGTGGAGAAGAGGTATACTACTTCAACCTCTGCCCCCCTTGAAAACCAAGCTAATGAATGTACGAAAAGATCACAGAAACTCGCTCAGCACAAGACTGCTACTTCACGGATGAAGAAACAGCAGCTTGTGTCGACGAAGGCCACAAACTAGGCAAACGACTCTGTGCCCATGCACGAGCTCGTGATTCGGTAAAGATGTGCGTCAGACACGGCGTAGATGTCATCTACCACGCGTCCTACATCGACGACGAAGGAATGGACATGCTCGAGAAGAAAAAAGACAAACACATCGTCGCACCAGGCCTCAACTGGTTGATCGCTACCCGTAAGCAATCTTCCAATCCACCCTTTCAACTCTTGGTATGTATACTGACGAGGAATAGTCTACGAAGCAGCAGCATTCGGCTACCCCCACGAAAAAGCAGAGCAAGTAGGCTACCAGAAAGAACTCGACATCGCGATCCGCGGCCTCCGAGAGATGCACCGTCGCGGCATCACCGTCCTGCCCGGTGGTGACTACGGCTTCGCATGGACTCCACATGGAACTTACGCTCGGGATCTTGACCACTTTGTCAAGTTGCTCGGCTTCACGCCTATGGAATCCATCGTCGCGGCCACGGCCGGGGTGGCCAAGCTGTTCATGCGAGAACATGAGTTAGGGAAGATCCAAGAAGGGTTCTTTGGGGACTGTATCCTTGTTGATGGGAACCCGCTTGAGGATATCACGGTGCTGCAGGATCATGAGAGGTTGAGTGTTATTGTCATTAATGGGAGAGTACATAAGGCGGGTAGGAAAGAGTATGCGCCGCCGCCGGTGGCGGGGCAGGATGCGAATGTGCATCCGATTGTGCCGGATTTTCCGGAGGTGAAGAAGGAGATGCAGAAGAATTATTGAGGAGGCTAGATTGGAAGGATTCTTTAGCTATGTTGATTGTTGAGCATGTAATGCCTGTAGGATTCGGAATACTTGATCGGTAACAAAAGAATGAACGTCACAATCTCCCACTTGCAACTTGGCAGAAAGTTGGTCCGAAGTCCGAACATTGTACAAGGCGGTATGCAACAAAAAGCTCATTGTCTGTTCTCCCCCCTCGACTTAGAGATTGTTCAAATTTGGACCTCTGCTTGGACACTGGGTCATGCGATATGCAACAAAGCCTTCCTCACTGTCATCCTTACTCGACCTGAGTGATGAAATTCAAGCCCTAGCGTAAGTCTAAGCGTTCAAACACCGCGACGTGCAACAAAATTCCCATCGCGTGGTTTGTTTCCTCAACTCAAAAGTCAAAAGTCGGTGCATAGCTTGGACATTCGGCGTTGCGACTTGCAACGAAAAGCTCGTAATGTCCGACTTTCATCCCAACTTTGAAGGATGTAATTTCAACTCTCGTTACCAACATAGATATTGTAAGAGAACAACCTTCAAGGACTCATGTATTCATCCGACTTCTCCCCTCAACAAAAATTGAGTAGAATCTCGGTCTGAGATCCAGACATTGGGTCCTGCGACGTGCAACAAAACCTCTAATACTGTATCTAACTTCCATCCCAACTTTTGTCCAAATTCAAAGTGCGTCCACGAGCCAGATATTTGACAAAGCGACGTGCAACAAACCCCTCATTGTCCGTCCGACTTGTTTTCCTGACTTCGACCCTTCTCGATATCCAAACCTGGGCTCGGACATCGAGCATTGCGATATGCAACAAGATTCTTCATTGTTTGAACCTCGTCCCCCTCCTTGGGCAATTTCTTAATGCAAATGAATGCACAGCTCGGACATGGAGGGCTGCGACGTGCAACAAAAACTTTCTATCCGTGATTGTACTGTCCGAAGAGGAATCAGACTTTCTTTCGGCTATGCGAAGGGCAGCCAAAGCAGGAGTTGGATAAGTCGTGACATCCAACTCCGTGGTGGAGAAACTTCTCTGGGTTTGATCTGGATGGTGGGATTGAGGATGGAGTTTGGTTTAGTTCTTGAAGAAGAAGAGAAAGAGGAGATCGATGCCATGCGTGCGGACAGGATGCGACATCGTAGTAGAGTTTAAGGAATGATATAAAAGAACGTACAGTGACAGGTAAGAACGAGGAGAGGTTAGGTTAAGTGATAGTTTGCATGCGATGGAAAGGGGGAAAGATTCGGTGCTCTGTTCTGTCTAGCACTAAGTTAAGGTTACTGTAAGCGAACATCTTTTCTACCCCCCTGAGCCGATGAGGAGACAAGTTTCTAGACACTCGTCACGATCGGCTGAACGAACTATCTTTACATACACCTACATCTAGTGATGGTCAAATATGGCGCTGGCCACATGCGGTATGTACTTTACATCGCACCCGGAATGCTTTGCTTGGAAGTCGAATGCATGGCCACGCGAGACGTTTCTGCGTTGTCTCATCCGGACAAGCATACACCCCACGCAGTTCGAGACTTGTACCACATCACATCACAATGCATTATTAGCGAAGAAAGCTTCGCGAAGCATTATGCGACATTTCCCTTCCACAGAAAGAGATAAGATACCCGGGATAATGATGACGGGCTGAGGTAATTAAAAAGGAATTCTATCGCATCAATTCATTATCTATTGCCTGCCTGCAAAACAAGATAGGAACGGCCAGCCAGTCCAGTCCATTCCATTCCAGTCAAGCTGCTGTTCCCGATGCAGGCCCCTCGTGTATCCCAAAAAATATACTTTACCTAACCTCGCCAGTGATCGCATCGACCCGTGAACCAAGAATCCCATCTGAGATAGAGAGCCAAGTTAGAGCCAGCGAGAAAAAGAGAAAAAGGAGAGGTCGTCAAGACCCCTCCCTCCTCGCACTCCCTCACTGCACTCCCTTCCAAGGTCTCACATCCACAATCTCTATCTCCTCCTCCCTATAACCCACCACCTTCTCCTCATTCATCACCAACCTCTTCCCTATTCCTCCCCAAGGTACAATTCAAGCTCCTCCTCTAACACCCTGCTCTTTCATCGCAACCTTGGCCTCTTTGTCCGTCTTCATACCTTGGAATCCGCCTCGGAACATATCCACCGCGAACAGTGCGGTCGACGCGGTCCACAGCAGGCAGCTGAAGGCCGCGAAGACAGCATCGGCGCGCGCCGCGGCGCAGACGCTGCCGCGGCAGAAGAGGAGCCTGCCGAGGAAGACGGCTAGGGCGATGAAGCCCGCGAAGTAGAAGAGCGTGTTGAGGACGGAGAGGCCGAGGTGGCCGTATGGGTGAGAGGCTGAAGCAAAAAAGAATTAGTATTGAGTTGGAGGGTTAAAGCTGGGAGACGTACCCTTTGCCATGAAGCGGGGTGCGAGCTCGAGGTAGATGAGCGAAATAAAGGAAAAGAGGGGGACGAAGATTAGGAAGTTGATTTGGCTGGGCGAGGCAGTTAGGGTGTCCGCATCGTACCAGTGAGCAACTGCATTTCTTGTTAGTGGACTGTCGACAAGAGTGAAGGTACAGGAGAGGAAGTACCGTATGCTGAGAGGCCGATAATGATAGCCGCGAGGATGCCCTGGGCAATGCGCAGAGGAAGCAGTAATCCGAACGCCATTTTGTAGTTTGTTGTTGATACGGTGAGAATATCGCGTGTCTAGATCGTATGACAGTCGTAAAATAAACGTTGGCAGCTGCTGCAACTTGTGCGCGCGTGAATGAGTGTGTGAAGATAAATGTTGGTTGTTGGGGACGATGTGGGAAAGAAGAAGCGCGAGCAGGAGAAGAATCGAAAGTGAGAAAGTCGCAGACCACCCACTGGATATTATTGCAATTACGGGTGTAGAAGGCAAGAAAAGCAGAGCAGATGAAATGAGGGTGCTCGTCCGGGGCTGCCCCTTCTATGAAATCGACAGTCGAGTGGTGTCGAGTGGTGGTATCGAACGGTCGCATAATCTGGGGACGCTGGTCTTCACCCCTTCTGTGTCATTTTGAAACGCAGGGGAGTGCGCACCCAAGCAGGTCCGGCTGCGCTGGACCAGTAAGCCCAGGCGAATCGCGTCCGACCACGACGAGGGTGCATGAGATCCTGGAGCGTGCCTGGACGTGCGGTCGAGTATTCTCCGGCGATAAAGATGCGTGGGAGAGGAAGCAGGGGCAGAACCGTGGAAGAGGCGTGATTAGATTGGTCGATGATGATGATTTGGAGGGGTAACATATTGCAACCTCCTATCCGCGAGGGCAATTACTTCATAGGTCGCCAATCTCTTCAACGATCGACAAGTTAACAAGAATCAGTCAAGGCTGACAACCAAGCTTCATGCCCCCCAAAGAGACGTCTGAGTGAGGGTTCGATACCTTCGTCCCATAGATGTGCCGACGCATTGTCGTCCAAGAATCTCCAAGGCCGCGCATCATCCCCCATCAGCTCAGCAATGAAACAAACATGTTGCGCCAATAAACGCCCAGCAGTCGCAACGAACCCTCCTCATAAGAACCAAGGCTCGCCCGGACACGCATGGCTTCTTGGAATCTTGGTCGTCCTTCAGAATTGAGGGTACAGGATGATCTTCACGGATGCCAAGGATGGTGAGGACGTTGGGTCCTTTCGGAGGACGGGATCTTCTGCGACGATTCTCGTGATCCTGGACCCGATGAAGCCTTGAGCCTTGTGAGACGCGAGACTGCCAGCGTCCGATGGCGTTTGGACAATTGTGGATTGTTGAAGGTGAGGATGTCAATGCGATGGCTGTATCAGGCTATTTGTGGTCTCGGAGGCAAGTTGACGACTGGATTGAGGACGGGTGTCGCATCGATGTCTGAAAAGGGTCGTTGCACGTGACGAGAGCTCGAAAAGGAGCTTGGCTCGACTTGGACATTTGCATCCAGACATAGGTAAGGACGCATCACCAAGATGCCAATTCTGGGGGCACGCTGTCAGTTGTCTCCTCGGAAGTGCTTAATTGAAGCCTCTTGCTTCTCAGCCGGAGCCGAGAGAAGTGTGGCCAAGATTTTAGTTCCTCAGCTCCGTATCGTTTCGCTGTCAAAGACTTGCTTGCACAGTTTAGAGAAGGCTCCGAGGTCGAATAGCTTTCCTAAGAGGACATTGGCCAAGTTATCCTCGAGACCGAATCCGGTGGGAGGATCTCTCTGCCAAGTGATCCAGAGCATTTTTAAATAGAAGAGAACTAACCTCTTCGCGAAGTCCTCTACCCACGCGAAACCTTTGTGACAGGATGATGCCAGCTTCGACGGAAGAGCAACCACATTAGCGAAGAGAGATATGAAACAAAATCCTGCGACGTGACAGTTTGCTCGGTACTCCAAATACGCCCAGCTACGTTCCAAAGGTCACCGACCCTGTCCTCGGATAAAAGAATATGCGCGCCCGTTCCCGTGGTCTGAGAGCACGGCAGGGAAAAGAAATCAACTTGGCCCGTTGAGAATTGCACCACTCACAGCTGGGCACCGCACACAGTCATCGCAGCTAGGTACCCAGCTACCCCTCGCGGTCTGGCGGGGTCTATTATCCTTTTCTCCAAACCTCCCTGCATTGCCTCGAAGCTGACCACTGAAATGGCTGGGCCGAGAGGGCGACTTCGGAACTGCAGGCACGAGCAAACACCTATTGCAAACTTTCTGCTCAGCTGCAGTCTGATGCAGCTCACAAGGTCCTTACGTAGCTCGAATGGGGGTCGCAGTGAATGAGGCAGTGAATGAGGCAGCAAAAGAGGAAGTCCCTCGGGTCGTGGTCACCCAATATGGCGTGCTCAAGTGGCTTCCTTACCCCACAGGGAGATCGCCGACCGTGGAGACCACCATGAGGAATTGGACTTTCATATTTAAGTAACCTTCCCCTCGTTCACTAGTTCACCATTCAACCTCTCCCTCCTCGATCAATTCCTCAACACAGACACAATGGCTCCCGTGGAATCAGATCACTTCGAGACTCTGCAGTTGCACGCAGGTATGCTAGCTACCCCTCCAAATCTCTGGTACATGTGCAGAACTAATCCCACGTTCAGGACAGGAACCTGACCCAGCAACACATGCTCGCGCCGTTCCCATCTATGCCACGACCGTGAGCTCATGTCTTTACGGAAACCAGATGTGCAGAGCTAATTGGTGATAGAGCTTCACCTTCGATGATTCTGCTCATGGCGCAAGATTGTTCGGGCTGAAGGAGTTTGGGAATATCTACAGTCGGATTATGAACGTACGTCCTCTTTCCATCGCGGGTTTGAGTTGCGGACAGAGGATACATGGCAGTCAGACTCGCTGTCCGCTGTCATACGCCTACTTCCTATACCTGTCAAGTCATGCAAGCCGTCAGCCGGGTTTTAACACCCTACCAAGCATACACACGGTTTCAACTCCTAAGAATCACCTCAGCTGACAACATCTTTCCCAGCCAACCGTCGATGTCTTCGAAAAACGAATTGCAGCTCTTGAAGGAGGGGTGGCCGCAGTTGCAGCCAGTTCGGGGCAGGCAGCCCAATTCATGGCCATTGCAGCAATAGCACATGCAGGCGACAACATCATATCGACGACCAACCTCTACGGCGGAACTTACAACCAGCTGAAGGTGTTCCTCCCGAGATTGGGCATCCATACTAAGTTTGTGAATGGCGATAATGCCGAGGACTTCGCCAAGCTAATTGATGAAAACACGAAGGCGATTTACATTGAGAGCATTGGAAACCCAAAGTACAATATCCCGGACTTCGAGGCTATTGCTAAGGTTGCTCACGAGCATGGCGTACCTGTTATCGTTGATAACACCTTCGGTGCAGGAGGATACTACGTCCAGCCTATCAAGCATGGAGCAGATATCGTTGTTCATTCGGCTACCAAATGGATTGGCGGTCATGGCACAACAATCGCAGGTGTAGTCGTTGACTCAGGAAAGTTCAACTGGGGTGCAAACGCAAAGCGTTTCCCGGAAATGGTCGAGCCATCGCCAGGATACCACGGCATGAAGTTCTGGGACACGTTTGGACCCATTACCTTCGCAATTCGAGTTCGCGTCGAGATTCTTCGTGATCTGGGAAGTGCGCTGAATCCTTTTGGCGCATTTCAGCTGATTCAAGGTATTGAGACTTTGAGCTTGCGTGCGGAGCGCCATGCTTTCAATGCTATTACGCTGGCGAGGTGGTTGGAGAGCAGCCCACACGTCGCTTGGGTCTCATATCCAGGTCTTGAGAGTCATCCTTCTCACGAGCTTGCTAAGCGATACCTGAAGAGAGGGTTCGGCGGTGTCTTGAGCTTTGGTGTCAAGGGTGGTGGAGCAGCTGGATCTCAGGTCGTTGATGGCTTCAAGTTGATTTCCAACTTGGCCAACGTTGGTGATTCGAAGACCCTGGCTATTCACCCTTGGTCAACTACACACGAGCAGTTGTCTGACGAGGAGAAGCTGGCTTCTGGTGTCACAGAGGTAGGATTCATTCTTCTACCTATAGAGCATCTCACTAAACATAACCACAGGATCTTATCCGTATCTCAGTCGGCACAGAACACATCGACGACATCATCGCAGACTTCCGACAATCATTCGAAGCGTCTGCAGCCGCCAAGACGACCGGAGGCACTGAAGCCAACGCCGAGAAAGCTGGGAGCGCAGAGGCAGATGCTAAGATGGTCGTCTAATAGACGGATATCGGCGCTGATTTCTCTTTGCATTTACATTTGTTTGGCGTGGAACTTGAGGGTTTCATATACCTTTGCAGCGATCTTTCATAAAAGCAGACTGGTTTCTGGGGATGGGATGTGGGGGAGATGGGGAACGATGGTACGATAGATGCAGTAATGAATACATGATCTCATCTCTCTTATCTGAAATCTCGCAAGGTGAGGGCTTAAGGTAGCAAACCTAATTTGATAAAGTAGAGACGAATGTCATTTTTGCACTGAGTGCTTAAACCCATCTCCCTGTCTGATATATTGTCTCACTCTCACCTCATCTTCATTGATATACCAAACCAAGAGTCCTCGCAACGGACTCTCGGGAGCAGCAAGAAACAAACAACACTCCTAATATATTCTTCAATAATAGAAAATAAAGAACGACTATAAAAATATGAGTATTTACTTTAGTCGTACTTCCTAGATCAAGAAATAATCATCAAGCTCAACAGAGCGCAAAGGAGCTATGCATGAGTAAGTACCGAACGCGGTAAGGCCTACTACGGTGGACGGCTTAGACCGAGTATGAATAAATAACTAATGCCTGTCAGCCTTGACCCTGCATCTTCCTTATAATCATCTTCACAATTAAAGTCTCTCCTCGCATGGATATATGCTTCATTATAAACATCGAACACCATCCATTCTTGTTCTGAGAAGCTCACTGTTTCCGGCACATTTTATTGCATTCGCCCGGGCTCGAACTCACTTTGAGCATTGGCAGAATGGCGGCCTCAGCGACATCAGCGACGCAAGAGCCTGGTTTGTGGGATGATGGAGATCTCAAATACACTGCTCGAGAGTACGCAGGCTGCGTCACAATTGAAGATGTTCAACGAGTGTTAGGTCAGCTGGACCCCCCGAACCCGTCGAATGAATTTCCTACATCCATTTTCACGCCCACGATTCTCAACAGTCTTGGCGTCAGAGAAGGCTACCGAAAAGCTTCCTCATCAGATTCCCATTTTATTCTAGGTTGCATTTGCAGGCACATGCATGAAAATTGTGAGATCCAAGCCAGCGAGGGCTCTTATAGCCAAGACGAAAAGTGGGACGGACAACCATCCTTGGAATCCAGAGTGCCAGGAGTTGGTCCTGCTGGACTCGAAGCCGCTGTCAAGTCGGGATGTTGGTTTTGCTCTATCATTTACCATGGCCTTCTATCTGTCCTGGGTGAAGAATTTAATCACATTGACCATATTGTTGTGAAATCATTTATTCGCACTGATATTGGCTCAAGTTCATTCGAGAAGAGGGAAACCGATGTTTTCGTTTACCGGCTTGGAGACTCCGAAAAGCATTATAAATTCTGCAGTCGAGGTAGACTTCATGATCTCTGACCTTCAAATTGCTCATTCCAGTCCTAACATATGAGGCTAGAAAATGACTTCCGCTGTAGCTCAATACAGACAATACCACCAATCCCGCAGTCAACAGGAGAACCAGAAACCTTTGAGGCTATACGGCGGCAGCTGGAAATATGTGTCAACGCGCATATGGAATGCCGCATAGAAACCGTCGCTCTACCTACGCGAGTCCTAGAAATACGCTCGGTGGAGGGAAAGTATGACATCCGACTTCGAATATCAGATGGAATGAAAGCAGACTATGTGGCTCTAAGTCACTGTTGGGGGTCAAGACTACCATTGACAACAACAAGGTCAACTCTGGTAGATCGTCAAACCAATATCCTCTGGTCCACACTTCCACGCACTTTTCGGGACGCAATCTGCATCACGTACTTGCTCGGCCATCGTTTCTTGTGGATCGATGCCCTGTGCATTCTGCAAGACGACGAGGAAGATTGGCAGCGAGAGGCTTCGAGAATGCATAGTGTTTACAGAAATGGTATCTTCACCATCAGTGCTGACCATGCTAGCGATGGAAGTGGCGGCTGCTTCAGCAATATTCCAATGCGGTTTTGGGACGTAAATCTACCAAATGAACCATCAACAGGAATTGAGGTTCACCAATTCGATAGCACTTCGCATCTCGAATTGGATCACACTAGTCCTAACTGGAACCGCTCGATATCCTTATCGCCTCTTTCAGGTCGAGCTTGGACGCTACAAGAACGACTCCTTCCTCCGCGGGTCTTACATTACATGAAAGGTGATTTAATCTGGGAATGCAGAGAAGGTGTGCGTTGTCTACACGGCGTTACTATTTGGAATAGTATTAAGGTCGGCATTAAGGAAGGACTGAAATTTTCGAGAATGTCCTTTTCATCGTGGTACGATCTTGTGCACGAATACTCCAACAGGAAAATGACCAAGGGGACAGACAAGCTAGTCGCTGTGTCTGGCCTTGCGCAAGAGTTCGAAAAGGAGAGTCTGCTGGCAAGAGAAGACAAGCAGAGAACAACCGGGAACTGTGAAGTGCTGGAATCGATTTTCCTCGGACGTTACCTGGCAGGTTTATGGGAAAATGATCTTCTCAAGGGTCTTTGCTGGTCCTTGCAAGACGATCCGTGTGAAAGACCGCTTGAGAAGATAGCACCCTCTTGGTCATGGGCATCAATTCGAGGCAAAGTGGCCTGGGATCCCGATTTTGAAGCGAAAAGCAAGATCATTCACTGCTCATGCCAGCCCGCCGGTCTCGATCCATACGGCTCCGTAATCCATGGAGAGGTCACGCTTCTTACTTGTATCAGAAGAATAACAATCCAGGACTATCCAGCAATCGATCCTTCAGGACCAACAATCGTTGGTTACGTCGCTGGATCGCGGCCTGAAAGCTGCCATGTGAAGTTTGACACTTCGACCGACGTCCTAGCCCTTCTAGAAGGTGCGAAAGGTACTGTACCAGTATATGCTGTTATGCTCAGCAGCTGGTATGCCTTGGCAGTTCGTGAATCACATTCTCGTCTGGGCTCATTTGAACGTTTCGGATTGATCGAGGCGGGAGATCAATGGGCTGTTCCCACTGACGAGATAAAAGACCTCGTAGCAGAGATCTTCACAGACGGCTTTGAGCAGCTTGTCACACTTGTGTAGAGATGGCGAGGTGGTATTGCTAGAGGCAACGTTGGATCTCAGGTACGCTACGCAATAGGTACCCATAGGGCCCCATAAAAAAAATAGACTCGACCCATGGGTACTCGACCCATGGCGAATCCTTTCAAATTTTTTTGGACTCGACCCGTGGGTAACCCATGGGTCGAGCCTAGATTACGTAAGGACCCATGGGTCGAGTTGCTCCCATGGGTCCGTTGCGCAGCGTAATCTCAGGTTGCAGTTAATCTGAGAATATGGGTCCGAATGAGCAGTGGTAAAGACCCTGCTGGCATCTCAAGAAAACTTCTCGAGACATTCACATGGCTCCAGATCATCGACATACAACAAGAGCTCATTGTTCGTCCATTCAGACGACGACTTGTTCACAAGCTAGAGAACAACGAACCTCGTCAGTATAGGCAAAGAGGGCAAAAGAATGATTGCAAAATAGATTCCCATCCAGGTCCTCACTCCTCATTCTCAGATGTTGAGAGGTGCTGCATATAAGGGTTCTTTACTTCAAGTTGATGGACTCGAGAATCTTTGCCGCGAGAGGAAGTCCTTTTCGCGCCTACATAATCTTCACTGGAAAATGGTAGCAAAATTTTGCTGTTACTTCATTTTCGCCAAAACTGCCTTCTTGTGTACAATGCATAGTGCGTTTTAGCAGATTGCATCGTTGAATCAGCTTTCGAGAGGAGAGAAGTAGCGTGCGTTTACGTGCGTTTCGGATTCATATATGACTCGAAGAGATAGAGCTACGGCGTGAAAGTTCTATTGCTTTTCGCTCTGTGTTTCTATTGTTTCAAGTTATGCAAGACGTTGAAAAGCGTGTATTTGTTCTTTTATTCAATCTGGAGTGTCGGACATTTACCCTTAGATCTAGCCTTAACTTGTAGGTATACTTAACGCCAGCTTCAGTGCAGGTAGATTTCTTGTCTTCAAAGTTTGGGAAGCATGATTTTCGGTTTCAAGGAATTGAAAATGCCCTTAAAAATGCCCTTAAAAATGGCTGTCATAGTGGTTAGCACTTGCATATTATTATTGACTATTTGCACGTGATGTACTTTCAATTTCAAACCCAGTGGGATCGAGTCATAGAGAGCAAGATAGGCTTCGCGATCTTTGCCAATTAACATTAACAACCAAAGCACATGTACAATTAACTTCTTCTATCTAACGTCCAGGCTCAGGACTCGCAACACTCTCCATCTCCGCAATCGGCGGCCCATTCCATGCCTGTACTATTTGCGTCGAATTATAGCTCGTATGTGGGTTCGTATGTACAGCACTCACATAGCTCGGATTCGATGGACTGGGTTCGTAGATCTGCGGCTCCTTCTTATTTCTCTTCAAGATGAAGACCAACGCCAGGACAAACGCGAATGTCAAAGCCGCGCCCCCAATCGCGATACCGGCGATGCCACCCGTGGAGAGACTTGCAGAAGATGAGCTTGGAGGTGTACTCGAGGTTGTCGACGGAGCAGATGTGGTGGCGCTAGAGGATGAGGAGCTCGAGGTACTGCTCGGGACGACAGAGGGTATGAATTGCGCTGATGTAGAAGTAATTGTGCCAGTAATAACTCCGCTCGGCCCCAGATTCAGATATGCATTGCAATCCGGGCTACCGGCAAGGGGACAGCTTTCGTCTTGACAGAGGCTGTACAGTTGTGTGCCTACGGCTGGCGAACAGCGGACGTTGTATTTCGCATTCAGTTGTACTGATAGATTTTCGCTGTCGTCCTGCGAAAATCCAAAGTATTGGGCTGAGAGAGTGATCTGGTCGATGAAGTGCCCGACGTCAGTGTGATTGAGGTCCATGAATTTGTGCACGTATGCGAGGTTCAGAGGGCCACCGGTTTGGGGTGGTACCGGTGGGGGTATCGAACAAGAAAAGATGTAGCTGAAGGCTGAGAACCAGTGGTTGAAGAGTTGACTAGTGGTCGTTAGTGACCTTCCATGTGAGTGTGAAGTGACCCGTCATACTATTCATTCGTCGTGTTTGCTATCACAATGCTCGACGTTTGTCCATTGAGATATGCGAGTAATGGAGCCTTCCCTCCTCCGTTTAGCCAATCGATAGCCGTAGGTCTGCCGTTCACATTTGTAGAATCAATGCTTCCATTGAACCAAGATCCAAGATCGACATTGACTCCATTGTATGTTCCGGGGCTGAAGATTCCAGTGATGCTATCTGAAGCATTCGGTACCCCAGAACTGCCTGCGAACGCGAGCGCGAGAATGCTTTGCACGAGGTTGAATTGCGTTGTCGTTGTATTACTCCCGTAGCGTTGTATCGCATAATAGTCGCATAAAGACGTATTACTGGGCCGCTGGGCCAGCACCCCAAGGAGAAAGAATGGGAGAATCAGCAACATCCTTAGATGAAGAAATGGATCTGATCAACATATATACAAACACGAGAAACGATCAACTACACACGGCAGGTCATAGATCTAGAAGGATCCGATTCCATGCGTCCACAGATACACCCTTTTGGGGTGCTCATAAAAGTGGCATAGCCGCATCGATCCAATGACCGGGATGTTCGAGGAAAATCATTACTTCACTGGCTTTATTTCAAGCCTCGAGATTCAAATGTGAAATGCGGCTGAAGACTCATCCAATAATCCTATTGCGACGATGACTGTGGGCGTTAGCTCCCGTGTTGCCTGAGACATACACGAGAGTGATGGTTCAGGAGCATTTTGCTTTTCCTTTCCACATACTCAATTCCTTGATAGAGATAAGTCATGAATCTTCAGCAAAAACAGTTCAGTCCTATAAGGAATGACCTATGTTTCAATGTAAGAGGAAATCCCATAGCTGGGGGTAGAAAGACAAATCGGGATCCAATTGAGGCGGAGCCGCTTGGCATTTTTCTTCTGTCAGCCACCATATCTCGCTTCTCCCACAAAATTCATTGGATCTCTCGTGACTGGAGAGCACAGGTGGAGGGTTATGCAAAGAAGTTTAATAGGGGTTCGAGCATAAGGCTACCGAATTTGCGGACGAATAAATCCCGAGTACGCAAAAACTGGAGTTTTACGCCGGAACCCTTAGCAAACTGGTGGGCATGGCGAATATAAAGAACCTTCAACTTTTTTCAGCCCAATCTGAGAGATTTCACAAAATCCATACTTGAGCACCGATTCCGATCTATGTACGGCAATAAGTTTTAGCTTTGAGCAATTGAATCGTAATGCTCTCATCCTCACGGGCACTGCAATCTTTCTCCTGTACAATCCACAGCCTTTTTATTTTATTTTTATTTTTAAAAACAGATGAGTCCCCATTCATTCATCTTTAGTCGCAATGTTGACCCAAAGCTGCGCCCTCCAGAGACTTCAGATACCAGCATAAAGTTGGAAGTTGAGCTATGAGCGCAGACTTTTAAGACATGTGTGCAGTAGAATGCTCTCCCTAACGGCAGCGATTTATCTTAGTCTTGGGACTGTCTTCCCAGATCTTTGATTGAAAAATCGAGGTAAGATAAATAGGTGCAACTGCTTGTACTGTATCTTATGGGTCTTCAAATTTTGTCCACTGAGCTGAAACTTATCGAGCGTGTCCGAGGTGTCATTTTAAACAAAGCCGCGGCCGCCGATTTCGAAATCTTTGCTAAAGAATATATACGGTGGCGTTCTTTGTGTAATTTGCGCCCCGAGTCTGTCCATATTATTTAGCCACTTGGCTTTTCAGTTGAGATTCATCACTTGCACGTTCTCCACTGTAGCCTTTGAGAAAGAAGTATATGCCAATGACAATTCATTCCTTGACTGGTAGATGCAAGAGACGGGCGCTTCATCTATCGTAATGCTGCTGATTCGACATCAAAGTAAGCCAGGTTTAGTCCTCCAGCAACATGTCCTCTTCAGCAAAGCAACACATGTACCAATGTCATTCCCTGACAAGAGTCTCCCAGTAGATGAAAATAATTGCTCCGCAAGACATATCTACCAATCGCCGCTACCACCAGTAGATTCGCCCCATGTTGGTTGTCCACCGTCAGCATTGCCATCTTGTTCCCAAGACTCACCGCCACCGCCACCAGATATACCGTTTTTGGCAGGTGCCTCCCAATCGGCGGCGCCATCAACAGCAAGAGGAGCACCACCAGAGTCCGGAGGGACGTAGTCACCGGTATTGGCAGTGTAGTCGGTAGTGCCGTAACCGCCGCCACCACCACCATCACGATTAGGACGAGGAGCATTGGCCTATACTGACGTTAGCAATCATCCATGTTGCAAGACTCATGTCTAAGATTAGAGAAGGACTTACCCATTCATCGACAACATCCTGGATCATGGCCTTGGCCTTGTTGATATTGTATTGGGTACCCTTGAGAGTGATCTCGACCATCTCGCGAGCGCGAGGCCTGCTACCATCCTCATTCTTCGGAGGCATCTTGATATCAACAACATGGGTAGTGTCCTTGATCTCATGGATCTTTGATCCCTTAGGACCAATGATCTTCCCGGTCGCACCAGCGTAGACCATCATAATATCCTCAACTTCCTCAAGAGAGCCAGTCGTAGCAGCGCCATGAGTGATATCGGTGCCGCGAGGAATCTCGGACTCAACCTCTAAGTGAACCTCATTGCCAAACTCGTCAAAATCGTCCCACATACGATCGCTGAGGTAGTTGACAATGTACTTCCATCGGGGAACCCAATAGTTGCAGGTCAACTTGTCGACAGTGAGACTGTGCTTATCCTTCTGCGCATCAGCGCTCCAGATAGCACCTGCTCGAATAGTGCCGTCAAGACCCTCATCTTCAAGGTTGGCAGAAGTGTACTTGACAAGGGCAAGGCATTCCTTAAGGTGACCTCCACGGGGTGTCGGGAAATAGGCGCAGACGTCAAGCTTGACACCTCTGAACTCTTCACGATGGTAGACCTCAATCTTGTTATCTTGACCGGCCGTGTAGGAGGGAACAACGCGATCAATGCCAACGCGAAGGCGTTGGTGAATGTAGTTCAAGATGAGGCAGCGTTGCTTGTCAGACTACCATGCAGGTCAGCTTTGATCAGTGCGAAACGAAAGCCTCGCGACGCGTGGCGTCCTTGCGGCACTTGAGAAGAAGGAAAGATATGATGCTGTGGAGGTGATATGACACGTGAGACTGTCCGTTTGCAAGTGGAACATGATTCCACTGCGCGCGGTGCCTCGACGCGTCAACAGGAAGATATTTTCAAAGAACAGTGAAAGAGCACGAAGGCAACCATGAAGATGATGAGAAGAGATTGGTGTAGGCTTACCTCGGAAGCATCCTCGGACGCGTGAAAGTACAGCTCATCATCACCATGGGGATAGGTGTCGAAGTCGGCAGGCGAATGGGGATTTCCGTCGATGCCTTGAATGACGTCGTAAGGATTGCCATTGACTTGACTCTGCTTGACCTTTTGCTTGCCTTGTCCCTTTTTGGACTGCGCCATGTTGACTGCGGTGATTGCAGGTTAGGTTGTTGTAGGTTAGAAGGTTGAGCAGGTGTGGAGGACTCGAGGCGAGGCGAGGTTTATATACACCTGCAGCATCCTTCCGCTTAGAGCGGAATATTCTCGCTCCGGCTACGTAACTGGCCTCCAGCTTGCACTGATATCCCCCAGTGAATTGGAACAAACAGAATACTCGAAAGCGAGAGGAAAGGGGACGGGTTCAAATATGCAAGTAGCCGGACTTCTGCAGGTCCCCTGTTAGGAGATCCCGTTCGCTGATACGCAACAGGGAGGAGAAGCTAACAAGACTTTGAAGAAATGAACCAGGAACCTCGAGCAAACTGACTAAGAGAGAGCGACATGCTGAAAGCTTTGATTCCTGCCTTTACAATCCCCAACTTGATCTCACCCGTTCCTGATGCCAGATCTATCATGGAAAGCATGACAACGTACTGTGCTTGCCTACTCAAGGCTTCCATCATGTCTTTTTCCTAGTATCTGTGACTTCTTTTACAGCTATAGAGAAAATTGAAGGACCTATTCACATTTAGCAGAACTAGATATGCCTCTCGAGGCATCACTTTCAAATTACATACCCTCGACCTACTTTCATGCAAAATTGACTTCCAGATCCGGTTTCGTCACACGCGATACCTTCTTAGAAGCTTTTGCCCTTCCCCATCGTCTATAAATACCTATCCAAGGTCATCGCCTTTCTCTTTCTTGCGCATCAATCCATGAGTCGGACCGAGGAGAGTTGCATATCGGGCTCTGGTGTGGTCCTGGGTTGTGGAACCCAGAGTGCATCCCCTGCTTGTCTGTTATTATCTGGATACTTATGTGGTGTTGTAAGTGAGTAGTATATGTTTGAACATTATTCTACTTTTTTGGAGAAGGCAAAATTGCATGGAATGAATAAAGGGCAGCAGGACAAAGCCTAATAGTAGGATATGTGCATTTGAAACAAGGAATGTTGACAAAGAAGCTTAGTGCAATACGCTAAGCTTTGTATCACGCTGCCATAGTCCAATGTGGCAATTCATTGAGATTCCACAATCTTCTTACAAAGAAAGAAAGTGCAAGAACGTACATCTTTTAGTCATTTCCCCTGCTGTGCTATTTGCTAGAACATCTGGGGACTTTTTCTCTCGGATACGGCTTCGAACCGAACTTGTAATTATCCATCAAGATCGCCGGCATTTCTCTTCTGAACCTCAACCAATTCTTTTTTCGAGCAAACATTGTGCCCGACGATTCTCAATACCATTCATTATTCGTCTCGAGATGACCCTTTCTGCAATCTGTAACCTCCGTTCGACTTCTGCGCATCGAAAACTGTGTTGGTTTCTAAGAATATCCCATCTGCTTTTAAGCAATGGATGATGAGGATGGTCTGAGCTTCCTATTACAAATATCTAGGCTCTAGATTCCTCCTGATTTCTGGACTGCCCACACGATATCTATCATATGTTCCTCCATCAAGCTCGGTATCCCAGCAAGGGCAGGGCGTGCGGGGTACGTGCTGCAGGAAGGAGTAAATGTACTTGTTTAGTGATTGTAACATATATCAACGAGTCTCGGTATTGGTTGAGGAAATAATCTTCGAAGCCTAGTTGCAGACGAAGCGCAGGCCGTAGCAGGCAGAGGAAATTGTGGAAGACATACTCGTGTCGTCCAATTATGTCGGACTCAAGTCCAAGTTGTTTCTCGAGATGAAATATGCAATCACCGCACGGTAGAGGTAATCTGTCTGGTCGTATGAAAAGTTTAATCTTAGATAATATAAACAAGCCTCTCTTCTCGATGTTGGTCCTCGGGGCAGTGATCGTGATTGTTCGAAGTTGGTTCTTCTTCAAGAAGTCGAGTCGAGAACTGTAGCGCGATGAGTATTGGCTCAAAGTAAAGTTGGGCAGAGAACGACTTCGTTGGTGATAATAATCTTTAATTCGACGGACATTCAAGTCTGAGGTCATTAGAGCGGAAGCCTGCTTCTGTATCGTACATCGGAAAGGCGAGGTTGTGAATGCGACAAAACAAGGCAAAGATAGATATTCGAATATACTGATTAGAATTTGGCACTTGCCGGTTTGAAAGTTGGGCTTATGTACTGTACCATGCTTCTCAAGATATTGACACTTCTAGCATTAGTGTGATAAATCGTCTGCATGGGTTTGTACATTTTGAACTCCATATGACCATGTTCATGATACAATGCCTGCTGGACTATTCCTTGCCCCTGCGTTCGCTGTCCCAAGACCCAGCTCACCGGATCAATACAACTCCTCATCATCCTCTTCCTTTCCCTCCTGAAATCCCATATCCACCGCTTTGCCCTTGCCCTTACTCTTCAAGTTCCCAAAGCTTCCACCTCCACCAACCTCATTACCATATCCGTTAACCTTCTCATCAAAGAATTCTCTATCCTCATCATCACTCCCTTCATCCCACCTCCCCACACTCTTCTCCTTCCCCTTTCCTTTCTTATCCACCACTTTCTCTTTTCCCTTCCCTTCCCCATTACTCCTCGGTCTCTCGTCCGCTTTCTGCCATTCCGGAATACCACCACTCGCCTTCCCCTTGCTCTTACCATCCTTCGTCCCATTATCCTCTTTCTCAACCTTCTCAAACATCTCTCTAACTTTTCCATAATGCTCCAACTCCTTCATACTAACACTCGGCACTAGTTCCCTCTCTGCACTCACAAAATCCTCTTCCGTAACCATCACGGCGACATCTTCATTGGTAGCAAAATGATCGAAGAAATAAGCCGTTGAGATCTTGTTCTTTCCCACAGTGGCATTGGCAGCGTTGATCTGGGCGATTTTAGTGTCGACGACGGAGGCTTGGCGGGTGACGGCTTTGAGCATAGCGTCAGAGCAGAGGGCATAGAAGTCAGCGCCTGTATAGGTGAATGGGAGGTGGGAGGCGACCCGTGATAGGGAGAGGGAGGGATGGAGTGTGAATC
Source organism: Phialocephala sp. D728 (assembly GCA_003988865.1). Lineage (NCBI taxonomy): Eukaryota > Fungi > Ascomycota > Leotiomycetes > Helotiales > Mollisiaceae > Phialocephala > Phialocephala sp. D728. The sequence goes on along the minus strand of QYAJ01000017.1, from coordinate 179,074 downwards.
TGGTGTCATGTTAGTATAGTCAATGATATGAATGTAACACAGAGGGACGTACTTTCTGGTCAATGCTTCCATGATAGTCAATTGCTTCTCATGCGTATCGCTGACACCTAGATACAGCATCTTGTCGAATCTGCCAGGTCGTAATAATGCTGCGTCGAGGAGATCGGGTCTGTTCGTGGCACCGATAACGAAGACACCACCACCACCATCTTCACCATCAGACATACCGTCCAGCTCAGCTAAGAGCTGCGACACGATTCGATCCATGACCCCACCGCTATCACCTTGATTACCTCGTTTAGGTGCAACAGAATCTAGTTCGTCAAAGAACACAACACAAGGTCGTGCATCTCTCGCTCGCTGGAACACGCGACGGACATTGGCTTCAGATTCTCCGATATACATGTTTAGTAGCTCCGGTCCTTTGACGCTGAAGAAATTTAGACTGAATTCCGTCGCGATCGCTTTGGCCAGTAGAGTCTTGCCTGTACCAGGAGGACCGTAGAACAAAATACCAGATCGCTTCTTCATGCCTTTCGCGAAGAGCTCTGGCCTTTCCAATGGTAGCTGAATTGTCTCCATGACAGCATCCTTGACATTGGTCAGACCTCCGACGTCGTCCCAGCTGACATTGGGGATTTTCGGTGCTCCAATCGCATCGGCGAAGTTCTTGCGTGCTGCTTCCACTGCAAGCTCAAAGTCTGCCTTAGTCAGACACCGACCTGCAGGACCTCCAGCAATGAGAACATCCCGTACTGCAACCGATGTCTCAGAGTCAGAGCAAGAAGAAGCGAGAGATTCCAAACGAGTATTCCGCGCAACAAGAGCCCGGTCGACCACGTCAACCAGGTCACCAGCAACAAGGGCAGCTGTCTTGACAGCTACAGCACTGAGATCAACATCTGCAGCTAAGGGCACCGGCTGCTCGTCGATAATGCCTCTGAGAATACCTTCTCGCTCCCATTCATCAGGAGCATTCATCTCAAGCTCATGAGTGAACAAGCCACGGACACCGTCTGGAATCTTATCAACTTCTGTAGTGGTCGCAATGATAACTCGAGCGTTGGCCACGATTTCCTTGAGAGTAGTGACCATTCGATCAGCAGTTAGAGCCTCAATGTGTCGAATAAGCAAGGAACAGAACTCTGATCCACAAGCCATTGCTCTTTCAGCACGAGCTTCGAGAAGTCCGGCGGTCTTCACATCACTGCCAGCACCACCTTCACTCACGATATCGTACGCATCTATAGTGAAGGTGTGAAGACCAATGTCTGCACTTGCCCTAGCCGCCATTGTGGCCTTGCCTATATTTCGTTGCGTTGACACTAGAAGAATGGCAAGGGGCTGTAATTGGAGATGTATTGCTCGAGGGCTCGTGGCAGCAGCGATCAGCTCGCGTAGTCGACGTTGAAGGGTAGACACATGATGTTTTCTTGGTTCTGGCATTGATGTCGAATCTGTTGCGGACTTTGATATCGACTTTAGTCCCAGATAGTACTCCCAAGCACAATTCGTGGTCGCTGGTAAGCGACTATTCTCACTACCTGACTGCATCATATGCGTAGAAGATGCATCGATAGCAGCGACTCCACCCCAAAACTCGTCGTCGTCGCTACCTTCAGCATCTTCCCTTGCTATGCCAACGTAACCTATTCTGAACCAACCGACACCTGTGGCCTTCAAAGGCTTTGGTGGTCTCGGATCGTCCAACGTGGTACTTGACAGAAGATGTTCAATCTCTAGGTCGTCGCCTCCAGCTGGCTGGTATAAAGTCCGACCAAGATCTTGATCAATTGGAATACCAATCAAATCTCCTTTTCGTATAATTCGTGTGCGACTTGCGAAGTACTGTTTCAACCCTGCGAAAAGCGCATTCTGTAAAGTACGCTCTGTGGAAAATGGTGTCGAGATCTTTTGCAGAGTGAGCTCTCTGGCAAAGGGTGGTTTTGACGCACTTGTGATCTTTGGCTGAGGAACCTTTATAAGCTGCGGACCTCGTTTGAGAGGAGCAATTCTGCAGTATGGGGTGTTCTCCATGTTTGCCAATAATATAGGGGAACAATATACTGTAGAACTCGAGGGCTTCTTCACTTGATTTTCGAAAAATGATAAGCGTCTTTCTCCTTGCTTGCTGCTGGGAATTCTCGTCACTGGACGATGAGAATAGCTTTCAGGTAGGCCAAAGACTTTGACAGGCCGCCATAGAGGATCTTCATGGTCGGCATTCCCAAAGCTACCAAGTCCCCACAGGCCTCCGCCTTGTGCTGGAGGTTCGGCTGCAGCTTCAAGTCGTACCCAGTCACCCGAGAAGCACCCAATTTTGGTCAAAGAATTGATGTCGACGAACACTCGAGCCTCCTCGTCGTCATCGTTACTTGGCTTCGGGTGAATCATTGCTTCAGAGAGAGATTGCATAAGTCCTTGTACTTTAAACAAACGTCCTTGTGGGCCACCGGCACGAACTGTTGCAGAGGTGAACGTTGAGAAGACAGATCCAGGGGTATTGATACCATCGGCGCGTCTGCCACGCCCAATTGTCCGGGGTGTACCAGGCTGAATCGTGGATATCCCGCTTGCGTTATGAGCTGGAAGCGTCGGTGCATGTAGTGAGATCATATCGTCCATAGAATCATCTGAAAGATCGTCATTATCTTCTGACTGTTCGGTTTCCATCTCTGTGGCAGAATCCTCGTCCTCCAAGGCAGTATCGGTTTTATAGCGATCCTCCGCTGCTGAATAGAATTGATCGTTAGATGTATCCTCGTCATCCTCCAGGACGCCATTAAGAGCACGATTTACAGGAAGTGCAGGTGACTTCTTGATACCCCTCTCTTGGTGACCAGTCTGCGTGATGATAATCTTGGTACGTCCAGACAACGTACCTTGGCCTACAGGTTCACAGAGGGTGACTTTTGCTGGTGGAGGTGGAATATGGGTGATTGGATGGGGTGGCAGAGGCAGGGAAAATAGGTCGCCAGTATGAACTACTTTCAAAGTTCCCAGGGCCTCTCGTAATGCAGCAGCTAATCGGTCTTCCGGTATTTTCGGAGTTGGTTTGCCATTTGGTATGCCATTCATTCGAGGGTGTTCTGCATGGAAGACTCCTTCTCCGTTCTCCAGCCGTCGAGCCAATTCCCCTTCAATTGTCACGAATACAGTCTCCAGCGGCAGAGGTATAACATCCAATATTCTGATTTCAATACCACTCCTGCTATGACTCGATATCTTCGAGGGTGCAACTTTCTGTAGTGTTTCTGCGAAGCCTTGAAGTGCTAGGGATGAAGGCGAAAACTGTACAGTAGAATGTGCGAGAGCGCTCGACGGTCGAACTGGGACAACGGTCCATGTTGAATCTTCAATGACTGCGGAGGGTCCCCAGGGAGTTATTGCGACATAATGGAACTCTGGCACATTGGGATGGCCATTTCCATTTTCTTGGGCTGCGTACCGACAATGTCAGTCTGGGAAATCCAGAGAGAGTATTTATTCTGACCATCAGCTAATGTAGGGAATAAATCTGCGAACAGATCCTCTGATAAAATGCCAACATCCCCTTTCACATGATCATCCAATACCAGTCTGGCAGATATTGCAGATTTGTCTAGCCTCCTCCTCTTCCGTTTTCGACTCGGAAGCACCGGTAGTCGATCCGCCATCGCAGTTAGTCTGCTATTCTGCACCTAAGGTCGCGTTGTTGCGCAAAGCGCGTCGAGGAGGTGGAGCTACTGGATCATGCTCTGAAGCTTTCAAGGGCGGCAGCTTTGAACTTGTTGGACCGGTATAATTTGGGTATCTGAAGACTATCGTCGTATGTACATGCGATGAAAGTAAGGGAGCGCAAGATCAAACACCGTCCATGCAATGCGTGTCCCCGAGAAGAAAATACGACGTGCTCGGCTGGTTCAGAATCAACGCCGAGGTCCCTGCGAAAGAACGGGTTTAGCGGCGTAGGAAGGAGCACGTGACTGAGAGATTGCAATTATCGACCTTTCTTCCAAGTTTTAGTTTCCCCACAGACAGCCTTGCGGATTGAATATTCCCGTAACATCGAATTTCCTCTGAGTGTTTGGAGAATTGTTAGTGTTTATAACTCATCGCAACTGCTATTTATAAGACTTAAGTTCAACCACGATCGTATGTGCAAGCTGCCTAAGGTACTTCGTTTGGCACGACATAGAAAGACATTCTGCTTCAATCTTTTACTACCTTTCACGTTTTTCATCGCGCACAGTGGCCATGGCTCAAGTTTGGTCCACAAGGTGGTACAGATACTGTTCAGAAATGTTGTACGACAGGGCAACGAGAAAACCACCCCCGTTTTCAGCAATCTGAAGTTCATTTCATACTGCCATGGTCTGTTAGTATCCATATTCATCCTATTCATTTTCGTGATCAGTTGGTTTGGATAAACACTCACGGCTAAGGAGGTTCGCAAGCTTTTCACGGGCGAGCACGTCGTTGACCCTGCTTCTGCGAGTCGCTGGGAGAATTGGCACTGTCTCATAGCTGACTCATAAATTGGTTATAGCTTCAAGTGCTCTCTGAGATTGCTAGAGTGATTCTCCAGTTTTCTTGAGCCATGGCAGTGATTACCTTCACATGCAGTTCCTTCTTGAGAAGCTATAGAGCCTTTGAACTCTCAGGTATCAACTATTGTGTCCTGTCTGTCATTCGAGGCACGTGTAATAGTGCGAATGACAACCGTGAAGCCTAATGTTTACTTCGGTGCTTCCGTTAACGCCACCCGCTTTTCCAAAGGTTCAGCTCAGACAATCGATAGAAATACATTTTATCTCGCATTACCATAATAGAGGAAACTTTCATTATGTAGGTATTGAGCGAGGCAAGACGATGTTTAGGGTTTGTTACAACATCTACAACCTAGAATGTGTTGACTTCCCTGCGTGAGATTCCATACCCTTTACCGAACATTCTTTCTCTCTGATATCGCACACGGCCGGTTTTCAAACTTCACGATTTCAAATCTCACCGCTTTACACTATATACCGCACGATATATCGCCGTTCCAAGATTTGTTGTGGAAGAACTGATCCTAGCCTTGTCACCTTCTGACGTCATAAGTGAGCTCCCAAACAGCACACATGCGTGTGCGTTTTCCATAATTTGGGGAAGTGAGTCTTTTTCAAATTCTAAATCTCTGCAGAGTTCTACGTAAAAAGCAAAAAATTAAAATTAAGTGAAAGATAAAATCCCTATCGCGTGCGCAGATCTATCTCTCCACTAATTCGGGGTCGAAGACGTCAAGTCTGTTGATCACCAACCCGCCGCGTTGGATTTTCACATGCTATTTTATTTTGGACGCATCCTGAAATTGGGGGGATTTATCAACCACTCAAAGTGCCTTGAAATGTCTCGACAGCGGCCGTTTGACGCCACTGCGGGCCGACAAAGAAGGGACTCATTGGATCTTCCACGCAGTGGGCAAGGCGGAGCAGGATGTCTAACCCCAATTCAACAAGGAGCAAGGCTATCCAAATACCATGGGAACCATGCTCTGCTGTACTGCGCTTCCAATGCAAATCAACGCCTGTCACCGCCAGAACCAAGGTCGTGCCCGTTTCCACTCTACCTCCGTAAACACATCAAATGCTTCCTATTTCTAGGACGTCTCCTCGCGCGCGTGTGTCTACATTCGCTTTGCGATTTCCAATTGACCGTTCTGCCATGCTAGACTTCTCCACTTACTTGCATTGGCGATAACGTCTCGAGACGAAACACCACAAAGATGGGCGACGCAGGCGATAGATCTGAGAGCAATGCATCCTCGGGCTCAAAATCCTTGGTAGCTTCACATGCGTCGACTGTCATACCAACTGCAGCGATCAAATACACGCATCAAGCCGAGAAACTTTCCTTCGTTAAGACAGAGAAGGACGAAGATGGCTCAGGGACTGCGATACGCGCCGATTATATCACACCGCAAGACCCTGTCATTGTGACAGGCGATGGCAGCAGACTACCTGGTGTACCACTGGCAGAAGCAGAGAAGCTCAATCGGTTGAGAGAAGATATCGAGGGCACCCCCGAAGATGTAATCGAGGAGGCATCAGGGACAGAGAATCCAGAACCCGAGCATAGCACACCCTCCCCACGGAATGGCGCAACGATACAGAAGTCCGGCGAAGGCTCCCTTCGCAGAGCAATGCCGCCCTCACGAACGAATCCTCTTTTCCCACCTCTGCCACTATACGGACCTTCTTCTATTAGTCGCGACATCCAGTGCCTTACATTTCGTATAACTTCGTTCTTCTGTTCTTTGACCTTCTTAGGAATTATTGTGCTAGGTTCGATATTTACGAGTATACCCACAATGTTTAATCATATCTGGCTACGGGTCACATTTCGGAATCCGGACGCAAGACGACCGTTTTACGAGGAAGAGAAGAGGTTGAAGAGGGTCAGGAAAGAGGAAGCAAAAGCATGGAAGAAGGGACGCTCAAGAAGGAATTCTCGAGTGAAGATGGACGATGCCGAAGACGAGGCAGTACATTCAGAGTTCATCCCAACAGAAGGAGGACCAGATCCATTGGTGTGCGACGTAGGATATTACGCCAGAAGAGTCGGTCTCGACATGGAAGAATTCAAAGTCCAAACCGAAGACGGCTTCATAATCACCCTCTGGCACATCTACAATCCACTTGAATTCACACCAATGTCCGACTCACAACGCGCTGCTCGTGGCCCAGAGATTTTCACCGACGCCGGTCCATCACGGCCTCCTCATCCTAACCACAAGCCCAAGTTCCCAATCCTGATGCTTCACGGCCTCCTCCAATCTGCAGGAGCATACTGCACGAACGACGACGCCTCTCTAGCCTTCTATCTCTGCAAATCTGGCTACGACGTCTGGCTCGGCAACAACAGGTGTGGATTCAATCCCGAACACACTCTCCTCTCCTACTCTGATCCCAGAATGTGGGCCTGGAATATCCGCCAAATGGGTGTGATAGACTTGCCCGCCCTCGTCTCTCGCGTACTGTCAGAAACCAGCTTCGAAAAACTAGGTCTGATAGCTCATTCCCAAGGAACAACGCAAACGTTAGTCGCGTTAGCAAAAGAACAACGACCCGACCTTGGGTCAAAGATCACAGTTTTTTGTGCTTTAGCACCAGCAGCATACGCTGGTCCTTTGATAGGGAAGGCGTACTTTAAATTCATGCGCATTATATCCCCTGCTTTTTTCAGGATCATATTCGGCATCCATGCATTCATCCCATTTATGATGCTCATGCACCGTCTCCTCCCCGGCGGCCCTTACGGCGCAATGGGGTACCGCGTCTTCCACTTTCTCTTCAACTGGTCGGATTCCCGCTGGGACTGCGGGCTACGAGACCGTTGTTTCCAATTCGCGCCCGTGTATGTTAGTGCGGAGAGTATGAGGTGGTGGCTAGGGAGAGAGTGTTTCGCGAAACAGAAGTGTATTCTTGCTACGAGGGATGAGGCCATTCAAGAGGATGCGGAAGATGAAATGGAAGAATATTATAAGCAGGTAAAAGAGCAAGGGAAAGAGAGTAATCCGAGTCGACCGAGTGGATTTAGGCCAAACTCTGAAGTGAAGAGGAAACATGGCAGGATTCCGAAGGGAGCGACGAGTTGGTATGATGAGCAGGTTCCTCCCTTCGCGCTTTGGGTCTGTGGGAGTGATGATCTTGTTGATGGACGGCGACTCCTTCGCCGTTTCGAAAGAGGCAGAGAGCCTCATGTTCGTATTGTGCATTCAAAAGTTATCGAAGAATACGAACATCTGGATGTTATCTGGGCGATGGATAGCATCCAGCAAGTTGGGAAGGAAGTCAAGGAAGTATTGTGGAAGACCTGCGACGTGAGAGATAAAGTGAGGATTCCGAGGGGATGTGAAGATATTGAGGCTTGGCGGGATCCGAAGCTGGCGAAGGACGAAATGACGTATGAAAAGAGTGATATGAGAGAAGGGGAGGAAGGAGACCAGAGCTCTAGCTCTGATAATCAATAGATGGGAGTTCTGTTTTCTTGGATACTCGGGAATTTTTGGTATATATTGGATAGGAGTTGTGGGACGAGGTGTTCATATACCCCGTATATGTACGCACAAGCAGAGGGCAGATCATCTTTTTTGAATGAATCCGAATGATGTAACGAATGTACTGTACAGGGCACTGATTGTCTTGAGGGCGCTTTCAAATGAAGCCAAACATATAAGCAATCAAATATTGTTGCCCGAGTAGGACATCAAAGTTATATTTGCGCGACTACTATAGTGTCCGAATTGTGGTCGCGACACTCGCCCGTCTCGTTCTTTCCGCTGATCCTGACACTCAACTAAGGCATTGATTTAATTTAACTCTTCTTCCGAGGAACAGGCTCTCTTTCGAATTGTAAACCCCCGATTCGTCTCGAACATTATAGGATAGATAAGTGGTAGGTAGGTAGGTAGTAGAAGATGGCTGCATTCCTGATGGAGAACTATTTCCCCACCAAAAGTTCGCGGCAGCTCATATCTTGTGCGACGTGCAACAAAAGCTTGGCTTCCAAAAGGAGCTTAGTGCGGGGCATAGTCGCCTTGTCCAACAACGCGTTTCAGTAGAGATTTGACACCATTACTCATATTGAAACAAAAACGTTAAAGGTCCATGAGTTCTGGTCAAGTAACGATGAGAGATACCAGACCCTAGATACAAGGCCCTAGATACATGGCCTTGTTCTAGAGATATGGGCCATGGTCGCCGATCAGGTAAGTGTGCACCTCCGAATCAGAGCCGATTGATGAGATATTTCCTTCCTTAAAGTCAATTTTGATGAACCTCGCAACTCTCATATCGCTTTAAAGGTCTGATTCTCACCTAAGCCCAAGAATCGCATAATCTCCGACAGCTACATACAGTATAGATCTCAGAGATACGAGAACACCACCCAGCAACTCGAACTCTCTGCGGCCAGGGATTACCGAAGCAAAGCCTATTTACCGCCATTATGTCCAACTCATGAAGTGGAAATGTCCATCGTTACAATTTGTCCGTTTTGACGCCTGGGTATGGCAACTATCTGCTACACTTGGCGAGGAAAATATGTCGGAGGATGTTTTGTACAGTCATGTCAAGCTACGCCAATTAGGTTACGAGGAGATGCTATCAATCGAGCTGTTCTCGTACGACTACAAGTCTCGCCAGTCCGGCCTTTCCGCTCACGGCTGTAAATCACTGGCACAAACAGAAGACATTGAATTCAGTGGTGAGGAGTTTTGATTGCGAGCTATGTAACCGCGTTTAGGCAATTCCTAGCATCAGAGAATTTGTCATATAGAAAGTACATGGCCATTACGAATTACGAAAAACACAGTTTCGGAAGACCCTGAATCTTGGAGTTCTCGGCCTATGGCGATTTCGGTGGCACCATTAGACCTCCTTCGGACATCGCTCCCCAGGATTTCGTTTCTTGTACAAGCACGATCAAGCATCTGCTCTTGATCTCATCTCTGCTGGACCAACGTCCGCAGTGAAGTCATAACATCTACTCAAATTTATTGTCGGTGTACGTCGTATCCCTCGAGAAGGGTAGACATTCACAAATCTTAAATATGAATCGTTATGAGGCGTTTAGACTTTTACTCAAGCTGAATTTATTTTCATCTAATATTGCGAGGTTCTAATGTTTTTTCAGCGGATCCCAGTTGGAAGCCAGTGCCTTCGCCCTCGTTGACCACATCGAATTTGATCATGATCTGTTCTTCACTTAAGTTATGAGGAGAAGGTAAAGCTTCTCTTTCATCACCAAGTTATTCGTCTATCAGAAAACCTAGTACCGTTTGAGTTGCCAAATATGTTTCAAGCTGGCGTACGTATGCTTGGTTGAATAAATGTTTGAAGTATCTTTGCGGAAGTTATTCTAGCTCATTGCTAGGTTCGGCATGAGCAGTTCTAGTTGCATTGTAAGCTGTCCAGTACTTAAGATTACAACCACAAGCTAGTGATATGATGGATATCGCGTTCGCGAATGTTCAGCTTGATCTTCGCATACGCATATTCTCCCCACCTTGAGTTTTTCGCTCAAACTATATTATATTCGCTAGTATGGGATTTTTTTTGAAGATTTTTGATTACCTCAGGCACAGAATCATGGATCCGCCGGAGGAGATATTTTCTCCATGGAGATCGTCTTTAGCGCAAGCGCACGTGACCAGAGGTTGTACCCCTGAGCAAGGAGGTTATCGGAAAGTGTGCGTTGTGTTAAGTTAGAATTTGTCTACGTACTTGATTGCAAGCTTTTTAGTGTACTTAAGGGCATGTGATGGTAGACAAGAGCGCAGCCAAAGTCAACGACGCCGTTCCTCCTCCGCTCCCGCTCTGTCATTAGTTGAGAGATGACATCTATGTCCGCATCAGGGACCTGTTCATATTTGTCCCTGGATTTATCTCAACAAGATACTTAACGTTTCCAAGGGCATAAATTTTTTGTTTGTCTGAGAAATCTTCGAGCTTCATGCCAGACACTACTCGATGGAGATGGTTCCAAACTCCAACCTCGAAATGTCCGCGGCGGAACCCGTCAGCTCATCCAACTTAAATATCTAAGAAGACCTCACGACGAGACGCTCTCTCATCTACCAAACGCCAGAGCCGTTCTCAGACATCTCAATATATCACGGTTTCATCGTCACTGAACATCAAATCAAGATGGCAATCCCTGCACATTTCGGTTTCGCGTACATCACACCTCTCCACAATGATGTCTACCCCGCCATTGATCCTACGTCTTCATCTCTCCCCCAGCCCGAGAGAGTTGTCCTCATAACTGGCGCAGGAAAAGGAATTGGTCGCTCCATTGCATTATCCTATGCTTATGCAAACGTGGCTTGCCTCATCCTCCTCGCTCGAACAGCTTCAGACCTCTCCTCCCTCACGGCCGAAATCAGCGTCATAAATCCCGAGATCAGAGTCGAGACTTTTGCCGTAGATGTGACCTCCTCAAAAGATATTGCCAATATTGCCTCTGAAGTGCGCAAACACGAAGGTCGCCTCGACATCCTAATCAACAACGCGGGACACTCCACGCCCTGGGTTCCGCTACCCGAATCCCCTGCGGACGATTACTGGCGCACTATCGAAGTCAATCTCAAAGGTCCTTTCCTCCTCTTGCACGCCTTTCTTCCCTTGATGAAAGAAACGGGAGAGAAAACCGGGAAGGGAACAGATGTGATTAATATCACGAGTATTGGTGCGCATGCTATTCATCCGGGAGGGTCAGCGTATCAGATTAGTAAGTTTGCGTTGTTAAGGTTGACCGAGTTTGTGGATGTTGAGTTTGGTGATGAGGCGGTTGGAGAGGGAAAAGATGGGAAGGGAAAGGGAATTAGGTGTTTTAGTGTTCATCCAGGGGGTGTGAAGACGGAGCTGACGTCGAAGAGTGTGGAGGCTGTCAAAAGGAGTGAGTTATTCTTTTCTTTCATTCCTGATTAAGAGTTGATGAAGGAAATGAGCTGATATGATGTGGTGCAGCACTGAATGATAGTCCCGAACTATGTGGTGGGTTCTGCGTTTGGTTGACGAAGAAGGATAGAGGGTGGTTGCGGGGCAGGTATTTAAGCGTTAATTGGGATGTGGATGAACTGGAGCAGAAGAGAGGAGAGATTGAGCATACGGATAAGTTGAAGATGAGGATGGTGTTGTGAAGTCTTGAAAGGGAAATACTTTGCAATCAGACTCTTGGTGAGGAAAAAACGACTCTCCTCTGCAACACAGGATGATGTGATTTCCACATCTGCTTAACAGCACGTCAACCTAAAGGAATCTCATTGACATGAAAATTGACTACACGAAACTCAACTTCCCGTTCAAGCATATGAAGTGATGGTGATGCAATGACGGGGTTATGCTCGCCACCCCAGCCTCGCTTCTCGTACTTTCGCACCAATGACGGAAGGCGACTTCTCTGTCCTCATATTTCTATGCAGGAACAGCACTTTTTTGCGCAGCGATCGGAGAAGATTTATAATCTTATCAAATCGCAGCCCTGCGTTTCAAAAGCTCTCGCCGAACATGTGAAGCTGGAGAGCTTGTTACTTGTGGGGTGGATGGTTTGGCTTATCTCCGATGATGCGGGTAACACTTACCCAAGCCTAAATCCGATGTGAACAACAGCCCTCTCGCAAGGTATAAAAGTACAACATTACTGTCGTATAAACTGCCAGAACTCATTTTGACTTCTTAGCGCAGAAACATTTCCGTCGTCTAACTTGGAAGTTCATCATTACGGTTACCATTCTTTATACACCATCAAGCACGTAACTACCCCTGCATCATCATCAGCATGCCTCCGCCAAGAGGAACCCCGAACCCTATCGAAGGACCAGGTTCGCCCTCTCTTTTCACTATTCAATCTCAAGTATATCCCCATCTAAGATCCTCCCAGGCGATTATGACGTAACCACCGTCGTTCACGACCACAGCTACCCCGCCATCTCATCCCTCAGCTCCGCATCCCACGCTGGAAAATCTGTCTTCATCGCCGGGGCTTCAAGAGGCATCGGCCTCGCAATCGCAACCTCCTTCGCCCAAGCAGGCACATCTCAAATCGCCATCGGCGCCCGCTCTGATCTCTCATCCGTCAAACAATCCCTTCTCTCTGCTGCCGCTGAAGCCAAGCTTCCCGAGCCAAAAGTCCTCTGTGTCAAGCTGGACATCACCTCTCAAGCCAGCACTGAAGACGCTGCTAAGCTCGTCGAGAAAGAATTCGGGAAGTTGGATATTGTGATCAACAATGCTGGGATTCTAGGCCAGACTGCGCTTGTTGCAGACAGTGATCCGGACGCGTGGTGGGAGACGTGGAATGTGAATCTTCGAGGACCGTATCTGGTTACCAGAGCTTTCTTACCGTTATTGTTGAAAGAGGGAGATAAAACGATCATTACGACGTCGAGTGTGGGCGCGCACTGTGTAGTTCCGACGCTGAGTGCATACCAGCCTAGTAAATTGGCGGTGTTGAGGTTCATGCAGTTTGTGGCGAAGGAGTATGAGGGTCAGGGTCTGTTGACGTATTGTATCCATCCTGGAAATGTAGTTACGGATATTGTTGGAGGAGAGGAGGGCTTGAGGCCGGAGTTTCGACCTAGTAAGTTTGACTGCTGGGTTAGATGAGAGAAAGAGGCTGACACGGGAAAAGTATTCACGGAAACGGCTGATTTGCCGGCGGATACGATCGTGTTTTTGACGAAGGAGAAGAGAAGCTGGCTTACTGGGAGATATATTAATTGCACGTGGGATATGCCGGAGTTAATGGCAAAGGAGGTCGATATCGTGAAGGGAGACAAGCTGAAAGTCAAGTTCGACTTCTGAGTAAATCCAAGGAAGTGAGACGACCAAATTATGAAGACTGATTCCGACTCAAGTATTCAAAGACTCGTTCATTCGTTTGATTCGACAGTGGTCAGATTTGCAATTGGAAAGTTCAGTAGAAAATGGTTGTGGGCACTTCGGACGCGAAATGGAGAGCAGTTCTCCTCGATCCTTAGTCTGGTGAACAATTCCATGCCACATGACTGCATAAGATTCCTTTCTTCAATTGACATCTAGCATACCGCATACGGCATTGCGACCGCACAGCGGTATGACTCACATTTCCTCGATTCCCGTGGTCTGACTGGTCCGAGATTGCGAGACCGAGGCAAATGATGCTAGACCTCAACTTTTAGCCGTTCTCCTTCATATCTCTTCTCCCGTCCCGCGAGTAAGATTGGTATATTTCTAAGCCTCAAAGACCTCGGATGTTGAGGAGTGTCAGAAAACTTTATCTTATTGGTTGAAAGATGTCAGGAAAAAGTTCAAAAAAGTGGCAACGGAGGCTAGCGGCCGAGTTTTGTCAGAACTGCGTCGCTTAACGAGTACAATCGGCCCCCTTTGTCAACTAGGGGCCTGCACGTGATGCCTTGGGATGGGGTTGGCATAGTTCTGAAGCTTAGCCACAGAGGAGGAAAAGATATATATAATCTCCTCTATTTCTTATAGTTTCTGCTCTCTTCATTATCTACTCTAGTCTACTCTTCTCCGTCCAATTCAGCCATCTCATCTCCTCTTTCCATCAAGAATAAAAGTCTCATATAAACCAAGTTTTCAAAATGGCATCAAGTCCCCAAAACACAGCATTTGTTCTCGTTCCAGGGTCATTCTCTTTACCTACCTTCTTCCACAAAATTGTCCCTTTCCTGCAATCTCGTGGCTACCTCGTCATCCCCACTGCTCTCCAATCGGCAGGCGAACGTCCCCAAGGGCCCGCCACATTCGACGAAGACGCCTCCTACATTGCTTCCACCATCCAGAAACTTGCTGATGAAGGAAGAGATGTCGTCCTAGCAATGAATTCCTATGGTGGCTTTCCGGGGACGGAAGCGACGAAGGGATTGGGTAAGAAAGAGCGGGAAGAGAGGGGAGAGAAAGGTGGTGTTGTGGCGTTGGTTTATCTTGCGAGTTTCTTGCCGAAGGTGGGGGAGAGTTTGAGGGCGGAGAAGGGCGAGGATGTGCCGGATAGGATTAAGAATGCTGTGAGAGCTTTCTCTTCTCTCTTGTTCTTCTACTGCGTCTCAAGCCTTCATCTCGAAGCAGATATTAATTCAAGACGCTAACGATTTCAAGGGAGACTATATGAAGCTAAATTACGAAGAAGACTACAAGGCAATCTTCTCGGACCTCCCAGAAGACGTCGGCAAGCATTACATGAATCAGATGCTGAATCATTCTACCATTAGCTTTTCTGGAGAATTGACGTATCCAGGACATCTTCATATTCCGACTACGTATTTCTTGACAGAGGGGGATATGATTATTCCGCCTGAGAAACAGGAGCAGATGGTTGAGATGGTGAGGGGATTGGGAGGCGAAGTCAAGGTAGTGAGGTCAAAGGCGGGGCATGTTCCAATGTTGAGTGTCCCGGACGATGTTGTGAGTGTGCTTATTGAAGCTGCCAAAGGACAGTGAATAGTGAGACTATTGAGATAACTAGGGCTTTATCTTTGTACTTGTCTCTAACATCCCTGTCTTTTAGAGCTTTTGGATGCCTCATTTGATGACTTCACTCTTTAGTGTACACTTGTCCTCAAATCATCTAAACGTGTACTTGTGTTCCTTGGTAAGTTGGTAACAAGTGGCAGTCTGCCTCAAGGCAGTATATAAGAACATGAATTCTCACTCTTGCTTTTCAACTCAAACTTGAATCTTCATTCAAGGCCGTCGAGGGTTGTGTTGGGAGATCTCATACGTATATCAAGAATTTTCATAATAAACCAGATACCGCGGTGAAATCAACTCCCGGTGTTCTCCCGATCTATCCCAGCCCATACGCCCATAGATAGGAGAAAACGGAAGCTGACAGTAGTCTTGCGCATGACAGTAGGATCCCCAAGAAGATCGAATAGAAAGATCTATCGCGGCGTCCAATCAGTTTCATTCCCTTTAAGTCAGGTATCCGCTCCACGAATAAGCCCTACCAGAGATCGTGATGGCCGATTTCAACACCGCATTATTAACGAAATGAGGAAGATCTGTGGTTTGCAGTTCTGGATTACTAGAAGATCGCCCTTTATATATGATTGGAGAAGCGGAGTTGCTGAAGAGTGTGCTTTCCGTAGGCACAGTATAACCATGAAAGTCGGAGCAGAAAACCGACCAGTTTCACTCACTAATTTCATTCACCTCAACAGCTAACTGTACTTTTTGTTCCGACTTTGGAAATAATAATTTCTCCACGGCTCAAATCCCGTGATTATGACAGGGCATAAATAGGAATTGACTTTTAAACAGTAACCAAGTGATAAGATGAAGTGAGGCGGCGTGTAAGTAGACTACTCGGGAAAGAACGAACTGCTAAGTTTTATTGTAGGTGGGAGAATCGCTGCGAGGAGAAAGTGAAGTCTCACTGTTCTTAATATAAAATTTGAGATTGGTCAGAGCAATTTCGCAGTAGCTCCAGTACAACAAGTCGCCAACAATGCTGCTGTGATATGATATGGCCCCATTGAAAGTACATTCAGCTCCTCTTTATCTTCCGCATGCTTTCACTAGGATCAAACTGAAAAAAACTTTTTAGCCAAAACCCAAAAAAAGAGAGTCTTGAATCGGGGGACATGGGCTTCTGGCGAGACTTAGAGAATTGACAATGAAGGTTTTCTAAATAGAGAGCTAAAACAGAATATGGTCCAGCATGTACCCCGAACAAGCCTTTTGTGTCCACGTATTCCTCAGGTACGACAGTCTCAACAAGTTGCATCACTTACTTTCTGAGCCATTGATTTTCTCCTTTACAAGTGCTCTTCTATTTTCCTCTGGAGAGTTTTCTTTTCTTAGAATAGGCAAATTCATTGAAGGATAGGATTTATTTATATTCGTAACTCTTAGCAGATGCGTAGTGACTTTGAAGACAGATTTAGAAGGAAAAGAGAAAGTGAATGTTGCTATTACTCGACCAGTCTCGGAGCTAGAAATAATATTTCTACCACTCGATTCTACTCCTTCCCAAGGTCCTCCATCGCACTTCTCATAAGTCTGATCGTGGTCACTGTAGATTATAATCGCAGAATCTGAAGGCGATGCCGTAAGTCTCTCGAGGAAGAGAAAGAGGAAGAGCGCCGCTATCAGGTAGCATGTCATGTCTTCCACTTCCTCTCCATAAAGTTGCTCTCGAAAGCAAACACTTGAATATTGACAGCAATTCTCAATCTGACAGTGGGACGGTCAGAAAAGTTGTTTCTTTACCTAGAGAAATCCAGGACCTCAGCAATATGTATCGAGATTTGGATACAAGTGATCGGTTGCTCTTTTTCAGCCAGGCCTCTCGCAGATCCCTTCACAGTGTCGATCTTTCTTGAGACGGACTGCAAAAGTTAGAATGAATTGGTATGGCCTATAGTTTAGTATCTGCCACTTTTATATAGACTTTGGATGTGGCGGCTAGGCGTCTCCTTTGGAGACTGCGACCGAGAAAAGAAGGAGGGGGTGAGGGTTGTTAATACACCCTTTTCTCTCGACGAGAAGGCAGGATAGAATCACATGTAATCAATTCAATTTGAAAGGTGAAATTCAGCGTTGGTGCTTATTCTGTTACATTCACTTTCCGGGGCAGTTCTCCTGCGCTTGCAAATATTTTCTAAACTGATAAATATATAAACACTCCTCCCTACCGAGGTGGAAGGGCTTTAGAGACCTGACTTTTATTCCCTTGAGAAGTATCTGGGAAGGGAAAGAAAGTTGTTATGAAAAATATTCAAGCAAACAATGTCAGCAACAAGGAATCCCACAATGGCTGTGATACAACCTCGTTGGAAATCATACATTGCAGCAGACCCAGGAAGTCGGAAATAGGACGAAGTCAGACGATAATGATTCCTGAACTGATAGCAGCCCAGTATCGCACGTCGGCCCTAACGTGAAGGAAACCAGTTGAGTTTCAGAAAGGAGAGCCGAGGCAGGCTGCCTATCAGGAATATTAAGCGAGTTGGAGAGGAGAGAATCCAAGCTGACTATCAGGTTTCGAGCGGTGGAGAGCGAATCTAGTACAATATGAGATGCAAAGTGAGGTATATTTGACATCGCAATCTCCAGAAGTTGCTCAATTAAATGATTTGTAGGGATGGTGGACTTCGCGAAGTCAGGCCCTCGTTGAAAGGGAACGATGTCGCTCACCTGATCAGCTGGCCGGCAACGGGCTTTCGCTATATTCTTATTCCGTTCAAGGAAAAATACCATGCAAGTTCTACGATTGCGTGCTACTTGCGACATTTCATGTCATTTATTATAATAAAATGTCAAAAGAGGTATTTATTTGCAAGTTCGGATGCTAGAACAAAAGCTATTTGAGGGTCATATCACAGATTTTACTTCTAGAGCATTTCGGAGTCTAGGCTGTGATGGAATATTTATGTATATTTGCAAAGCAATGAACCGGTGAAGGTTTTACGTTGCAACAAGACCGAGGGCCGAGACTGTGGTGCACCGATGAGGCACAGCGTGACAGCTTACGCAAAAAAGCAGGCGATAAAGCAAACTAGTCCCGCCTCCTCTCGAACTCATGATTATGGAACAGGACGCCTACATCCTCAAGCTCTTAAATTTAAAATCTACTCATATCTCCCCCATTTTCAAATGCCTCAAACATTCCTCATCACTTCGGCCACCGGAGCTCAAGGAGGTGCCACAGCCCGCGAGCTCCTCCTCCGCGGCGCCAAAGTCCACGCCCTAGTCCGCGATCCCTCTTCCCTAGCCTCCAAAACCCTCCAATCTCTCGGCGTCACTCTCTTCAAAGGCACTTTTTTCGACCTTCCCACCATTAGCGCAGCCATGACTGGCGTCACAGGCGTCTTCCTAAATACCTTCCCGTCCTTCACCGAAGCCGATGGCGAAATTCGCCAAGCTAGAAACATCGTCCAAGCTGCGAAGGAAGCAAAGACTGTCACTACCATCGTTGTATCCACCGTCTACAAAGCCGGCGAGAGGGCTGAAATCGCCGCATCCAAGCCTAACTTTCCATTATTAAGCTATTACTTGGCTCGGAAGTCAGGTGTCGAGGAAGTCGTCAAGGCTGCTGGGTTTGAATACTGGACGGTCCTGAGACCGGATTGGTTGGATTCCAACTACCTGGCTCCTGGATGCGCCATCCACTTCCCGGAGTACCAGTCTGAACATATCTTGACTGTCAGCTACGATCCAAGCTATAAGAAGTCGCATCTCGATCCTTATGATGTGGGGAAGTTCGCTGCTGCTGCCTTCCTGGAACCGCGGCGCTTTGATAGACTTGTTATTGAGCTTAGGGGTGAGCTGTTAACGTTTCAGGAGATCGCAGAGCGGCTGAGTAGGGTCTCAGGTGTGCAGGTGACGGTGAAGTTTCGGACGGAGGAGGAGACGAGGGAGTTGGTTGAGAGTAAGCAGATGCCGATCATTGAGCTGCAGCTTTGGGAGAGGGAGGTCAGTTTTGAATATGATCTGAAGGATTTAGATAAGTATGGCATTCAGCTTGGGACGTTGGAGGAGTATTTGGACAGGGAGAAGGGAAGACTGTTAGAGACACTAGGTGTTTCAAGAGAATGAGATTCTAGCTAGGCTTTCGAGAAGAATTGAAGTTCAGTCTAGATAGGATGAAAGAGGCTTTTTTAATCAATTTTTTATGAGCACGCACGCAAACGAGATGAGGGTTGAGGTGCAATAATAGCAAGATTTATGGCTATGAAAATTTGAAATGTGGAGTTTGCATCTGGTTGAAGACTGAATCCACGATCGGCACACGACCTGGTGATGATGTGGAAGCAAGACTAGAAGATATACAAGCAGTATGTTATCCGTGCTCGCAACTCTTTCTTGGGGAGATTTGAGAAGCTCCTTGCTCCCTGTGGTCGGTTACAGGGCCATGGATTGTATAACATTGATGCGCTAGTGTGGCAGATGGGACTTCCCAATTCAAGGTGGCAAGAAATCATTAGCAAAGACGTGCTGAGCGGCGCACCAGGTAACTCAGGCGAAGTGAAGGTGAAGTGAGGTAACACAAACTGGCCGACGGCAGAGCTTCGCAAGAAAATTGAATAAAAAAAACGACAGAGGAGCTGGAAGAAGAGAATCCGAGGGGGGCGGGGCGGGGGGGCTTATATCCACACTAGCGAGTGGTGCTTCTTCTCCTTTCGCAGCCGAGAACGCAACACGTCCATGTCACCTCTCACTTGATCACTCGACCCACCAAGCGACAATTTGATGGAAGGAACGTAATCTGGAAACTGATCGTGTTTACCTGCTCCTTCGCCGTAAGATAAGAGCAGAGAGGATACCTCACAGCGCGATGCTCATGTGGAAACAAGGCAGGAGAGGGACACAAGGCGATGAACCGTGAGGTTTTTCCTCCCAATTCAGATCATATCTAACTATCATGTCCCAGCCAATCCCCGAAACCCACCGGGCATGGCTTAAATTCGTAGCTAAGGGCGCTTCCAATCTAGAACACCACGTTTCAACATCATCCGGCTGCTGAAGTATCCCCTAAATGATCTTATTTGCATATTGTGCAGCACTATAGCACTGCACTATCGCATCTGATTGTAATCAACTTCTGGCTTGGACTTGCAGCTCGAAATTAAAGGGGTTTTGGCAGGGTATGAATATTTTTCAAAGTCTAAAACTAGAAAGATATGTCTCTGGGAAGATTGAACAATGGTCAAGAAAATATAACCCTGATACCTTTCGTCTCCAATTTCGGCAACGGAAGCAGATAATCGTGAGCTGGAGTGACATCCGTTTCATCAGTCTCATACAGACTCATTTTTGGTCCACCAGGACGGAACAGCATAGCAAGAACTAAATTTGCCTCCGCCAATGCTAAGCTAATGGATAGTTTCATCAGTAATGTACTGTTAAGGATTGGAGGATTGATGGTTAGGAGGAATATCCGATGCAGGAAGTTCTGTTAGGAAAGGTAGAGGGTGGCTTACTTCATGCCCAAACAGCTGCGCGAACCTCTAGAGAAAGGTACGTAATTCCTGTTCATCAAAGGATTGATATCACCGAGCCAGCGTTCGGGACAGAATTTGGAGGCATCGGGATAAACAGTTGGGTCTGAGTGCATGAGGTATGCAGACATGCCGACTGGGACCTGGAAAAGTCAGCACGTAGTCCCATATTATCCAGAAGAGAAATTACTCACGCCAGCTGGAATTATCCAATTTTTATACTTCAAAGGAGCATCCGGCGAGACCCGTGGGAGGCGATGTGTGACTCCATAGCTTAGACTGTTGATTCACCTTTCAGCAGCGTCTCTGAAACATCTATTCTTTTCTCGGGATGAAAGAACGATGTTAGCTTACCGAAGACCTTCTTTTATAACCGCTTGTAGAAAAGGAAGCTTTTCCAATTCAGACCAGGAGGGAACTCTTTCGGGATATCCAGCCATGATCGGGCCCAATTCTTGGGTCAGAGTGTCATGCAACTGGTCATCAGACAGGATATAGTAAGTAATGAAATCCAGAGTTGGGCCGTGCTCGCGGTACCGGCTCCAAGAAGAACTTTTCCTTCATTGATAAGACGTGACAAGGACAGCTCTGATTCGGGCATGTCGCTGTTGAGAATGTGCCGGAAGAGAGAGGCCCGAGAATTCGTGTCAGTTTTAGAATTGGGGACTTTAGAATTGAATCGTTCTTGATGGGCAATGGCGATGTGTTTGCTGCTCATCTGTGTTTGCAATCAGCTCCGCTGCTGGGAATATAGTGGGAACCGTCACCTTTTCGAAGTCGTCGAAACCTTGGCTCTCTGGATACGCCCATGCCAATACGGGTTTGGGTATAAAGCCCAAGATTCTAATGCATATTCAGTCCCATATGCTACCAGAGCAGTTCATGTTGCTGCTCATCTGCCTGGGACTTACTGAATGAGGAATGGAAAATTGATGAACAGTGGTATGGAGACAACAAGATTATGGACCATTTTGAACCTATGTATAATCAGCTCTCATAATCCTCTGTATTTGTTGATAGAAATCTGAAAACTACGCACCAATGTGGGGAGAAGTCCTTCTCTTCCAAGAAACTGGGGAGGCCTCCGTACAGCAGCTCATTCATCACATCGCCAGAAAGAGCGAAAAAGGCGTGATCTAGACGAACGATTGCTCCAGTGCCCTTTAATTCCTCGAACCGAGCTTCAAGCTTTCTCACGAATTCAACTAAGATTGGCTGCAGACGGGTGACACCCAAACGTGAGAAGAAGGGATCCAAAGGTTTCCTTCTGCGGCGGTGGAGATCGTGAGGTGTTGTCAAGAAATGGGAACCTTTATAAAAGCTCAAGTTAGATAATGAGAATGGACGGATTGTACGAAGAATATGCGCGCCTTCAAAATCAATGCCTTTCACAAAGTGATTATAGTTCTCCGTACGCCTCACGCTCGCTGAAACATAAACTTCGCTATAGAATTCTGGGTCGTGAATCGACAATTCGTGCGGATTTATTCTGACAATCGGGCCATATTTCTTGTGCATGCTTCCAATTTCATAAAGAAACTTTCCGGGCTTGATGACATCGTAATAGAACTCATGCCACCCTGTAACCGCGGCAATTTTGGGTCCAGGGAAGCCGGCTAGGGGAGAGAAGTAAAGTCGGAAGATAGATAGAATGAAAAAATGGGCAGTGACTAGCGCGAAGAGAATAACAAGAGACTTTCCAATAGGATCTGTAGGCAGATTTGCCAGCATGAGCTGAAGGTTGTGTTTGATAGTTTCCATACTGAAAGCGATGCAAGGCCACAAGATGAATAGGGGAGACCAGTTTGGTTTCCGACAGACTCCAGAACAATGTATAGTGAAGAGTGATGATTGAACTGGTTACCGATTTATCAGTTGCGGCAAGCCAGCTCCGGTATTGCTGGTGGGTTGGTACAGTACCGCAATCGGGGGTTTTGGCAACCAGCAGCAGGCCTCATGCTTCTCCTAATCAAATATCATTATGTCCACAAAAGCAGGGGTTTGGGGGCGCGCCTTGGTATATGCGGGTACAAAACCTCATGTAGCATGCAATGTACATATGTTCGGTACCTTGTTTGGGTGCGATGCGAAATTTCACATGTTTGATCCTATTCCTAACTGCCCCTTTCTGCTGGGCTCGGACATCTACTTCGGGCAAGTTCCGAGTGCTACGGGCCGGGTTGGCTAGGAACCATTCCTTCGCTTAAATCTACTTCAAAAGGTTGATGCGAAGTTATGCAGCCTCTGTGACCTCTCAGAGTCGTTGCTATGCGAGTACTGTAAGGCAGGGGTGTGGCACAGTGTTACTCAATTTTCTCAGAACCTTGACACCCCATGCATATCAGAGCTACGCCACGAAGCTCTCCAAATTTCTATGTCTGAAATAGACAGGGTATCGTGTTGAATTGTTCTAGGATTCGAAGTTGTCGTTTCTCAGTTTCTCGTTCGTTAACGTGCATCTAAGCGCTGCATGTGAGTCGGATTGGTTTTTTTTTTATAGAGCCCAGCTTGTCATACCTCCCAAGTTTGTCGGTCTTCCCAATTCTCTAAATCTACTTATCCTGATATTGTACATAGTATTTTACTACCTCAATTTCGATCATGCAGTTCAAATACTCTACTTTGCTAGACCCATCAGAGTACGACATGCAAGGTCTCTGTGATGAATCCCTGGACGTTCGACTCAGTGACTACGCTGACCTAGAAGAGATCGGAACTCTACGTGCTCAGGAAGATTGGAGAAAATATGTTGCTCCTGTGCAAGACTATAAAGGCGGCTTAGGTCCAAAATGGAGCTTTATCGCCGTAACCATTCCTGAATGTCTTCCTGAACGAATCGAAATTGTTGCTTATGCTAACGAATTTGCGTTCCTATACGATGGTATGTAATTTCCAGTCAATACGATGTGTATGGAATCTGACAGTATTTCTAGATATCACGGAAAATGTTGGCAAAGAAGAAGTAGGTCCTAGTTACCTAAAGTGATCTCGAGAGCTAACTTTTGCACAGAGCGATGCACTGAATGATCAGATGTTGGAAGCCTTCCTCGAAGGGGCCAAGAGTGGCTCCATCACAGGTTCTAATGGCTCAGGGAAAAAATATCTCCAAGCACAAATGCTGCTCGAGATGGTCGCCATTGACCGACCCCGTGCTTTGGTTACCATGAAGTCATGGGCTTTATTCGTCGAGTTGGCAGCTGGCCGTCAGCACTTTACTCATTTTTCAACATTGGAAGATTACATTCCATACAGAATTCTAGACGCTGGTGAGATGTAAGTAGATTTAGCATAGATACGAACGAATAATGCTAACGTTATAGGTTTTGGTTTGGCATGGTAACTTTCGGCATGGCCCTAACGATTGCTGAGGAGGAGATGGAGTTGTGCAGAAAGCTCTCAAGGAGCGCATACGTTATTCTCGGCCTTCAGAATGACCTCTTCTCCTGGGAGAAAGAATTGCAGGCCTCGATCCAGAATGGGCAAGATCACGTGGTGAACGCAATCTTCGTGTTGATGGAGGAGCATAAAATCTCTGTCGAGGAAGCCAAAGAGCTTTGTAAGCTGAAGATCAAGGAGTACGAGGCAGATTACATACGTACTCTGAGAGAGGTCCAACAAGGCTCCCAATTTTCCCTCGATCTGAAAACCTATGTTGAGGCCCTTGAATTTAGCTCAACCGGAAACACCCTTTGGAGTATCAACTGCCCACGATACCACCCCTCAATTCACTTCAACCAAGGCCAAATATCGCGAATGAAGAATGGCGTTGGAAAGGCTCCCATCTCCAACGCAATTGCAAAAGACTTCTCTTTGCCGGCGACATACGAGAATGGTAAGACCAGCTCCAAGCGAAATATCGAAGAATTGTCTGCTCATGCGCCAACCACCAACGGAATAAAAAGAGTTAAAGTAGTCAACGGTACTACCATGTCGACAGCAAAGCAGGAGATTCAGAAGGTGGAGTCAAGCCCATCTCTTACACCCCCAGTAGAGCTGCAAGACATAGAAACCAAAACAGTATTGTTGAATCCAGGGTCGACGAAGTTGAGCAATAAGGTAATCTAAACTTCTCATAAACCTTTTGATACAGATGAATTACTTTTTTAATGCAAACTAGGTTGTGTTGGCACCTTTTCACTATTTACAATCGTTACCTTCGAAAGGAGTACGTGACCAAGCAACCGATGCCTTGAATCTTTGGGTGAACGCCTCGGCCACGTTTCTAGACACTATCAAGGCGCTTGTCAATATTATACATAGTTTCTCGTTGATGTGAGTGTTCTTGACCATCATCACAATCTTGTCAGTGATATAATTGACCATTTTAGGCTTGATGACTTAGAAGACAACTCGCCACTTCGACGTGGGTACCCGTCTACTCACACTATTTTCGGAGATGCGCAGACCATAAACGCAGCAAACTTTCAGATCATAGAGGTGATAAGTCAGGCACAGAAGTTGGACGATCCAAGGTGTCTAGAGATCGTAATTAGTAAGTACCCCCTATTTGGTATCTCGTATTCGCTACAAAAAGATCGCTGATCGTCTTTTCTCAGGCGAATTGCGAAATCTTGTTCTTGGCCAAAGTTTCGATCTCTATTGGACATTCAATCTGCAAAGTCCATCCATTCAGGACTACCTGAAAATGGTTGATGCAAGTGAATACCCCTTATCCATGTTGCACCTCTCCAATTACGTTCTTTTGTGCTCACAATCTGCAGAAACTGGCAGTCTCTTCCGTCTCATTGCCCGGCTCATGGTATTGAGCCCAAACTCGAACCTTAACGTCGACCTTGGGAAGTTAACCAACCTCTTTGGTCGATATTTTCAGATCCGAGATGACTACCAAAATCTTGTCTCTGACGATGTAAGTCCTGCCGCTTTCAAACTCATCCTAATCTGTCCAAATCCAACACTTGCATAATTCGGTAATATTAAACTCCTACAGTACACCAAAGGCAAAGGATTCTGCGAAGACCTCGACGAAGGGAAATACTCGCTTCCTTTAATCCACTCTCTTCAAAGTGACCCTGAAAATATAGCGCTCCGAAGCATGCTTGTGCAACGGCGCGGAGCGAAAAAGGCAGCAACAGGGCACAAGGAACTTATTCTCGAAAATCTGAGGCGCACAAAAAGTCTGGAGTTTACACTCGGGTTACTGAATGAGTTGCACGGTGAGATTCTGAGGGAAATTGGGGTATTGGAAAAAGAATCTGGGCATCAGAATCCAAATCTGAGATTATTGGTGGAGATGTTGAAAGTGTAGTGTCTTTCGTTCTTTCCTTGTTTTGGGAGGGGTTTTTTTTAACACTTGCATGGTATTATTGAGCCGATTGGCAATGAGCTTTACTAGATCAGGTGTATTTCGGAAAATGTCAATGCTAAATGATTGCCAACCGCCACTCTATTCAAAAATGATCTGCAAGAATACAGTATATAGCACATCAAGTGAAACTTCAGCAGAAATCGCACGATGGAAACAGAACTACTTAGCATGTGCTTTTGGTTTTAAGTATACACCCTAATATTGACTTTCTTGAAATGGAGATATGGCTCAAGCGGCTAGAAACCCTGGATAAAGAAGGTCAAACGCTCCCAGTACTAGAAGGAATGATACGCAGCGGGAGCTCGGAGAATAAACCAGAATACTTTCAAATGAGTTATTTTCACGTTGTGCGCCGTTCGTGGTCGATGTGCAGCATGCAGGAAATTATACTTGCGGTTTCCACAACCTTGCCAACTGCTACAAACCCTGTTAATCTTATCTTCGAACTCCTGCTGTGAGGAGGGATTGCAAGATGCTCGTCAAAACGTGCCTGGCTGGGTTAGTAAATGGCTTGCTAATCGGTCGGGATTGGCTTTGTAAAGGCTGTGCCGTCCCCTGGGCCGCTCCGACCATCTCCTTCGGCCCGCTATCGCATCTGCAAAGTCAAGGTTCCGTTTGTCCAACTGCCTTCGCCGCATGCAGGTTCAAGGTTTGTATCAATCTCGGCAGGAACCACGGGCGCGATGTACTCAGAACCACCTTCGTTATCGAGTTAAACACTAGATCTAACAGCATCACCAGATTTGGTAATAATTAATTATCCAATTAAGGCCCTTCATAGCCGATATCTTGAAGGCTTGGGGAACGTCTTAATGCAGCGCGCCGACTGGCCAGCACCAGGATACATGAAGATATTCACCAATCGTTGCCAATTTTTGGTTTCACGATACTGCATGCGCCACAAGAGTACATTGAATCCTATGGACGAATTGTTCCACCTTTGCTATGACTTTGGTTGGAACAGTCGTAAAACCGTTCATGACGTGTACTTTGAAAAGAGGAGGGCAAGAATAAACAACACAGTTGGATATACTTGCAAACGTCCATCTTATATGCAAGGCTTTATATTTTTTCTCGGGCTGCAGGTTTCAGCCGAAATTTTGAGCGCACAGGTTTTGTCTTATCCGAAGGTCTGCTGTCATATGCTTTCAGGAAAGAATTGCCCTCTTTCAAGCTACAAAGCCAATAACTTGCTGGGACATCATTGGTTGGACGATTAAGATCATTGATGAGATGTTCGGTACTCTTAGATACGGTTCTCAAGGGACTAGCCCCGATTTTGTGGAAGAGACGTCCCATAGACGTGTGCGTGACCCTCAAAAACGGGGCGCCCATCATTTCGCGTGTGAGAGATGTTACTTCAAGAAGGTATGTAAGTTTCGAAGGTCGGATACAGAACGTTCAAAATGCCAACTTTATCTGAAACTACCCAGCTCAAATGCAACAAAGCGAAAGGTGGCTGCGATCGATGTATATCCACATCGAACAGATGTGTTTACCAGGAAGCCAGAAGCCAGAACAAGACGAGACGAGGGAGGCACCATGAACAGGATAATCGCATAGGTCGGCACAGCAAATCAAGCACAGGGTCCTCATGCTCCCTGGATATGGCATCGATCAAAACAACAGGAGATATCGTGATTCAATCTCAATCCGAAACAGAAAGCTCATTTGCAGTTGCGGTTGATGGCCCGTCCTGCAGCAAAGAATCCACGACGTGCTGGGAACCAACATTACCACACGAATTCAGTGTGGCAAATTTTCCAACCATGGACGATCTTTTTGACCAATCATCTTTTTTCACGAACTACGATGGGGAAAGCCCTGCCATGAAGAATGACATCTCCTCGTCCGCATCAAGCAGCGAGGTGGGGCTGTTATCGGTCTTTGATAGTTGTACTGCCACAATATCGGATAGCTTGTCAAGTATGTTTTCTGATGTACCCTTTACTATTTGAATCGATACTGACTCACAATTCGTAGAATCTCTGGATACTGGAAATATCCTGGA
Source organism: Phialocephala sp. D728 (assembly GCA_003988865.1). Lineage (NCBI taxonomy): Eukaryota > Fungi > Ascomycota > Leotiomycetes > Helotiales > Mollisiaceae > Phialocephala > Phialocephala sp. D728. Next base: position 151,270 of record QYAJ01000017.1, on the reverse strand, counting down.
ATACTGGACGCCCCTAACCAATGGCGAAACTATTCACGGAGGCAGGTTTACTGGCTCTTCCCGAGTCTCGCCTCCTCAATCAATCTTTGAAACCCATAGTCAAGGTCCAACAGAGTCTGCTAAGCAGGGGCATGAAGCAGCCTTGCTCCTCGAAAACAATAATTCAATCATGCCATCTCCAATTCAGCAAGTAAGTCACGATGTAAACAACTCTGTACATTCCTGCACCTGCCTTCAAATATCATCGTCTGTATTGGAGGATCTTGAAATGAAAAACAACCTCCTCGATGTTGGCTCGATCCCTTCAATGATGGCAGTGCATCAGCAAGCATTGTCACAATGCCGTAAAATCCTTACTTGCCGGGCATGTGCAGGGAGTTCAGAACGTATGCTTCTTCTAGCTATGATTTTCGAGAGACTGGTAGGACTTCTGGAGAGTGCAGCTGCAAAATGTTTGCAGCATTCGCGAGATGAGAATTGGAAGAACGAAGAGCTGGGACATATGGCGGTCTATGGCTTACAACAGCACTTCTTTCTTGGCGAGTACGAAGTTAGACATCAAGGCGAGATAAAATGTCTGAATAGAATTTTGATCATGCTGCAGTTGAAAGCCTTGTCGATTCTTCTCGAAAGGTTGAAGGTCACTGCAGCTACATCTAAGAGAGGAATCGAGCTGCTTATGCTGCGGGCTGGTGAGCGTCGTGCACACGATACCGTGGAGAGGCTGCATGGCACGGAGAACTGGGGTTTCCTTAATAGCCTGAGAAATCCTTTTCAGTCAAGCTAGATTCCTTTAGAGATTAAGAGACATTTATAAGTGTTTTGAGAACGGCATAGAGCATAAAGATAGCAACCTAGAGATCTACTAACAGCGACTCAAGAATGTAGCACTGAAAACAAGATAAGCAGCAGCTCTTGAAGAACGAGGTACATTCTACCCTGCGAAGTGGATCTCGTCAACTCGCGGTTTTGCGATCCCGCTCAGAATGAAGGAAGAACTGATCTGCATCCGAAGACCTGAGATTCTCGGACCACACTCTTTCCGAAATTGGAAATAACCGAATCTGCGAAGAATGGAGAATTCCAAAGGGGCCACAATCCTTCGATCCTTCGGGCTTCACGAATACAGTAATCCCGAACAACTATTCTAGGTAATGGAAGACATCACGTGCTATCTACCTGGGCGTCAAGCTCTTCAGGAAAGAAGTTTATGAGGCTTAAAAGCTGCTTAAGTGATCTGCTGGGAGATCGCTATGTTCATCTCTAACCTCAGATGTGTCTAAAGTATCTCAAAGGCGACGTGGAAGGCGGAGACAATCCCAAACTTTGAGATCATGCTAAGACTACTTCAAAGACTTATTGAAGAACAAGAGATGATGTGCACTGGATCTTCTCGCTCTCTGCATGGCTGAGCTTCTGATGTAGGCCAGCCTCTATAGTGGGATGTTGAAGGCTCTGCTGCACAGGAAGGGCTTGCACAGGAAGAAGGAACGCGAGAATGATTTAAGACCGCATTCGGCGATCACGTGATCTGTGACCCCTTCAAAGTTTCTATGAGAAAGGACAGAATCTTAGAAGCTAACTCTAGTATGCGGACGGTATGGTAGATAGCTCGGATGTATAGAGAAAGTACGAGAAATTACCCCACTGTTTCATATCCGTGAAAGACGTGCCGGTTTTTCCCAATCTTCAACTCATGCCTGAATCCCATTCTCTTTGTACATCCCATCAATCAATGCATGTCTCTCCACAGCATCCTCGAAACTACAATTGACCTTCCCATCGGCTAGGGCCTTGTACAATCTTCCAACATTCCTTGCCGGAATTCCAAATTTGCCCTCATCGAACTCATCCTTGTCCGCTTGAACCTCTTCCAATGTATCCTTCTCAAAATCATGGATTTGGATCTTCATGTCCGGATATCCAATGTTAAGAAACGGACCGGAAGCAGTGACTCGGATCTCTCCTGTCTCGCCATAGATTCTCCACTCCAAACCCAGCGTGTCTTTGAATGGCTTTCCGCCTCGAAGGGTCATGGAAAGAGGGATACCGGACGACAGAGTACCGTTCAAGAAGATCGTGTCGTCTGATGTTTTAGCATGTTTCTCTTCTAGCACCTTTCCCTCCGAATCTGTGATTTGAATATGCTTTCGCTGATTTGCCAGTAATGTCTTTGGTGGAGACTGGAAACCATATCCTAACACTATCATACACCACATCAGTAGCTCTCGTATTTGCGCAAGGGAGAGCAAGCTTACCATATTGCACATAATCAACCGAATGTCCAAAATGGATTGTGACGATATTCCCTCCCACCTCTCTCTGAGCTAGATACTCGTAATTCTGAGCTATGCTCGGACCCATGTTTCCTACTTGTCCAGCCCAAGTACTACTCAACACTGGTCCAATCTTGCCACTGTCGATCAAGCTCTTAATCTTGTGTACGATCGGTGCTTGTCTAGCCTGTAACCCGACAACTGCATGCTTGACACCACCTTCGTTTTTAAGCTTGAGCAATTCTTCCGCTTCAGCGAGGTTCTTGCCCAAAGGCCACTCAACGAAGACATCTTTCCCTGCTTTCAAACTTGGTGAAATGGTTGGAAGATGGCGATCGACTCTTACACTGCACACTACCAGGTCGACATCCTTATCCTTTGCCAGTTCTGTCTGGATCAGTGTATGTCACGTGAATTATCGTCATCAAGAGAGAAAGGAGGGGTAAGGAGATTATAAAAGAATACCTTCAGGATCAGCATAAGCCTTTGTGGTAGAAGGAAGACTATATATCTCAATGGCAGCTTTCGAACTCTCGACTGAAGAATTGCAGATCGCTACGATCTGATATTTGTCGCTTTCTTTCAAGTATGGCAAATGAGCTCCCGGGGCCCAGCCAGACTTCGAAAGGCCAAGAAATCCGACGCGGATGGGTGCCATTGGTTTAAATCAGATGTGACGTTGCTATTTGCGAGAATGAGTTGTTCTGTATCTGAGAAAAAGTTGGATGAATGAGTTGTTCTTATATTGTGGGATGTTCAGTCGTTGTGGTTAAGAATTGGAGATACCTGTCGTACTCGCAATTTTAGTGGATTTGAGTACGAGCACGAGCGCACCAATTGTCAGCAACCTGCCAACTCTCTTCGGAATACGAAATTTTACAATGCTCCAGAGCTTGGCAACTTGAAAGGATTGTTCTCAGATGTTTCTACCTTATACGGCCGAAAGCTTCGGACAACACAAAAGTCCGTCAATATTCTCCCTATGTTTCATGAAAGATCGGAAACATAGATTCTCGAATGCCAAGGGATGGAGCATTAGTCAGGATTGGAAATCTTGACTTTCGATGTCGATGGGAGAGGCGTTCATGATTATCACATCATCATTTTGATTTGAAATCAAGGTGCAATCTTGTTTGGCCAACCTTCTGTACAATGTCACGCTACTCGCATAATGTACCACCGGAGCAATGTATGGGGATTTCTCCTACTCGCTCGGGTTGATTTTCGTATTGCTGCTTTGAGTTAGACTAGCTGCTGCCCAGGGACGGAGTTAACCCCCTTCCCCAAGACGTAGAAACTTAAATTCGATGGGTGGTCGGAGACTCGGGATCACAGAAACGTAAGATTCCCAACTCCATTATCTTTGTAATCTTTTCATTGGTTGTATCTGTCCTCGACCTCTGTCTATTGACAAAGAATGCGCAGACGAGATATCAAAAAGAGGAATAGTCAACACATCCACGAAGAATAATGTTGATGCATGTGTGCATGATAGAAGGGCTTCTTCAAGAATCCCGTCCAACGATGCCAGACCGTGTACTCCAAACAATTCACAATTCCAGCCCCTCATAGAAGCTTAAATATAACAACAAGTCACATACAATGCTCAGCCCCGCTGCTTATACGTGCAGATGATATCGCTGAAGAAAAGAAGATTAACGCCGCCGTGCGATGCTCGAAGATAAGTTCCATGGAACTGCCGAAAACTTGGGAGAAAATCAGATTGTCATGCAGGGAGGATGAGATCGGTCGTGGTGTGGTCGTAGAACGAGCCTGGTCCCGAAATAGTATGGCCGTGGAGGTACTCGGCAGGAGAAGAATGAAAGGCGTGTTATGCGTTGGTTTGTATGTAGAACTTAACTGGCACCGGTGACGCCGACTGAGCCATTTTGTGTTCGCCATCCAGAGTTTCGGTATTCTCGTCTGGAGTCCTTCTGACTATCTGGAGTACCATTGCGATGGATATAAGGCGCAGGCTGCTCAAGATCTTGGCTTTGCCATTGATGGGGAGAATTGTTCTGGTTGCCCGATGATCCTGCGTAAGGCGCAGAAGGCTCTTCCACATGGCGAACACTGCTCTCTTTCTGCCGAGCATACGCTTGTGAAGGGTCTGTATCGATTCGTGTCACCATCGGGGCTAGGGCGCGACCACTGCCGTCCTTCGAACGATGAGATAAGTCGCTCGTCTGCACCTCGTGTCGTGGACCGCTATTCATACCCAGATCGCCATATCTCTTCAGAATCTCTTTAGTGGTGATATCGCTGGTATTGTTGAAGAGTGTGGGATCGTTAAGTATAGACTGGAGGTCTTCTGGTACCTAGGCATACCGTAAGTAAAGGGAGGGAAACACAACTTTGGAGGTTGACTTACTTCACACATTTGCTCGTTACACTCGATGAGCGTGTTCACAACTTCAATTCCCAGGAAGTTATCGTCCATAGGTCCCTTGGCGTTGGTGTAAAGGATGTTGGGAGCAATCACGGTCGCTAGATTATGTGTGTCCATCTTCGAACCACTCTCTTCATCGACTTGGTGGAACGAAGCAACCCAATTGAAGAACGAGCAAAGGATCTCGAGGCAATCTCGGTGAGCTTTTGGTAGCAAGCAGCAAGTCAGATGGAGCACGCGACGGCGTTTGTCATCATCCCTAATCTTGTGAGAAGCGATGAAGAGTCGATGTAGCTTGAATGTTAGTAAGGGATCCGGGAGATCTCGAAGGTACTTCTTGAGCAGAGCCGCGATTTGGACGACGTTCTCTTTCGTGAAGTCGACGGCATCACAACCTTCCTTGTCGATGATAGCGATAGTTTCGTTCAATCGCTTGATGTTTCCATTCTTCCGGAAAACACCTTCAACTGAGAGATCCATCTTGCGCATAGTAGTAACAACATCGTCGACGATGGCAGGTATCCGCAACGCGCCAGGTCCAATTCCGTCCGTTGAATCTGCACCGTCTCTATCGATAATAACGTCGAGAGGGACGCCGAAGACACCCTTCTTCTTACCACCTTTCTTGCCATCGTTGCCTTTGAAAGCTTTGCCCATCTTGTTCCAAAAGTTGGCTGGTTTCCTGCTTTCGATCAGGTTCAGCAACTCCTCCATCGTGAAATGACCTTCTAACATGGGTTGCATTGTGATGACTGCCACATGACGAACAATAAAGTACTCCAATGCTGACAGCTCTGAAAAGTACTTTTTGCCCTCACGCTTCTGAGCTGAAGGTTCTCCCGCTGCTTGATCAAGCTCATTGCCACTGGAAATGTTGCGTTGATGTCCATTGAGCAACTTCGCCTCGGTACCCATGGAATTTCGGAAGGGGTCTCGAGCATGCTTATACGCATTAGGGCGTTGCTCCTTGGCTTGGTGAGTGGCCATGATTCGGGGTATATCATCTAGAGTGATACCGTCTTCGCGGCCAAACATAAGCTGTGTTCGAGCCTCCCCATTACCATCACGTTCTTCGACAATCTTAAAGCCAGGATCTCTCGAGTCTGACCCATCAGCGCCCGCTGATCCTGGCCTGGCACTGCGACCTTCCGGACCGTCGAGGATTCGAGATGTTCGTGCTTTCTTGTTGTTAGAGGATAAGTGTCTTTCCATCCGAGTACTTCTCAAACGACGGACATCATTAAGAGCGCTTTCGTAAGTTGACGAGTTGCGATTATCATCTGCGTTTCCCCCGAAGGACTTGGAACGAGTATCTGATCTCAACAGCGGTGGTTCGGCGTTGGCTGGCAATCGGTAGCCTTCGCTTGAATTATAACCGTTCAAGTTGGGATCATCTGAAGTATGAGGAAGAGCTCCGCTGTTGCGTAACATATCCAAGAGTCTTGCAAGGGCGACTCGAAGAAGGAACACATATTGTTGCAGCTTGGTAATTCGCTCGAATCCACCAATAGTACCAGGAGCTCGGCTTTCGCAATTATTGCAGTATACTCGTTGGTCTTGATCGCTCCATCTTGCATCTTCAAGGTTTTGACCAAGCTCTCGTGCGCAGTTCGTGCATTGGAGACAGCCCCGGTGCCATCTTCGCTCACCACAACGCGCACACTCATCCTCAATGTCTCTCCGACACGTGATACAATCGTCAGAATTAGGGGCACCAAGGCCAGGAGTTCCAGTGGTGGCTTCTAGGGACCTATCATCGGTCTTGACAAGCTCCATATCACTCAGGTCGTCTAGAAATTCGTGGAGGCCGTCGGAAGTACGTTGCTCGCGCTCGACCTTCAATGCTCCTTGGAGACATATCCGAATCAAAAGTTTCAGGTAGTGCGCCAGGCCAGTGACAAGTGCCAGCAGTTCTTGAGTGACACCAAGCTTTCGAACGCCACTTTCCTGAGTTTTGGATAAAAGAGCAAAGAATGCTACGATCTTCTTGCACAGCAATTTCGCTTCTCGCGAGTAAGACAGTCCTATTACTGGTTAGTACAGTATTTCTATACAACACAATATGATTCACCTTTAGGGCCTAGCTTCGTCATTGTTGCATCAAGCTTATCTGCGGAGCGAAACAGGATGTCGACATGCAGGATGAATTTCTTAGCGGTCAAAACACCATCCACGTAAGCGCCATTGCTGACGTGAAGGAGCATATCTGATATGCAGGCGGCAGACGATTCTTCAAAGGTTGAAAGAACGCTCCAGATTCGATATACCTTCTCTTCCATTCTCTCTTCCTCCAGTCTCACAGCATTTCGGCCCTCTTCATCAGTAACATCTTCCAGTTGTTGCTGAGCTTCGGGCTTTTCTTGCGACGAAGCAAGCCGTACATTCCAGAATTTATGTATCATGTAACACTCGGGATGCCAGTGCTGGTTTTGGCCATTGCGGAATATCTCTACAAACTGCTTCAGGATAGCCGTTTGACACCCATTGCATCGTTGTGCGAACTGTGTCGAGTAGTGATAGTGACAATAGACCTGGCCGTCGTGCTCGTAGTAACTGTCCTGTGCACCGAACACCGTAGGGCAGACGGAGCATGTGAAGTGATCGATATGATACTTCTTATCCAGCGCAGTGATATATGATCCTCGAAGCGCTCCCTTGCACTTCTGGCAGATTAAATCTAGTCGACGAAAGTAATCGGTTTCGCAAAGAGGGTAATGTCCTTCGCCATTCTCTTCATCGACGGGAAAGAATTTCGACGCAACAATTTCTCCACAGTCCTACGAGGCCGGGGTTAACAATGTTTCCCTTCGAGAACAACACGAGATCACTTACACGACATCGAAAGCAGTCCAAGTGGAATGTGCCACCTAGAGCGCGAACGAATTGGCCGGTCAAAGGCTCACCGCACTTCTTGCAGACTCTCAGTTGTCCAGACGTAGTCCTACCATTCCTTGTCCGTGACCGATTCCGCTCTCCACTGTTTTTGGATGGTTGACCGTCCCTGTCTCTTTCTCTGCCACTTGCACTGCCAGATGGAGACGCAGTCATTCTATTTTCTGTGCCAAAAGCATTTGGCCTCACAAGCGCAGTCTCTTGCTCGATATCTCTCTCAGACTGGTATCGTCTTCCGTCGTCATTGTGTCCATTATAATCTTGCACAACATCCCTATCTGGATCATACGCCGTGTATTGACTGCCGAAATTGCGACCATCGCCAGATGGGCCTCCCTCGGATTGAGGGCCCATCGCGATTAATTCAGACTCGCTCTCTCCCTATTTTTGCCCCAGGGTTTCGCTATTGTCTAGGATATTATTCGACAATCGTCCGGCCTCGAGATCGAACTTTTGGCGTCGTGTTTGCCAGCTTGAGCGTAATGAGCGACTGATGCGTGAATGGCAGATATAAGCCTGTTCTCTGAAATCTTATGGGATTCTGACGTTGTCGAGTCGCATGGGTCCAGATAATTGGGCTCTGCATGTGTGGTTCTGAGTTGGCGACTCAAATGTCAAGGAACGTCCTGCCCGCAGCACCTGAAACAGCACCCTCCTCCGCTAGAAGCACTACTATTCAACAGGTCTTGCTTCTGTATCGCTTTTTGGAATCAATACGAGGCTCTGCGCATCGAAGGAAGGTGTTCGTGTTCGACGGCCGGAGGTTCGGTCGCGTGTCGATGTCGGTGTGGAGGAATTGCGGCGTCGAGTCTCAACGAGGGGAAAGCACAGCGTCGGGATTTCGATCTGGAGACTGAATGTGCGAAACTACTATCAAATATGAGGCGCGATATGGCCTGCAGTTACTGCACAACGCGCCAGCGACAGAAGCAAGACGATAGACGTTGAGGTATAGTACTACGCTGAGTATAATTAACCTACGATTTTAGGACGTCGTGAAATGACGGACTGCAGGTGGTCGGCAGCCCAGCACGTGACATATTACGATTACTGGGTCCCCACAAGCAATGAGAGGTCAAAGAGATTTCATGGGCAAATGAGGACATCACTTTCGGCGCTTATTTGGGAATAAGGCACTCTCCAAGCAGAAGACATAGCAAACAAATACTGCGCTGCAGCATTCCACAGCATTCACACAGGCATTCTCGGAGTCGGGCTGCAATTACCGCCACATCGGCTCCTGGCTGGGAGGCTCGGTAGGGACAAGAGAGTTGGCATTGATAGCCAGGGGAAGACTTCGACTTGCATGTGAACGAGTCTGAACGGCTCTGCCTGCCGTGTCAAATGTGGAGATGCACTTGTTTATCAGCTGAGTATGCAGGTCCGTATTTTAAGGATAACCTTAAAACTAGAGCATAGGAGGTTTATTTATGGAAAAGCATTAGGGGATAATCTAGATGCTCTCGTTATATCGAACTAGATACTTGACCGTCGTTTCAGTAACAATACAATAGAAGTGCCCCGAATATAAACACTTTCTACAGAAACAACCGCATCACCGTGTAAGACCATTGATTGTCAATGTACCCCGAGGTAACTCCACCGCTTTGCAAATAAAGACTGCTAATGGTTCAAATTGTGTGCGTTGGGTTGCCACTTCTATATACGATCTTAGGAAACGGGTTCTCCTCCTATTGCTTCATTTGTAACCATCTGGGGTGTTTTAAGCTCTGCGTTGTCTGTGACGGAAGCGGCCACGTTATGGTCTGATGAGTGGTAATAGGGTAGACCGGGTACTTGGAATTTTTTAATAAATTTTGATAGGACCTACTCAAGTGATGACGAAGGCTGCTGCAAGACATTCCGCTTCCGCAATTCACAGGGTGTCCGAAATGTCGACAGGCTTTCGTCCAGAAATAAATTATATTCAGAAATAGATGGATGAGTCCTGACGACGGCCAAATTCCAAATAAAGTTCAGCCTCACTCACTGCCTAGTCAAGCGACCTCGCCTGCCTTGTTCTAAGACTTTCCCCACCCCGAACTCTTGTACTCATCTACATCCAACTTCTTCCACCACATGAACTTCCGCAAGAAAAGGAAATATCTGGACACTGTGGCTGATCCGTGATCGACAATGTCGAACCACTCTATCATTCGTATCACAAGGGTACGTTCTGTTCGGCGCATAGTGGGGTCGCAGCTCGCAAGGCTGACAACGCAGTAGGAGCTGTCGGACCTTCAGAAGTCGTCTGACCTTTGTAAGCAATATATCCAGCGGCTCAGTTATCTACAGTTGAATGCTAACACATGTGAACAGCTCTTGCGGTCGCGTGCCGTGATGTCGACGTTCGCAATGTGAAAGCAATCATCATTGGCCCCCCTGATACACCATACGAATTCGGCTTCTTTGAGGTTAGTGGATTATACCTACATCTGCGGAATACATGCTCACTCTTCTTCAGTTTGCGGTCAAGTTTGGGAAAGGTATGGCCACTCGGGGAATATGAGTGATACCGGGCTGAAACAGACAAATCAAGATTACCCAGGAAAGGCCCCAGCTGTAAATGCGACAACCACGAATGGTGGCAGATGTCGCTTCAACCCGAATATCTATGCTGGAGGCAAGGTTTGCTTGTGAGTGTCTGTTGGGAATGCTTTCTAGTCTATGGCTGACCTTAAACAGATCAATTCTAGGGTATGACAAAATTATGAATCATGTTGAATATCGAGGCTGATTATCTGGATAATAGGACATGGAGAGGCGAAAGAGGAGAGGAATGGTCGTCAGCACAAGGTCTGGAATCTATACTGATTTCAATTCAAAGCCTGATGTCATCGAATCCCTATGAGAACGAGCCCGGGTTTGAAACTGCCAACGGTGAGGATGACAAGAAGAACCAGAAGGAATACGTTGCGAAGGTACGACACAATATACGAAAGCATTTGAAGATTTGGTTCTAATGTAGAGCAGATCCGTCACGAGAGCCTTCGGATTACTGTTATACAACGGTTAGAGGAGTACCTAGGCATTTCACCAGATGGCGCAGTACAACAAGTAGCATCTCTAGAAGGAGATGACAGTGACGGGGAGGATAACAGCCTCGACCGCGAGGCTTTTGATGAGGCATCTATCAATTTCGATCCTTTCAGAGATTTGTGCAAACGCAGATTTCTTTGGTACTACGACTCATACTTACTCGCCATTAGCAAGGCAAAGCTGGAGGTTTCAGATGGCCAAAACTTCACTCGCATGCCTTTCGAGTGTTCTGGAAATATTATGGAAGGAAAGTTCAACTACACAGAGCTCGAGCGCCGTTTGAGGCTAATTCGCAAAACTATGGATGCTGAGATAGCGAGATGGGCAGATGAAGGCCTGGCTTCGATAAAGAAGGAGAGCAGTGTTGCATCAAACCTCCAGCGACAATATGAACAGGTGGTTGAATCGTACAAGCGGGACAAGACCGTGACGCTCGACATCGAACTGGTTGACAAGAACCCGTTCGTGTGGTCCATTACCTACTTCGGCCGACCGATGACTAATCTTGATGGTGGTCTCTTCCGAATCAAGCTTTTCTTCAGCCCTCGATTTCCAGAAGAGCAACCTAGAGCCAGATTTGAGACCCAGCTCTTCCATCACCGCATTGCTTCTGATGGAACGCCTTGCTACACCTCTAAGCGAGCAGAAGATGTCAAGTCTCACATCGACTCGATCATCGAGGCCTTGGAAGAAGAATCGCCCCCCTACGATCCAAGGACATTGGTCAACCCTGAAGCTGCCAAACTGTTCTGGGGTTCGGTAGAGGACAAGAAGCTTTATAACCGCAAGCTTCGTCGAGCAGTGCAACGAAGTATGGAGTGAGTCATTTCTCGGACTTCACCCAAGAACTTTTGCTGATCCACATCGTAGAGAATGATCTTCAAACCACATTAATGATAACCATGAAACATTTATACAGCTTACCGCAACTTTCTCCTCGCATCAGCTATGCCAAGACTTCGCCAGTTTGAAATTTAGCGTTCCCATTCTTGACTTCAGCGAGTGTGCATTGTTTCCAAGCAACTTGGCCGGCGTCGGACAGCGGTTAATGTTTTCCTTCATCATGACAGGGCTCCAGGAGTTCTGGTGGATTTGCACGGCCGGGATGATAGGTCGGCACTGGCGGCGTTTAGCAAATTGACGTTCTTGATTTCCCTAATTGATTTTCCTGATAAATGTGAATGGGTATCCAAATCATATAAGATTCCGTGAAGTAATTACGCTTATTACTGTGCATGAATGTACAAGTTTCGCCCAATGCATTTCCTGCCCTTCCTCTTCACTAGCTCTCCCCAGCAAGCTTACTGCCCCTTCTTCTCGCTCTCAACCCTCTGCTCCTCCAAAATATACTTCACTGATTTCTCAATCCCCTCCGGCAACCCTACTAATGGCACATACCCTAACCTCCTCTTCGCCTTCCCACAATCATAATACCTCGTCATACAACTATACTTGACCTGTCTCCTCGTCAGCTTTGCCTTCTTCCCCACAGCCCAAAATCCCCATTCTAACACCGTTCCTAGCATCAAGCCCACATCTTTACTAATTTCCCACACGTGTTCTGTTCCCTTGTCCGAACCGGCAGCTTTCCATACCGCTCGCGCGAAATCCCAGAAATAGACAGGCTGATCGTTCGTTATGAAGAATGCTTCGCCATCGACTTTTTCGTAGTCAAGAGGTGTGGTTTTTAGGTTCGAGGTGGTCAGGAGGGCCAACGCAGCGAGACAGTGTGCGTGTGCGACGTTTCCGACGTAGGTGAAGTCAAAGAGATTGGTGTTATCCCCGAGTTGGAAACCGGTTTGCTTGTTATGGAATACGTTGACGATAGGAGGTAGGACTTGGACGTCGCCTTCGCCGAAGATGCCTGCGGGGCGGAGGGAGATGGTGAGGAGTTTGGGGTGGGTGGTGGAGCGGTTTGCGGCGATGACGAGGTATTCTGCTTCTGCCTCGAGGAATGTTAGCTTGGAAGAATTCGCACATTATAGAAAGACTGAGTGAGAGTGTGCCAGAAGGGACAAGTAGGGGAGATGTATACCTTGGTCTGAGAGTAATATTCCGTTTGCGACTTTGCTGGTATAACGGGCCACCTCTCATCCGCATTGATCAAATCAGATGCATTGTCATGGATCACGCTCGCAGAGCTGGTGTATACCAATGCCTTGACATTGGTCTTCTTGCAGGCTTCAATGACGCATTTTGTGCCCTCGACGTTGACTTTTCGGTATAGTTCTCTTGATCCTCCAGCCAAGGTTGGGGATGCGGTGTGGATCACTACATCTGGCTTCGTCTTTTCGAAGATTGGCAGGATAGAATCCATAGAAGTGATATCGGCATCAAAGTATTGTACGCCATCGGAATCAGGGCGTCGATTGCGCACAGTGCGGATGTCAATTACTGAGACTTTGCAGTTGTAGGATTTGAGGAGGAGGTTGACGATGTGGTGTCCCAAGAAGCCACATCCGCCAATAACTATCACATTGCCTAATGGCTTCTTCTGCGAGGAGGGAATTGGTGCCATGGTGGCTTGAGCTATGCCAGACCTCACAAGAATGCGACGTGAGGTTGAAGGACAGTTTTAGAGTCGTCAGCAGTGGTTTGTAGGGGGTAAACTGAAATTATGGGGATGCGCGCTAGTGCTGTCACCCATGTTTAGCCTTGAAGGCAGAATAAACTTCACATCTGACATTGACATCTTGATCGTTATTCGCATAACTGCTTTTCGAGTCTCCTCACTGCTGATGTGAGCTCGATTTAGTTGTCTGTATTGATCGCGTTCATTGTCTGGCTTTGCCTGCTGGCTTTCGCTGTCGTGACTTTAGAACGCCTAAGGCTAGTTAGTCCCTCAGGGTCTTCAGGGGTTGTGAGGTTTAAGTGGTCAAAAAATGATTTTCAGTTGATGTGGATTGATTTTGAGGGGCCTGCATGATAAGTGAATGCAGGTAAGTACTTGCTCAGCGCATTGAGAAATGTTCTAGAAGACCGAGATGATCAGCATCGAATGATGCATGGCTCATGATCGGCACATGCCAGTTTCAACGCATATGCATGAATTCATCTCGTAGTGTCTTTTGTGCCCTTTTCGCACTCGTTTTGGTCTCAAAATTATAGATTCTGTAAAGTAAAATTTTTCTCCCTTTCATCAGTAACGCTTTCACGCTGTAGTCATAGCCATTCTCTTGAAACCAGTCCTTCGATCGGCTTGAGCCGAGACGGACTTTCTCGAATACTAGCCACGCTATCGATGCTGATTAGCTTCACGAATGCAGCTCTACTAGCTCTCGAAACGAAACATATCTTAGAGATTTACGTATTTAAGTTTTGCGGTGTTAGGCCGTTATCATTCCAATTTTCAAGCTTGAACTTGAGTGAGCCTCGCACTCCACTCGGGACGAGAGCTATTTTCACTCCACGACATGTAGATAAATGTCGTTCACGTATCTATAAATGCAATTGCATAGTGGAGAAAGTTTCCGAGTCTGATCATCCCAGAGGGATACCTCAGCCTTAAACTAAGCGAGCATCTGTTGAAAGGCTACCAACCATCTTTCCCCAATAAAAATGCCGAAGTGCAGCTCCACGTTTCTCACGAGATTTACTTAGTCAGTCCCCACGCAGACGATCTCTAATCTCGTCACTTATGATAAAGCTTGTGGTCTTGTCCCAACTCTGACTCTGACGGGAGCCATTTATCTGCGTTCTCACTCTCCCTCGCTTCTCTACTCCAGTGGCCGATTTCATTGTCTTGTCTTGGGTCTTGGGTGCGAGCGCGGCATTAGCATGAGATACCATGGACGGCAAACAAGATGTGGTTTGGTCTGGGTTCCGGACTTCATCTCGGTGCTTGGTGACGGCATTGTTGATAGAAAGTGCCAGCGGATTAGCTCTGTCTTCTCCTTTCGTATCTCTATTTAAGTCTACGTATATTTTGAGGGAGGCCTCACTGTCGGTACCACTGGCTGTGGGTTCTAACTAGCAATATTAATTGATGATGTTGGCAATCGTTGGTTATTTTGAATTGGAATCGTGAGATGTAATTGGGGATGAACTTGCTGGGAATTTGAGGTGCTTGAACGAGATCCTTCAATGGTCAATTAAAGGTGGTAGGAACCCTGGCCATGGCCTGCTGTGAGGGCGGAAGATAGCTAGGTTATCAAGTCACGATACTTGGGAGTAATCGAAACAGAGCCTGGAGATTCGAGCATATCAGATCACAGGCATAGAATGAAGGCGAAGCACATACTAAGTCTAGGTAATTGTTATGAAGGCATTTTGATGATAGTCTCTCCATCTCCGGCTATCCAATACGACCGGCTTTTCTTGATCTTGGTCTCACTAGCCAACATCAAGACCAAATAAATATGGCCTACAACAATGCCCCAGCAGTAGACTCGAATGGTCTCAAATTGGGTATCTCTCATGCACCAGACGCCCCAACCAACGAAGCCATTTCCAACCAGCTCCCCAAGGAAATTCCAACACCTAGCTCTTGTCCCCTCACTCCACTCGCCGGTATTGACTATCCAATATCCTCTTTCCATTGGGTTTAGATTTCGCTTTTGCTCAAGTGGTCGGAACAATCGAGCAAGGGACATTCTCCTTGCTACTTCGTGAAGCTTGGGTGTGACTAGCATCTCTGCTTTCAGAACACCTGTTGATGTCAGTGGCGGAGGCGGGTGTATCTCAAGCAGGTCCGACCAGGTGGATTTGGTCATAGTACTTGATGGAGTCGAGGCTACTGAATCTGTAGATCTGCTAGTGGCTGCTTGCATTGGAGAGCTCGCGGGTTCCAGCCGTTGTTTCTTGAGTGGTCTGGAAGTAGATGGAAGCTCATTTAGAGCAAGGGCCGGAGGGGCGGATGAAGACACATGAATCTCCGGAATTGAGCCAAGAAACTTCCGCTTCTTTTCAAGTTGCAAATCTTGAATCAAGGGCTCATTAGGACTTTTGCTCTTGAGTACCCGAGCTGGTCTTAAGGGGTTCTTGATAGGTGAGGGAGACGAGTTCGTGGCTGCAGCATCAGATGAGCCCGGCAAGGCACTTTCATTCCCGACCTCAACCTCGAGACTACTATTATCCGGATTCCGGTTGTGCGGAAAGCTAGGCGGAGATGAATGAGAAGGCTTTTCGCTGCCGACACCCATTTCGAGGCCAGTCTCTTGCTGATTCTGCTTGTATAAAAGGTGTGGGGGCAATGAAGCCCTTTCGCTGCTGACCCCAACTCCAGGGCTACTCTGCTGTTGATTTCGGTTATACGGAAGACTTAGTGGAGATGTATTTGAACCCCTTTCGCTGCTGACCGGAACCTCAAGGCCACTTGAACCCTGTTGCCCTTCGCGGGCGGGGCCTGAAGTAGACGTAGATTGAGAACCGTCCCGATTTTGTAGAAAGACCTCCAGAATTCTAGTTGGAGAAGAGAAAACCGTCAACGCGGGGTTAATTTCCGGTTGTGAATCTGGGACCTCGCTTCCAGGAAGTTGCCATGCTACTTCCACACTCTTCTGGGAGGCTGTTTGATGACACGTGACCTGCCCTTGAAACACAGGGGACATCCGGTTATCTATAACACTATTGAAAGATAATTCCGGCGACTCAAGAAGTTCTGAATGACGGTGTCGGTCAATTGAATGTTCCTGTTGCCACTGAGATAATGACTCAGTATTCTCCTCGCCTGGTCGCCATGATGCTTCTGATTCTCGTTCCTCGAGTGTGGATTGGCGAGGTTCTTCGTGAAGCTCAGCATTGGCCTGTATATCTATACCACTCGAGGCATCACCAATGAAAATATTCTCAATGCTGCGTCGCTTTACAGGTTGGAAATCCAAATAAGCTTCAGCAAGCGCTCGATATCGCGCGTCATCTGGCCCCAGGCTTGGTGCTGCTGTATGTACCAGGATCTCGACATTTCCTCTTGCGATATCGCCCATGACTGTTGGTTGAGATGTCTTGCATGGCGTGAGAGTCAAGAATAGCAAAGAGCGAGGTTGTGAACCATGTTCTTTTTCGCTGTGGTTGTTAGAAGGAGGGATTGCTAGGCAACGGTGGTCTCTGTCGCGAGGTCACATGTGCGTGTTTAGATTAGTGCTGTGCACGGACCCAAGCCAACTCTCTCCGCGTGTAACACTCATCCTTTCTCTTTGCTTCATGGTCCTTGAAAGTCACAGACAATCATAATGATCGCCATTTACTCTTCAACGTGCCTCCTAGAACTCGAGGCCAAGTTGAAATCACGACTCCTCGGCCTCACAGGAACGAAAGAGGAGCTCCTTCAACACCTGCCAGATTCCGGTTAGTACACTAGACGCGTCACAAACCCACGGTTTCCAAGCCCCTCAAGCTTTCCGGAGGAGATCCAGATTATGATGTAGGGGTTCCCTTTGCCAGGTCCACGAGTTCTCAGCGTAGATCACTGGAATGATACGCAAAGGCTGCATTTCTAAGAAAGCACCATACTCCTGATTCAGCACCTTTAAGTCTGTGTCGGGTACCATAAGAGGTCGCGTGCAGAGAATATCAACTAGTGTTTGGTAGCTCGCACGTGTACGCCGGTCTTTCCGGCGGAGACATCTTTATATCGAACCAAGACAGGATCTATTCCACATGGAATTTTTCTGGGGCGAGCATTCGCCCATTGAAAACACACGAGGTCGCCTCGCTCCTGCTCTATTAGCTGAATCAGAGCGAATCACCCGCACTGCGTCACATTTCGACTTCCTAAAAGGATACTCCCTTGAGGGCAGAAAAACATCAATCTCAGCAAGATCTTCGCACGAGTCAAAGGAGTAAAGATATCATCGTTTTGTACAGGTTTCTCTGATAGATTCTGGTACAATGAACTGCCAGGCCAGGTCGTTGTTGAACAGGATCGCAAGAAGTCTTATGTTATTAGATGCGCTGATCTCGGCTCCAGTACACCGCTCAAGTACGACCTAGCCCACCACCCACTTGAGAATGATACGCGGACCCATCAAGCATATCTCTTCTTCTCGGGATAGTTGACATGTCGAGGTATCGTTCGCTGAGAACCTCCTAGCTTTTTGTCTACAGGGTATTCAAATGTCGAACACCAGTGACCCCTCTAGGCCTGTTTCAGAATCCATATACTACTTCTCCCTGCAGCCATACGACTAGGGAACTCTGTGAAAATCGCAATTCCAAACTATCCCATATGCCTATCCTACATCTTGAAGCGGCAAGTCTCGGTTTGTAGCTACAGAACAGGACTAACTTGATTTTATAGATTCGCAGCCAAAGCAGAGTGCTTCGAATCCTTGGAGTTACCACTTTCCCTTGGATACTGGTCTTCTCCCTCGTGGGTCGCATCATATCTCAACTCAGCATCGCCGGGCTATGGAGCTGGGACGATGCCCTAATTGTGGGTTTTCACGCTCGTCTTGTCATTCTTGTTCGAGACCAGTACACTTTTAGCGAAGCACCAAGTTCAAAATGTTTCTCCGAAGCTCATTGAAGTGTTGTTCAAGATAAATAAACTTTATTCTTATTTCATATCAGCTGGCACTATGCATTATGAACCTCTCAATCTTCGTCTTCTAGGTGCGAGATACTCCCAGCTAATCAAAAACAGTGGTTGACATGGGGGCACAGTTATCTTCGTAACCATATTCAGTACCCAGCTCTTGTGCTTCACTTTGCGTAGGAGACCTCTATCAATGCAGCCCTATTACAAGATGATCATACATCGCAGATAAAGCTATGTGCTTTCAAGCAAGCCCTGTCCTAATAACCTCGACCGTCCCCCATACTACCACAGATGCCTGGATGATCTTGATGGTCATGCCAGTCGTCTCGACGCTGCAGATTTCGCGACGATAAAAGTACGCCTTGATGGAAGTCCTAAGCCAAGGAGTTTCGCCGTGCTTGCATCGACTGCACGCATCATATCTATCCCCCGAGACGGTACCAACCCAGATATTACATGGATCATAGCGAGCTTGATATTTGGTCCATCTTAGAACTCTGCAGAGGCATTATCTGCGCCTATGCGCCTACAGTCCAACCTCTTCTTCACAGCTTATTCCCCAAATCCATGGGAGTCGGTCCGGTTCATGCATAGCGAATCACGGGACGACAAGAACAACCAGGTGGGTGCCAGTGATTGAGCTTGGTTTAATAATTCCGATCGAGCGGAAGCACGGTTGGCTTTCAGACGCGAGTGAGCGGGAAATGGTCATCAAGCAGGGTTTCATGGTAGAAACGATGAATAGCCATTACAGGAACTCTATTGAGTCCATGAAGAAGGAATGCTTCATCCGGCACAGCAGGACGAGAAAGCGTGGCTGCGAGAAGACAGGTTCGTTGAAAGGATTAAATCACTTGCTTCGACAGGCACTGTGACGATATTTGACCGTAATAAATTTGCGCACTTATTATTTACATTCCTTCGAACACATTATCGTAATGGCACGCCTCTTACAGATTCATTGTGGTGAGTTAAATGGCAGGCCCGAGTGGCCAATCAACAGGGTAGCCGAAAAGTGCCGAAAGTGGCGCATGCACCATGCTACCCCGGACGCCTCAACTTCAGACCTACTTAACAATCCAAAGCATCAATCATCCAAGGGCACGCGACCATTATTCAAGGCCACTACCTTCGAAAGCTAACAAGCCAATGTTTTCCATGTCCTGGAATTGCCGTATAATCGGCAGTGGTCGCCCTTTCATCACGCCACTCGCTCCAAACGAAATCGACAACACGTGAGAGGTGGGGTGATTCTGAAATGTTCATGTGAATAGCAATATCATGACTTCCACATATAAGTATTCCCGGCCCTGTTCTATTCCTACGACTCCAAATATCAAAAATAAATTAATTCTCAAATTTACCTACAACGACCCATCAATCAAGGAAAGAAGACAACAGACATAGCTTGTAATCCTATCAGAGAAAGAACGACCAGAAAAACAGACTGTCTCAGCCAACATTTAGGATGATTCTTTTCGAAACGAGCACCTCGGTCTTCGAACTGCTCTGGGATATCGCCTTGACGCTGTTCATCCTCCGTATCTCCTTCGTTTACTTCCTGCTCTCATTCGCATCTGGCTGCCTCATCGCCTACTTCAGAATCGCTCAACTCCAACCCATTAATCACCTCACTCAGCCCCAATCAGAACTCATCTTGCTACCGCTCTGGTTAGTCCTGATCATGTTATGGGCACGATGGATCATAGTAGCGTATGAGGTTCCCAGAGTAAGGGGGTTCAGGATTGCAATCGGAGGCGTAGCGTTGGGGTTCATGTTGATTGCGGAATTTGCGGGAGGAGTATTTTTGTATGAGAGGGGAATGAGCGACTGGGTTTGGGAGACGGATATGCTTGCTGCGAGTGCGGGAATAGCTGTTTTGCTGCTATTTGGACTGATGCCTGCGATTATGATGCTATTTGAGGCGGAGACGGATGAGATGGGGGAGACGTCTCATGGACATGAGAAGAAGTCGGTTACTGCTGCTGTGTGAGTCTTGGCTCAATTCTTAGGAAGGAAAAGATGCTAACTTAGTTTTCAGACCTGTTGTGGCATTGAGTGGGAAGGATACGGATGCTAAGAAGACGAATTGAGGGGCTGTTTGGTTAGGTAGTGGGATAGGTCGTTTTGGATTTGGCTAAATTGGCGTCTTCGGAGCTGCAGCTGCATCTTGAGCATGCGGCATTCGAAAGTTCTGCATTGCATGGCGTTTGGTCTCTTTCAGGTATATAGTATATGCAATTAGCATAATATCTCTCAGCGAAAGGCAGCTTTCAATTCCAAAAGATTCTCCCCTTGATTTCTTCAGGGCTCTCCGATTTTGTCTTTATCAATCGTCATTTTTCTTGTTCTGCCCAATATCAATCTTGACTGCAGAGAAGCTGATTTCTTCGTTTTCATCCCTGGTAGCATGAGGACCACCTGGCCAAGCTCCCGGAACGGGTGTCCCCAGCACCGCCCTATTCATTCTCTCACCCACAAAAACATTTTCCCACTCCTCCTCGAACGGCAGCAACCCCTTCCAATCCTCTTCATTTAACTCGTCAAATCTTTTTGTCCGCAGATGCTCTCCCATCTCCACACCTGGCACAAAAGCAGCCGGCTTCCTCTTCTCCCAGGGGCTGCTGAACAACCCATTCAAAACTGGCGTATCAACCTCAACATCCACACTCGCCGTAAAAGCTCCTTCCCTCTCAACCACAACTCCAACATTCAATCTATCCGGTATCCCCTCTTTCGTCCTTTTATTCTCTTTCATATCCCAGTAGACAATATCCCAATCCGTCCCATACTTACTTGACCAGAAGTTCCCCACAGTCTTGTACCTATGCGTCTGCTCCCACTCGCTCTCCCTCTCTCCATTTAATGTCGGACCAACAGTTAACGGTCCAACAGGAATTTGCAACGAGATCTCTCCTCCAGTGCGATTCTTTCTCCCCTCTTTCGTAGGCAGACCGTAGACTTTCCTAGGCGCAAACTTTACGATTGCGGGGTTCATGTCGTCCGGCTTCGAAGAAGGATGTTTCGAGAACTGGATCTTGATATTCGCATTCTTAAACCGGAAACCATGGCCTCCTGAGCGGAAGGAGAAGGAGAATATGACTAGAGTAGCTGGATGGGCGTTGTAGGTCCCATGGGAGACGGTTGTCACGAGTCCTCGTACTCCAGCGTCGGACAGCAAGGGTGCGATGTCTTTATGGACGACTTTGACGGTCCGAGAGGAAGGTGAGATAGGCTCGGCGTAGGAGTACGGGACTGCTTCAGTAGGAGGTGGATCTAGTAAGGTGGTTTCTGAGGTCGATGGCGCGCTGGGTAGGGAGAATGGGGTCTCGGGAGAGGTGTAGCTTGAGCAGATAGAGATTATGTCGGCGGGACTCGGTATGTCGGTATCCATTTTCGTGATACAAAAACTGGCTGACTGTGCTATATAGACTGCGATGTATTAGTTATTTGGTTTTTGCGAAGAGAAGAGGAAAAGTTGGCAGGTAGAGTTAGTTCATGGAGATCTGCAGATCACTAGGATCTTGTGAGGTTGGTGGCTTGTCGATCACCCGCTGCTAAAAGTTATCATCAACCCCCGATGCCACGCCGAAGAATGAAATTCTCCAATCTATCAAAGTTATGAACTTCTTAATAATTTATTTACCTTAGCCTCCATATTCGATGCTAGTATAGGTCTATGCATGTTCAGAGGGTGGAACATTCCTAATCTGCTGACCGATTGGGTATCAGAACCTCCTTACAGGCTCGAATCAGACACTGGAGGTTTTTTTAGGTCAGCATCAGGACTTGACATCGAAGCCTCTCACAGAAAATCTCAGATGCGTCTCCTTTCGGAGTAAAAAGCCCACGATCCTTGAGATAGCGGTACATGAGATTTAAGAAGAGCAAGTTAGGCAATTTCCAGCCGCAGAGCCATTTCGAACCAGTATATGCTAAATTTTGCATCCGCCTTAGAGTCTGAATCCTTATTGGTTTTTCATTGACCTTTCCGATATTAATCCCGTACCATCCTATATGAGTAAGAAATTTCGGAAGGGTATGTTTTGAGTATTGGTCTATTCAACGGCCATCCGCAGAGCCACTTGAGACTAGCATACCCCATTATTCACAATATAAGCTGGTATCGACGTTGTCTTCGTTGCGTTTCAATGCAATTGTTGCTATTTTGTATAGATAAGAGTTTTCGAGGGAGTAGGCTTCAAGTGTTCGTCAACACCTAGATACCATGGAAGAAGACTAGCCACGACCTAGAATGTACATTAGTGGCTGGCTTGAGTTTCCGTAGATTTAAAAGGCTTACTAATTTATGAATGGCCTCTATTCGGAATTCAAGAAGAGAGAGACCATATGATAAATCCACGGAGGTTGTCAAGCAGTAGGAGCTCTCAGACTTGAAAAAACTTGAACAGGAAACTTACATAGCATCATTGATGTTTTGCCCCTGAAGAGCACAGGCGCATAAGATCTCGGTTTGTGTTTGATGATAGCAGTGCCTTTGGATCAATGTAGGTTCACTTGCGAATATTCTACCACAGATGGATATCTCTCTAGAGAGACGTACTTTAGAATACTTCAAAGGATATTTGAAACATTCTGAGAAGGTGCATAGAGCTATTAGAGTCCTAGTAAATGTTCACTGCTCTTTAGGAGATCTAAAAAGCTCTCTTAGCGTGGGCCAGATCGCATATAGGCGACGCGTTGAGCTACTGTTTCTACTTTACACAATCAATACCCGATCTAAAACCAAACGAGCAATGGCTTCAGTTGCTCCCCCCTGGACCACTGGAGTCCCTCCAGAGGTATGGACCGAAGTCGGTCATCAAGTGAGTCTCTCTTTAGTTTGTAAAGCTCGTAAAGTTGCAGGTTACTGACTATCCAAATAAAGATTGCTTGCAGACGTACTTTGCAGGCACTCGTCTCAACTTGCCGTACGTTTCGCGGCATCTTTACATTTGTTCGGGACCGACATCTTGTCCTGCACCTACACGAATTCGCTGTCAGACATTCATTAGATGACCCTTCACCACCAGGGCTGATAGATACAAGACATTTGGACGTGGTTTTCAACCCGCTTGAATATGCGAATGAATACCACCTAAGCTGGAACAAGGCCTATGCTCATAGTGTCACACAATTGATCAAGGCAATGCCAAGTCTGAAATCATTGAAGTGAGTCTATTCCTCGAAGCATCTCCTTCGAAGCACTAATTGCGAATGAAGCTGGTGTGATGATTCCACTGAGCCAGAGAACGGCACGGCTTTGATACTCCGAAAAAAATATCTCCTGGAGGCTCTACAGTCTTGCAACCTACAGCATTTAGCGGTCACGTTCAATAACAACCGATTTATCAAGTCCAACGGCAACCTCTTCCAGTCCCTTCTCAGATCTTACATGCTTCTACAACGCTTTCGAGACCTCACATCCCTCGAACTTTACCAATTATGCGGGCCGAACGAAGAGTCGCTTATAGAAGATCTTGCTCAAGTCCTTCAACGTTGTCCAAATCTTAAGAAGCTCGGGCTTGGAGGTTACGCACGGGGCGCCGACGATGGCCTCCATCCAAAAGTTATCATCGTCAATAACACCTGTAATTTCCTGGAGAAGCTTTGCCTAAAATACTCCTCATACGATGATACAAAACCTTTGGGTCTTACAAAGTTGCGGCTAGGGCACGGCTTTCTGCTTCTGAAGCAAACATTGGGGGGTGGCAACTATCTTTCGAAACTCGTTGATGTTACTACCCTCGGTTCACTGCACATCACGAACGGCGCAATTAACCGAATTACCCAGCGTAAGGTTTGGTCGGTCATGCATGTTGACTGGACCATGTTGAAGGATTGCAAATCCCTTCGCCAGTTGGCAGTTACAGTGTTAGACATAGGAGTTCGTCGGTGGCTCAACGGAGTCGGAAAAAGAGTAGAAGACTTGATCATCACAAAACATTACAACAAGGCCAAAAGCAACGCCGGTAATTTCAACCGCTTACGGCTGCCACACCTGACAATGCTCGTCGTCCACGAGTCATTTTACCCTGGCGCAACCATTCGTGTGGACCCATCTGGCGCGCTCAAGAAGCTTACTGATGATACAATTCCTGGGCTTCCTGGATTGCCTGCAAACATAGAGGTATTGGGCACTACCACTGTTCTAGATCGACTTTATGGCAACGAGAGTTATGGCCATGGGAGGCGGCTTAAGAGGCTTGCCATATGTATCGATCTCGAATCCCAATGGGTTTGTTTGCATCAAAACCTATCTTCTGGCTGAATACTAACAATTTCTATAGGCACAATTCTCCTCTCACTTACGGTTCATGCCAAACCTACGGGAGCTGCATTTGCAAGGAAGAACCTCTCAACGAACATCTTGTGTGTCGCCAAAGTGCTCTCTGTGGCCTCTAGTGACAGAGAGAAAAGATATTGCATATCGATACTCCCAGTTGATGAAGTGGAAATGCCCCTCCTTGCACTATATCCGCATTGGTATATGGGCATGGGAGATGTCCGCTCCTTCTGGTGTAGAAGTCTTGCTGGAGTGTGAGATATACAATACCATTCAGCTCCGTCAGCTTCACACGGATGAGATGTTGTCGATTGAATTGTTCTCTCATCAACCACATGCAAATGTATCTGGGTTATCTGCCCAGCCACAGCTTTGGCAGGTAAATGAGCGGGACGCCAATTTGCAGCGAATCCTCTACGGAGATTGATGAAGAGGAGATTCGGCGGCTTTTGTCATATCAATGTACCAATAGACCATAGAACTTGAAGTGAAAAGAAGTTTAGACTTCAAGCTCGCTCACTTCAAGATTCCTCAATGCGCATAAATGATACCAAATTACTCTATGGAATTCTCGATATTGCGAGTTATTAGAACAAATGTCACATTCCACATGAATATAACAGGAAGACGCAGTGCGCCTAAGCTGCGTGCCGAAAGAATCCTCTCGAATGTCTATATTGGCGGCTGAACTGTGTTCAGACTATTTCTTCCGTGTCATTGATCGAGGGAAGGAAAACCACAAGCCTCGTAAATGAGATAGCAGGTTCGTCCGAAAGTATAAGTTGAAGAAGTTCAAAATGCCGTGCGGAGACGTGACGCCTGGATGTGCAGATAAATACAACATCGATCTCTCTTCATTCTTCCCCTTCCCACTGCTGCCTAACTATGTACAATCACTCCTTCTTCGTCATAACATCCACAGTGCTCTTCTCCTCAGGGGTACTCTCTCCCTCAACGACCGGAACCACACCTACGTGCCCCGTCTCCTCTAGGACGTGGATCGGTACAACCACATTCTCCTCCTGGAAATACTTCGTCTCCTCAACCACGAATAACGCCATATACGCATAGATCAAGATCCCAGTAGCATAAAACGCGAAGATGATACCCGCTTCCTTCACATACGGAACCTCCAAACTATCGAGTCCAAATACCACACTCTCGCCTGCAGCAAGACAAGCTCGGAATCCGCCGGCGTAATGAGAGCCCTTGATGGGATCATTGGTCAATGTGCCGAGGAAATACATGATAACATATTGCCACAAGGTGGAAGCAATCCAATTCATCATAAAAAGGACAAAGATTCCCGCGAAGCCATCGTCAGTCCAGTCCATTGGTGTGTGCGGATTATGGCGATCGTATTTCGACACCCGAACCATTTCCCAGATCCAAGCAGCGCAGAGAGGAACAGCTACATAAGCTAGTCCGAGAATGGCTCTCGTCTTCCGCTTCCAGGCGTTGTGATCGAAGATCTTTTGAAGAATGATTGAGAACGGGATTTGGAGGACGACGGCCATGAAGGAGAGGAGACATCTCGTGCGAAGATTATTGTGGAAGGCGTTAACTGAGCCAAGATACACGAGGTACGTCTCTGCGGGGAGAAAGCAGGGGATCATCATCAGGAGGCGAAGGTCGCAGAGATCGCTGAGGTTGGATTTCAGTTCCACCCAGATACCGCGGTATTTTATCTCAGCTATGCCGGAACCATCGTCTCGTTTTATCTTATTTGGAGGCAGGATAAAGAGTCCCGCAATGGCCGTTAAGCACATTATGACAATGAAAGCGATGTAGACTGCGTTTGGGACGCCGCCATCACTGTTGTTGTTTCTGCTTAGGAGGAGAGGAATGATACCGCCGATTATTTCACCTCCAGCAAGGAGACCAAACCCGGTGGTCACATAAAGGCCTTTCTCTTTTTCTTCTGGATAGCTAAGCATGATATAACCACTGGTGACAAAGATCAACCCAGCCGAGATACCAATGCATACTGCAGAGAAGTATGGGAAGGCAGCATGCCCAGTGTTACTGAGATACCAGAGGCCACCAACGTAAACAATGTAGCCGCTAACTCCGAGCTGATACATTCATGAGCATTTTTTTCAGACTTTCTTCAAAGGACAACATACAAACGCAGTGATTCCAGGACCAACAGTATGCAGAACCACTGATCCGAGAGCCGAAGATAGGACCCATATTGAGTTCAAGCAGGCATTGAGTCGGGTCGAGATCTTGGCGGAGTCTGGTTGTCCACCACCAGCACTGTAGAGATATCAGCTTAATCGAGGACGCTCACATCGAATTGGTGCATACCCGAGCAGGTTGAGAGCAACATAGATTCCAGCCGTGAAAGCGATCGTGAGACCGGACAAGAAGTTTTGCCAGAATGGACTGCGATACCTTAATTGAGGGAAGTTGTTTATAAGCTTTCCCATCTTGTTAGGCTTGTCTCGAGCCTTTTAATAAAATTGCGATGAAGAAATTGAGTGAAGATATTCTAACAAGTCTGCTGAAGCTTCGAAATCACAGCCGAAGAACACCACCACTTATGAAGCACAAGGTCCACCATCTTTGCAATGCTTGAGTTTTACACTAAAGTAGCTTGTTTCGATATTCCCTTGCTGTACTCTGCCCTTATCGTGCTGCTGAAGCTGAGATGATAGGAAGTCTATTTCCGACCGATCAAAAGTGGGAGGTGCTGGAAGATCTCAACACAACAGAGAAGAAGTGCCAAGGGAATAATTTGCAAAGAACTTCACATCTTTCATTAAAGTCAAATCAGAGATAGGAACTCTTCTCCTCGAGCTGAGTTGATAGGCCGAGATAGGCCGTTGTAGAAATGAAGCACCGGCGACGGCGAGGGCGGCGACAGCAGCAACAGCCACAACTCTTATTACGAGTGTAGCACGTATCTAAATGGGGATCTTGTAAGCTCAACAGCCGGAGCCCTTGCAGAACCTCTCGTAGACTTGCCTTTTCCAGATCATCTGAGACTCTGAATGGGGATGAGGGGTAACCAAATCCCAAAGATGGGGTGAGAGATCGTCCTTCCTCATAATCCGAAGCAATCCGATAAGCGGCTATGCGGCTTCAGGTGCCTGTCGATGATATGCAGCTATTCTGCAAGCTGTATTGCCGAGCTTGCAATGAAGCTGTCGGAGTTGCGCGACGAATGTCGAGATAAACTTATCTATGCGAGCAACTCCCCGGCCCTACGGCCCCCGTCTGATCGGCGAACGATCTAACGCTCGATAAGAATCTAAAGACTGTAAGTATTGTTAATTTTAGGGATGAGTAACTTTCTGGAGGACTTGCTGCACTTAAATCCTGCCCACTTCAGACATCAAAGCAAGGTTGTTAGCAAAGCATCAGAGAAACCGCCACCAACATCATTAAAATGAGTCTTACACAGGAAGAACCTCCCAAAACCGGAACCATAACTCTCCAGAATGGCCAGGTCCTCAATGTTAAGTCTGATACTGGGAAGAAGGTGGAGTCTCTTCCTATAATCGATGTTAGTGGCATGTACAGTGAGAATTTCGAAGACAGGAAAGCAGTTGCAGAACAAGTTCGAACGGCAGCTCATGAGATTGGCTTCTTTTATGTTATCAATCATGTAAGATTACCCGCGCTGAAACAAAATATGATCAGTGTCTAATAGACAGCAGGGTGTCGACCCAAAATTCTCAGGGCAGACCTTCGAGGCAGCCAAACGATTCTTTGAGCAATCCCCGGAGAAGAAGATGGAAGTCTTCACAGGATTGGTCCCAAATGAATACGTAGGGTACCATCCTCTTGAGCACTACTCTCGAGCAGGAAGAAAGAAAAAAGGTAAATATGCTTTGCAATGATTCTGAGCTAAAATGCTGACGAGCCAGATCTTTGTGAAGCATTCAACTGGGCGTACGATGCCAAATTTGACCCCGAGACGCTTGACATCAACGAGCCGTCTATAAATATCTGGCCTGAAGATGTGCCAGGTTTCAAGGAGACATTGTTTGAACATCATACTCAGATGCTAGCTTTCTCGCGACGAATGACTAGAGTCTTTGCTCTCGCTCTGCACTTACCGGAAAATGCTTTCGACGACTATATCAAGCGACCAGAAGCAGGCATGAGAGTTCTTCATTACCCCCAACAAGAATCTACAGAAGAAGATCAAAACGGCATCGGCGCCCATACAGATTTCGAATGCTTCACGACGGTGACACAAGACGATTGCGGGGGCCTCGAGGTCCTCAGTAAGACGGGAGAATGGATCAAGGCCAAGCCTATTCCTGGAGCATTCGTGGTGAACATCGCAGATTGCTTCATGAGACAGACAAATGACTTCTTTGTATCGACGGTGCATCGAGTGATCAACAAGAGTGGGAAGGAGCGATATTCTTGTCCGTTCTTCTTTGGATTCGATAGAAAAAAGGTGCTGGAAGCTGTTCCAACTTGCGTTTCGGAAGACAATCCGATGAAGTATCCGATCATGACTGCAGGAGAGTATTATGCTTGGCGGGCGAACAGGGCGAAGACACAAGGACTTTCGTACTAGATATTTGTATCAAAAAGGTATTTCTATGGTACCATAATCATGAGTTTTAACTTTGCAATATTCCTCCCTTCACTGCTAGCCCCGACCACCATGCATACGAGGATGCTAAGGTTTTCCTGGCTATATCTACTCCAGTATCTTTTCAACTTCTTAGTTTTAGAACTTAGATAGATATTTATCAATACTCTTTGCATATGTCATTTCTACGCTCACAAGCACTTCAAGGAACGAGTGTCATACCTCCTCCCTATTCATCAATATCACAAATTCACATTCACCGATCTAGCAGCTTTTCTGGGCCTGCTTATAGCTTCTAACCACGCTGAATCGTCCCAAGTAATAGTTGAAATGGGTAATGGGTGCGTTGCCCAGCGGCGATATCGAATGGAGCATGATCATGAAAGTAGGAGCGTATTCGACCAACGAATATAGTGATCACCGTCTACTCGGAATATTAGCAAGCCGCTGACCCAGTCTCGACGCTGCCTCCGAAATATGCTATTAGTATCTAGAAGTCGCGGATCTTTGTCGAAGCGCACGATTCCATGGACCCTAGCTCTGGAAGCTGAAAATTGCTTTGGTATAGATGGATGTAGCCTCTATCTAGTCTGTTAAGTAGAGGCACCCTGTATCTGACCACATGAAATGATAGCAATCTCGTCCCGGCACACTCTAGCCTCCCAAGCTCAATCTGGATGTTAAGGGCAATAGCTTGTGACATGATAAGATAATTATTGCCAGCGGAGAAGAAGATTGCTGTACATACCATGTCCGTGGGCGCAGTATATACAAGGTATGTCATTCCAACTTACGCTGATGGATCTCCTGACTTTGCAATCATCTTTTGGGAAGAGACTTAATCTTTACCGGCTTCAAGATCTAGCTTACCAACAACAGCACCCAAACCCCTTGGGGCAACGAGATTTCTCAGGAACCCCGAGCTTTGTCACTAGCATTTAAATTGCCCTTAACTCTCACAGCGATGTAGTTGACAACTTGAAAGTTAGCTTGATATCTGGCTCATAAGCGTTGCCCTTTACCTCGATCACTCGTTCTCTCAAGCACTCGACCTACCACTCCTAGAAAGCCTCCATTTGAAGAAGCAAGCAGTATGAAAAGTGTGACAAGAGGTTCAAATGAAAGCGTTGAGTTATGAAGCTAGTGCGTTATGCAAAGATTTATTCTTTCATTGACATCGGATTTAGTTTTAGGAATGTCATTTCAAGTACAACGCATGAGACATCATCGACACCTTCGCAATAGATCCATCCTAGACGGGTCACGGAGTCAGCAACGACGCCTCGATTCTTCCAGGAAGCTCTCCCTTGCCAACCCCACATATTCCATGGACCATGGCAGACCTTATACTGAGACCCTGCCCCCCTCGGCGCAATGAACCTTAATTGGTATCCTCATACTTACTAGCATTACTTTGCTGATACAATGCGATCCCAAATAGGAGAGATGATCATCGCGACTAGAAGAATGTTATTGAAATGACCAACGCAACAAATGGCTATCGTCCCAAATTCCACGATTCGCAATCTTAACGACCCCTCCTCACGAGCAGGAACATCCCGGCAATTCGTACTTAATCTCATCTGCAAAGCACAGGATTTAAGCGTCTATGCTGGGGTGGTCAGATCGAGACACCTAGAAAGGTTCTGTTGCACGTAAGTCTATTGCTCTAAGAGAAACACTCTGCTAGGGGAGAAACACTTTGCTCGTCTTATAAACTAGCATATAGTCTATATCTACAGAGGATTGCTATATGTGTTTAAGCCTAAATACAACATGTGATCTTGCTCCTTATCCAAGACTCCAAGGCCAGCTAACAGCTTTCAGCAGCAAGCCACTCAGCGAGCATCATTTAAACCCCCCTGTCACATTCTCAGCATAGCGTTGCATCTGTCCCAGCGTCGACTTCACCGAGAACTTCCCTCTCACTCCCCCTACTAACGGGAAGAACAGCACAGGCAGCAAACTCCCCTTCCAAATCCTCACATCTGAATTGCGATTGCGCAGAACCGCCGTACTGAGACATACACAAGAGGCCGTGACCACGATGGCAGGGAGGATAATCCACGGCCAGCGGACGTGGAAGTAGCTCTCGCCCGTCCAAGCCGTCCCCACGTATTGCGATCTATGCCAGGGAGTGGTCGTGTCGCCACTCGTATCGACCAGCGATGGATTGAGGCGGATGTGATTGGTCATGCTCAGTGCTAGGTTGGATATCAGGTTGCTGACGGTTTGGAAGTCGCCGTTGGTGGTGACGAGCACTTGGACGCCTTCAGAGGAGCTGTTGTCGCGAGGATTACCGTCGAAGGTGGTGCTCAGGAGAGCTGCGATGGTTTGGACAGCGGTATCGGATATACTATACTCGGTGAAAGGCTCTGTGCTGAAGTTGGAAGGGGCTGGGAAGAAGATATAGTTGTCTAGTTGGCTTGTAGGCGTATTTCTTTTTCGAATCTCGCTCTCCGTATCGTTGAGTACGAGTGGGGGCGAATCGAACCAAAACTCTTGCCAAGTGCCGAGAACTGTCTGCGTCTGCTTCCCATCTTGCGTGGAAATGTTATATGTCTGAATGCAAGGCCACAGCGCGCACTCAAGGGCTGTTGGACTCAGCGGGTTTGAGGTCGTAATCATATCAAATATCGACAAATATGGGATGGATTCATTTCCGTAGCGGACCGAAGTAAGGTATGTTTTCGAGGCAATGCTCATGTAAGTAAAGTTGACGGACGTTTGTCCATTCGGGAGACTCCATGTTGAATTGCTGCTTTTCGATTGCTTAAGCACCTGAGTTAAATCGGTACAATCGCTACATACCGCCAAAGACGGTATTAAAGGCCATTGGCAACTTCCCGTGAGGCACTGCAGTGTGACATTCTGAATTGGTGAGGTCATGAGGCCATTGACAATAGCAGCTCGCATTCCCAATGTCGGCAAAGTCGTCGTATTCGTCGTGGAGCTATTAGTTGCTCCAGATGAGTTTGCGACCTGTTGAATCGTGGCAAAGGCATCGTAACGCTCAGCTCTTTGGACAATAGAGTTTACGGTAAGGTTGTTCACAGCAATAGTAGGCCGATTCGTTATGTCTAAAATTTGCTGGGAGAATGGGTCTATCGCAAGTGAGAGCAGTGTAAGAAGGGCTGCTATCGATGCCATGCGACTGGGAGAGTTAACATATTTTCCTAAATCTTGCAAACAAGATGGATATATGCTTTGACGAAACCACTAACCTCATCCGAGTCAGCCAGATTAGAGGTAAGCTCCCGAGTGGCCCTCTAGAAGCATCATCAAATATTTGAAGATCTATGAGCCTCGTTGATTGAGGGTGATCTTTCTCTTGTCCCAGTCCATACCAGAGCCATTTATCTTGGCCAATCACCGACGAAATAGCCACCAAAATTGACGATCGTGAAATAGTAGACAATAGAGAGATGACTGTGTTTGGAGTAACTCTTAATGTCCATGAGGCTTGCTGTTTGTCCTCAATGCGTCGAAGAAGAACGACGAGAGCGGTGACTGAAATGACTGATAGCGATGCCGATGTCGCCTCCCAAGACCACGAGTCGATGCCGGAGAGCCTACACAGGAATTTCCTCCAGGCTGACGAAGGTTGGCCAATTTCTTCCCGAGACTGCTTCTTGGACTGGCTCGTACCGCTCCCAACAGGTTTTCGTTTTATGGCATTGTAAGCTGCTGTCTCCAATCCTAGAAGAGGAGATTCTTGCCGTGGTGATATCATTACTGAACCATCCATTGCCTCTAGAGTTGGTGGTTGATATAGGCTGAATGTCATGGCTGCATTGAGCTTAGAGATGAAATGTCTACAAAGATATTTGTAACTCGTTTGGCAAGGCTGGAGAAGGTACCCAGGTTCACGATAAGGATGCAGCGCCTCTTGTTCTTCATCAGTCCTTGGCAGACTCGAAGCGACTCCATCCAATGCCGGCAAGTGCTGCATACCCTTGCGCGTCTCACGTGCTTCATATTCGCCCAAAGATGACATGCGATCATTCGGAAACGGACGTAGCCAAATATTGTCAGTATGCCAAAATAGATTGTCACCAAGGCAAAGAGAGGAGGCAATTTTATATCTTATATTGCGGACTAGTCTACAACATATTGACATGCCACACCATCTCGACCGAGATCTGATCTGATCTGATCTGTCCCTCAAAGATCGGTGCCCATTCTCAAATTGCTTCTCTCACATCCTCACTGATCCAGGCTAGCTCGTAGCTCAGCCAGATTATCCACCAAGCCAAGGAAAAGCCCTTATGTTAGTGAGGGGTATGGCACTCTGTACGACTCGCAGCCAGACCAGGTCTTCCCGACCAAACCACTTGACCTTTGCCTCGCAAACATGTACAAAAGAAAGAGAAATAAGCAACCTAGTAAAGCAAAGCAGAGTCGAGTGAGCAAAGTCTTTCTTCAAATCCCCCTTTCTTTCTCCATGCAACAAGACATTTTGTAGTTCCGTCCCGAAAAGTAAGGCAAAAAAGGAGAGCTGATACGTTCCGTGTGTAAATGCAGCAGATGGCCTTCCCAGCCACTTTGTCCACAATCAAATTAACGCCACTATCCATGCTAACTTCCCCAAACCAGAACCCAGACCCAGTACGGATCTTCCGTGTCGCACCATGAACGCCGCGCTGTCGTAACATCAATGAAATAACTAGAAGGCCGAGATTGGCGCTTTTCTGAACAAATTTGAAATAGAATATACGTTGAGGAAGTGGTGAGCCATTATCATTTATCTTGGCTGTTGTTGCGGTGCATCAGGTAGTCTCTGTGGTTGGAAGCTACAGATGGTGCTCGTGGTGTTGGTTCCTCATCTAAAGGGTCGATGTGGGAAGTTGATTGCTTGGGAGTCTCGTCAAGATCAATCTCTGCGAACTTAGAACCCGGGGAACTGAAGACCTCTGGAGGTGTCAAAGTTGCACCACTGATCTCGGATGCTGAAGGGATCTCTTCGAGGACCGTTGGCGGTGGCTCAACTGTGTCAGCGCTGAGACCAACATCCGAGCTTGATACCACGCTTCCACGACTGTTCGTCCGCATCATCTCTGTGCCAAGTTTTGAGCCGCGATGAGTCTTTGTGGCACTCCTCGGACTTGACTTCTCGCGAACAGACACATCGCCAAGTTCTTCATCTTCGTCATCCCCAGACTCAGCACATTCGTGTCGATGCTTCTCCATTGACTCTCTCTTGGCTCTCATCTTCTCGGTTGACCGCTGTCTGATAGGGAGCTTTTGCGTGATCTCCATTCTTCCGGGAGCCGATTCTTCATGCAAAAGATGCGTTGGAAGCGGCTTTGGCAGGTCGCGAGAATCTAGAACCGCTTCTTCGTTGCTAATACCCAAGCCAGAGCCTTCATCCCAATCACCTGTGGCTTTACGACTGATCACAACCGGAACATCGTCATTCATGAAAGACTCGTTATCACCGAACATGCTAGAGCTAATGGAGTCCTCGCGACTTGATCCTCGGAAACTGCTGCCAGGCATTTGCGCATATCCTGATGAGCCAGAAGTTGGACTGTCTTCCAGTCTCAAGCTTTCTTGTCTCAAGCCGGATGGCTGTGGATAGCCGATAGGATTCGATGTGTTCTGACCAGCAGGTGGGGCCTTCCACTGGCAAAGTCGACACATTGCTTCGGTGAGCTTGGATGTGGTCGGAGGTTTCTCAATCAAAGCGTCAAAATGGTGAGGTGCTTGGAGTTCCTTGAGATAGCCAGTGACAGCAACAATAGGAGTATGCATGTTCGCATTCTTAGTGTCTCGAATCATACGAGCGACATCAGCCCCGTTAATCTGAGGCAACTTGAATTCCATCATGATGATATCGAACTTGATCTCACTCATAGCATAACGCATTGCTTCAGCCCCGTTCCCCACGGTGATCGTACGACAACGTAGCTTTTCAAGCAACTTCTCCATGACCATCCGAGAAACAGGATGATCTTCACAGATGAGAACGTCGAGTGGACGGAAGGCAGGGCCATCAGCGAGCGTGATCTGTGACATCCGTCGTGAGCTTTGGCGGCGGCGTTGCACACGTAGAAGGGCATTAGCTTTGTCGCCCTCATTATCAGAAGATGATGGTGACATGTCGAACACCTGGCTTCGCCGCTTCCTATGCGAAAACAAGTCTGCTGGGATTGGGCTTCCTTCCTGAGAACCCACGGTTTGAGACCGAGCACGGTTGGACGAACTACTTGCTTGTCGTGGTGTTGAGACCTTCTGCGGTGACAGTGCCAATGGCGCAGGTGCAGCACCTCGAGTCTTGATTGGCGATGACACAGCAGAAACAGCTTTCTGAAGGCTGGCTGGCATACGAGGCACTTCAAAGAAGCTACCCGGCGCCAAAGAACTGGCAGATTGATGTGACAAACTGGAGGAGTTACTTGAAGTCTTGCGACGTCCTTCGCCATTTTGACCTGCAACAAACGAAACAAGCAGAGGTGACGATGGTTGCGAAGCTCGACTGGGCGATGAATTCGACTGACTCAAACCCGATGGGGATGACGGACGCTGAGAAGCTTTTGCATTCGATAAAGTCCTCTGGATAGGCATTGGTATTATCGGACTGCCTTCCAAAGTCGGACTTTGAGAAACAGCACTGTTTGGTCCAGCGCCTGGGCTGATTGCAGCAGTTTTGCTCTGTGCAGCCATCGCTTCGGCCCGAAGCTTCTGAATCACATCTTTGTTTGCCTTCTCCAGAACTGGTAAGTTCTTGAAGGCAAAGTTACCAAAGTCGTCGGCGACCACCGGCTCGCTGAGTCTGCGACTCTTCATGTCGCGCACGTGTGGCGGAATATGCAGCGGCATCAAACCTCGCTTAATCGAATTTACTTGAGACCTCACTCGAGACAGTGCATCGTGTGGGCGATCGTGGTACTCAACGGGCGCCGTTGAAGGTGGTGAAGATTGATCTTCAATCTCTTCTGCAAATGATTGCAAGGTTGCACCACGAGAATCGAAATATTCGGTATCCTCTGGGTTTTCCGGAGCTGGAACGAATTGCGCATCGTCTTCAAGAAGCTTAACCCAATTCACACCTTCAAACCATGGATGGTTTCGGATCTCCTCGCCACCGCATGAGAACTTTTCGTCGGTATTGGCACCAATTCGGCCTTGTGGATCAAGACACAGAAGCTTGTTCATCAAGTCTTTGGCTTCGGCAGAGACTTCGAAATCATTATCATCCGGCCAAGAGATCCGCCGAGCTAGAATGTTCTCGAACACTTCGTCCGGTGTGCCTGCATGGAAAGGCGGATATCCGTACAAGAACTCGAACAGAATGCAGCCCACAGACCACCAATCGCTCATCTCGTCCTGGCCGACACCGTTGACAGTCTCAGGTGCCAGATAATCAGGTGTACCCACAAAACGCCGGTTGCTGTCATCGGGGTCGAACAGAGCCATTGGGGGTGGCATCATACTCGTTTGCGGAGGCGTATTTCTCTGCTCAGAGCTCGAGTGGCTGGTTGTATGGTTGAGCGAAATTAAGTCTGGTGAACCAGTGCCCTCGTTCTCGCTCATCTCCTCAATGGGCGATTTTCGTGCAGCTAATTGATGGTTGGCTGCATCATTCAAGGAGAAACTGCTGAACATCTGATTTAGTGCATCGCTTCCGCCGCTGTCGCTGCGACCAGAAGCTCGTCGAGAATCCTTGTTGACTGTTGACTCTCGGCTAAGATTGAAATATGAAGGCGTAGCCAGGCTAGCAGCGAGGTCGGGAGTCATCTGGGGAGTTGAACCAGGAGAGTGGTGACCCTGGAAATCAAAAGAAGTCGAACGCGAGGAGCTGATCGATGTCGTCCGAGCAAAAGGGCCTTGCTTGAGAAGATCGGGAGCGGACTCGTTGGCTTGACCATTGAGAACCCGCTTTTGACGGCCGATCAAACCCATTCTCGAGAGACCAAAATCAGTAAGTTTCAAATGGCCTTTCTGATCAATGAGAAGATTATCAGGTTTCAAGTCACGATGAACGATGCCTCGATTATGGAGATGCTCCACACCCAAGATAACTTCGCCGAGATACTTTTTCGCCCAATCTTCTGGCAGACCTCCGAGGACTTTGATGAGAGAAGCACAATCTCCTCCATTGAGATACTCCATGACCAGATAGAGATAATCCTTAGAAGAGAAAGTCCAGTACAGCTTCGCGACGAAGTCACTTTCGCCTTGCCACATCATGATAGCACGCTCTGCCTTCACGTTGGTCACTTGGTTCTTGGCAACCATGTCTGCTTTCTTTAGAACCTTGATGGCATAGTAATCACCAGTAGATCTCTTCTTAGCAAGGTAAACACTTCCGAAAGCGCCTTTGCTGATTGGCTTGATGATCTCAAAGTCTTTGATAGATGGTGGTACAGCTCTTGCTTGTGGAGCACTGACAGATGTCAAGCGGGGAGACGGCGGTGGTCGTGAAGGATCCGAGCCTGCAGCTGAAGACTGTCGTCTGTGATGATTAGGAACCAACGCAGGTGAGCTGAACTCACTCCCAGGTAGCATTGGTGATGCAGTAGGAGAAACTACCCCTTCGTGAATTGGCAGTGCACGAGGTTTTGAGATCCTCAAGGGGGACGATGGTTGAGGCATACGGACAGGCGACTCTTGTCTGCGAGGCGAAGCGGCACCTGGAAGAATGAGGCTCCGTCGGTGGCGTTGTCGAGAGCTTGCTGCTCGGCGCAAATCACCAAACTCAGATACAGGAGACTCGGTTCGAGCAGGGCGGGACATGATTGACGAGGATCTAACACTGCCGTCGCTGTTATCACCAGCATCGCTTTCGAAGAACAAAGACTGCCGTCGAGAGTCTTGAGACTGAGAAAGTATGCTATGATGGCCCGTGTGGGATCGTGGTGTGGGACACTCTTTCGGACTACTTGAACGTGTTGAAACAGCAGTTGACGAGGACCGCCTGTCACTAGCGCGGCCCATTTCGGCTTCCCGGAGCGCAATGGCCAAAGAAGATGGCCCATCAAACGATCCACTGAAGAAACCATCATCGTGTGCTGGGGTTCTCTCTTCTTCTTCTTCTTCCGAGTCAGTCAAATGGCCTGCAGCGATTTTAGCAGCCTTTCGTACAGCCTCATCAATACAATCTTGTACTATCACCGAGAATTCAATACGGATACGTTCGGAGTATTCAATAATTCTGCGGTGACGGAGAACAGCTTCAACCTTCGCCTTGGCTGCTCTCTCACTGTCAGCACATAGCAAAGCTAGACCCTGCTCTTGCTCAAGTGTGTTTGTACTGGGGGATGACCATTGCATGACCTGGGAAATTCGCGATTCTGATTGAGGAGATTGTGTACGAAACTCGCCAGGAGCTTGGGATGGTGCTTCCTTGATCGCAGGTGTATTGATTTCAATAGAAGTATCGCACAAATCGAGCAACAGTTCCACGATTCTTGCTTGCGGCCGTCGGACAGCAAATGATCGCGCTCGGGCATGTCCAAAGCCAGATCTGGATGGATCTCTTGATCTTCCCTCTGGGGTGCCTGGTGAGGCGGTACCAGATGAAGATGACGATACCGAAGAGTTCGGTCCGATTGGCATGCCTTTGTACTCAGCTTGTGGAGGAGCCAAAACAGTTTGATCACCAGAAGAAGGCCGGGCCTTCCGAGCTTCGAGAGCATCGAGAACCTTGACGATTGCGTGACGGTGTTCAATTAGATTTTCGTGGCACATTTGAACTTCCATCTCGGCCTTGTGTTCCTGTAGACATAGCTCGGTATGCTTTTCGAACCACCAGGGAGGAATCTGACGCTCACAGATACGGCACAAGACTGGCAGAGGTGGAGCGTGATGCTGAGGTTCGTCCAGGCCAGTTTCAGCCAACGTTGTCAGGTAGCTTGCGAGCACCTCAGCACCAGATCCAAGAGATTCGACAATGAGAGCAGGTAGGTCGATTTGAATTTCGCGTGGTGCAATCCACGGTCGGAAGCTCCACATGGTCTGTGATAGACATTAGCATCACGTCCAAGAAAGTGCTTTTCAAGACGTACGTGACTTTCTCCTCCCGATGATCGGTCGTATACCATGATACCTTGTCCTTCGAGATCAATTGTGAGTTGCTGGTCCTCCACGGCAGCAGCCTCTTCATTGCCCTCAGCCATGAGCTGGTCTGGCATCTGAAGAGGCGCCAACTTGGAAGCAGGGCCTAGTTGAACAGAGAACCGTACAATCTGACTCCTCGAATCATCTTTCTTCATCGATTCGACAGACTCCGCGAAGACCTCCTTGTTGTCGCTGACAAGAAGGTCTTTGATTGCTTTTCCTTGGACTGACTCGAACGTTGTCCCGATAACGTCGGTCCACGAAGGGCTAACCCATCTGATCGTGCCATCGAGACTCAGATCCATGATCACGTTGAGAGTCTGTTCCGCAGCCTCCCTCAAGTCTTCTCGCTCCTCCCGAATATCCGCGCTTAGGGAACGCTCCATCTGACCACCAGCTTGTGCACGCAGCTGCGACACCGCTGGCGGGGCCAGCATGTCCTTATTGTCCTCCATTGTAGTGTAGATTCCGCAGAACCAATCTCTGCGCCAACATTGACCGTGTCTGCTGGTGTCCCGTCGAAAATCGCTGGCTCAGCGGAAGGACGATTGATGTCATTCGCGTCTGTTATCCGTTATCGTAAGCTGGAAAGCGTGTCAGGGCCCTGCTGAGGAATGTGGCAGCGAGCCAGGGACTAGCAAATGGCGACTGTGAGAGACATCATGGGGATTGATGCTGATGTCTCTGTTTGTCGTGGTGGGTAAGCGGGCCTGTGGAGAAAGGTGCGAGGGTCGTCGAAGCACCCTGTTTGCCGCGAGAGAAGGAGGGTGAGAAGGAGGATGAGAAGGGGAGAAGGGGAGAAGGCGAGCCCTACTCGATCGGTCGTCAAGAGAGGCGTACAAGCGTCGCACGGTGTCGAGTGCTCGCAGCAATGGAGTGGTGGTCGAAGTTGTCGTGGT
This sequence comes from Phialocephala sp. D728, assembly GCA_003988865.1. NCBI lineage: Eukaryota > Fungi > Ascomycota > Leotiomycetes > Helotiales > Mollisiaceae > Phialocephala > Phialocephala sp. D728. The sequence goes on along the minus strand of QYAJ01000017.1, from coordinate 111,392 downwards.
CGAGAAGGAAATTCGGAGGAGGATTCGGATTATTTGGTCGTGGACCCTAGGTGCGATACTGATTGCGGGCTGGCCTCAGGATTTGGGTGTTAAAAGCGGGGATCGTGCTATGGACAGGGAAGCGGAGCGGGCCAATGACAGGCCAGCAGGCCGAATCTGCCCAAACAAAAAGACGTTGTGCGTAGTCTCGGTGGTGACCACGGAGACTCGGGGCCAAGCTGCAAAGGGACAAACCCCAAGAATCTTGGTCTGACCTTGGCAGGCAGCGTGTGCGTGTGCGTCTGCAGTCGGGCAGTTGCACGGGATTGGATGGGAGGGGGCTGGATGGGCTGGGATGGGATTGGCGTGGATGGGATTGGATTGAACGGGTTGGATTGAATGGGTTGGATTGAATGGAATGGATGGACTGGTACCGGGCTCTTCAAGCGCAGCGTCGGCTCTAGAAGCAGCCCAGGTCCTCCCAGTGCGTAGCTACGGCGGCGACGGTGAGGTCTGACCTGACGACGCATGAGAAGTTGAGAACTAGCTGGCGCTCTGGCAGTGGAGTTGCAGCCGTTGGGACTTTCTTTGGCACTTTCTCTGGCACTTTCTCTAGCAGGCGGGGCCAAGCCCGCATCAGTTCTGGTCTGCCTTGGCCTCGGTCAGGTCAACTCAATTAATCTCAGAATTGCAAAGTATCACTCCTGCATCGAACGCTCTGCACGCTGCTTTGCCTATGGGCGCGCGCGCACCACGGTGGTGAAAGATATGCATAGCATTCATTCTATTCATAATGTTCGGCTCCTTATCGAATGATCCTCGATGGAACGCGATGGGCGTCATTGGGTCCCTGGCAATCAGCTGCAGGGCGATCAATTATCCAGATTGAGCCCGCTGAGCTGCTTATCCATCGTCAATTCCACACTGCGAGACTGCTCAGGTATCACCAACTCATTTGTGCGTCGGCGGCGATGGACGGTACAGGCATGCATCTGGCGATCTCTGATGGTCGGAATCCGAAGTGAATCGGAGTATCTTGGCATTCCGACGCCAGGGATGCGAAGGGAGGAAGGGTGCCATATTGCTCTCAAGGGGGCCCTAAAGCCGCAAATAAGAATAACTCTCGCAAATGCACGATGTTCTATCGAGCTTCTGTCCCTCATCCTGCATCCGGGTTGCGCGTGGTGATACTTTGCCACCATAGGGCAACCTGTACGGCCACCCGGCAACAACCCTGAGCCATAGCAGCACCGCTATTTGTTTTGTTTGAACTCCCATCCTCGGAGCAGACTTTCTCATCCAGAGCCAAACCCGCATCCCACACGCGGCAGCACCTCGAGCGCACCCTCGTTGGCGGAATCATCCCTCCTCCCTCCCTCGTCCCTCCCTCGTCCCTCCCTCCTCCCCGGTCACACCGCTCGAACACTCCAATGGCACGGCGTGGACCGCGCCAGTTGCATCGACGCTGCATGCCCACCGAGCAACGCAAAGGACAGAACGAGAGAACATGACGAGACACCTCTCCCCACCCTCCACCTCCACCCTCCACCCTCCCTCCACCCTGCAGCATCTCTGACTTCCGCATCTCGCTGCCACAACGACGCACCCGCAGTATACATGGATAGAGGTCTCACTCAGCTCTGCACACACGTTCAAGGTACCGTACCAACCGACTCTTTCGTCTCACCACGTCGGGCCAGAATAAGGGCATGCGACCAGCCGAATTCTCCGTCTACCAGTCAGCAGGTCGCAACATGCCCACTGCTCGGGCATCCTTCCCTCGCTGTGGTAGGACGTGTGATAGGTCCAAGGTACCCGGAGATGAATTGTGTGATCCCTCTTGCGGGTTTCCAGCAAAGGGTGAGAAATTGATCCGCATCACACGACGATGACGGCAATGCCGGTTCTCGAGAAACTTCCATGCCATGTCTCAAGCTCTTAACGCGATTATCTCGACCCTGATCGAGTCATTGTCGCCGCGGATGCAGGTCTCAGAGCCGGGTTGTGGGGTTCGAGCCTTCTTCGACGAGACGGAGCCTGCTGACCAGCATATCTCACGTGATATGCAACAAGGTTGCTAATTGCCGTGACAATGAAGAACGGTGCAGCGTGAAGAGCTTGGATGCATTAGCGGTGCATAGGTGCGATTGACTTTGATTTCTTCGTTCGCCGAAAGTATGGTAGCTCAGTCCACCGACGCAGTACGCATGTCTCACTGAGACAGCTTGAGAGGCGCGGCAGCATCCGAATTAGAGAGTTTCAGGTCACATGCCTTCAAATCTCCTCTTCCGCACAGTGAGGTTAGACAGAGTGTACAGGCTAGGGCTGCATGACGTCTAAATCCAACATCGAGAAGTTTAGCCACGAGAATGTCTCAAATGTTGTTCTGCTGGGGTGAGGCACAAGACAGCGACATTCATTCAAGTGGTTGGAGACCTCTCTGCCACTTGGCCAAATACGAATAAGATTCAATGGCGGGGCTCCAAGATCTGAGCCATCACCCCACATTTCACCTTCCCCACGGCGCTGCTTAGCAGTGGTCGTCGTACCCGAATGCTCCAGCATAGAGGCAGAGAGTCTCCATGCATGCCTACCCCTCAATCCAAGCCGACGTCGCAGTTACGAATTATCTTCTCCTCTCGTTCCTGAAGGATCCAACGGCTTCTAGAGCTTCTTGTCCGCCGGGCCACTTGGCCAAGCCACCCACGCTCCCGTTATAGTTCATTGAAAGTATAGCAATGTTCTTTTGACTTCGATCTGCGGGTCCAAAATTAGCCTATTTTTCCGCTCTGAGTCTGGGTTCATACAAATACTCAAGTTTAGAAATGCGTGCTCTGATTCCAATCTTTCCAATACTATCTACATGGGCAGCCAAGCTGCCATTCGTGGTTTTAAAATGCTGACTGCTTCTTTCCCGGACGGCGTCTCTCGATGAGCTTCCCACGAGAGGCCAATCCCATCCAGGAAAAGTTAGACTACTCGTTATTCCCGCTACAGCTTGTCTTTCGCCAACCCTTGGTGAGTTCTCGACCAGTTCCAAAAACTATGTAGACGAGCATGCGTTAAAGTCAAGGTGCGGACCAATGCAGCTAATGCCAAGCTTTGCTTCCTCTAAAAACTTAAAATGTTCGAGACGCATTCGGGTACTTCAAGCTTAGATGTTCCTTTACATTCTAAGTTTCTCTGACCAGTAATATTGTATCGCTTCGATTGAGCCCAAATCATTGCAGCCGGTTCGGCAGCGGAATGACAGCGGAAACTCTGCGCTCGCGCCGAAAAAGATGTTAGAACAACAGGAGTGTTCATTGTAGCCCAGTCAAGAGCTACTCTAGAGGAAGAGTCGAATGCTTGGTAGGTTTCGATGGGCTTTCGTAGGCGAAACGTTGTCGAATCCTCGTATTGCATTTCTTGCTGCTTCTGCTGCTGAGTCAATTAGCCGAGGCTCAAACAGGGGCTCGCTAACCCTTTTCTCGAGCGAGAGCGACGTGCCTCGCATCTTCGACCGTATACCAGGTCGGTCATGTTCCAAAAAGTCGTTATCGTTATTGCTATACAATCAAGTGCATCACAATAGTCGAAATACCGAGTCAAGTTGACCATTGCTGTGAAGGTGCAAACTAGTGTGGCGACTAGTCTCGGCTGTATTACCCCTTTAGGACTACGGCCAATTGTTCCAGGCCGCACCAGAGTAGAAGAATCTCAACACTCCTAATTTCGCAATTGATTATGCCCACAAAACACAATCCCCCATCACTCCCTCATCACCATTGCAATAACTTGTTTGTTTGCGTAAATGTCACATCTTGTCGTCTTCAGCCCCTATCTTCTCCAAGCCCCTAGATCATAACCGAATCAATTGGGATGTCATTACTATCAAAGTCAATTCGATCTCAAACCTGGGTTGAGCGTGCGCCAATTTCTATACCACATGCTGTTGGAACCAGTTGAAGGTCACTATACAATGTCAGCAGTCAATTGCTCTTTCCTCGTAAGTAGCCCACCTACTATTTCAGGGCGACAGATGCGCAAGGCACGACGCGTTGAAGATGAAGTCGCTTCCCATCTAATCACTTACCTAAGACATGGGCGAAAAAAGAGTTGTTCCGTCCAGCTTGCTGACATGAGTTAGATAATGGCCATCTCGCATTCCCAATTAGCAACATCCTTCATTCAAAGACTTACTTTGACGATACCTACTCTCAAGAAAAAAATTACCCGTCTGATAAGCCCTCGAACCTTCATGATTCAAGATACTGCCAAGCTTTGCTAAAATTGGCTCTGGATGAAAGGTTAGTGCTCCAACCAAGCTCTCCACGTATTGGCGCCAATTCTAAAGATCCCAGAGTCCAGCACACTTCTATCTCCTCACGACGCGGTAGCTGCTTGAGGTCTTGAGACATCTCTGCCAAGGATCTATATCTTTTGATATCTTCTAAGCCCGGTACCCTCTCTTGTCTACTTTCTAAGGACATCAAGCCCGTGTGGTGGCCCTCTGTGGTCTAAATGGGTAAGTTTCCAATCTCTTGTAAAGCCCTACTCTCTTTTAATATACTCTTGCACTTTCAACAACAGCCCCCTCCCCCAAATTCATTTCATCTACCCAACTGCGATCAGAGAGATCTCGATCTTGCGGTTTCCATCATGGTACTCACTCTTGTCAAGTCGTTGTCTCAACGTTGTCCCTGATGATTCTAACACCTCGCAGCATTGCGTCTGTCCCAGCTCGGCTGAACTGCCGACGGAAAGCCGGTCCCGTTGAAGGAAGTCAAGGAGGGGTGGAGAGACTGCTGGCGGAAAGTCCGTCCCATTGAAGGAAGTCAAGGAGGGTTTGGATGGAGCCTTCTCTATTACGACCTCCAATCCCTCGTTGGCATAGTTTATGGTTAAGACTACGATCATGGTTCTTGGATGGCCAGATAGTCAACCACAACTGCAACCTACCTCCCTAGACCTGCCTCTCTACCCACCAGCACATCCATATGGCAACTTCCAACCGTCCGAACCAATCGATGTAGTGGATAGAGTCAAGGAGCTGTTCTAAAGGACCACCACCATAGTCGCTTGCGCAGTACCTATTCGTCTTTGAACGCGTAGAGATAAGTTATGTCTCTACGCGATCGAACACAAATCGGTACTGTGCAAGCGACCATGGCGGTGGTCCTTTAGAACAGCTCCTTGACTCTATCTACATCAAGAGTTTAAGAATCGTATGGGTGGAGAAATCGAGGGCGGTGGAGAGACTGTAGAGATGTAGATCATGTACCTCGAAGACTTTGCGTTATTTTGTAGTCGTACACAATTCTAATACTTGTATCAAACAAAACCATAGCTTTACCTAGCCGATCTCGCTGGCAATGACTCTCCTTGATGAACATCAGCATCACTAACATGAAGGCCTTAGAACCAATGAATACCAAAAGCCTGTTAGCAACAGATCTAGCAATCGTATCTCTCCGCTATTAACTTCCTCCGTCATCGGAAGCCGGGCCGTAGGTAGTGGCTTCTAGATTTCGCTCTTGAGCTAACTCTCCGCTTTTCCTCAAAACCCGCGACAAAACCTTCCACCACCACAAACCAAAAAAGAGAAACTCTACAATGCGTAAGCTGCCAAACCCCATTGACCAGAAGACTACTAAACATCCCCAAGATGAGAATTCTCTCTCTGCTCAAGTTCGGCGGGTATCCCTACCTGATCCGAGGTCAACCTTAAGAAGTTGGGGGTTCATGAGCTTCGCGCTCAGCCGTAAGTCATCCCCCACCACGCACCTCATCCCTTCTACCGAGCCATGAGAAGCAGAAGCAGACGCAGAATCAGACCATCACCTTTCAGTATCAGTGTATCGCGCTGACGGAAATAAGAAAAGGCCCCACGTTTAGGCTCCGGATTGGAGCTGAGCCGACGACTCGGGCTCAGGCTCTTCTTTGCCATAAGACCCATACTTCGGATGTTCACTTGTCGTGGCGACTTATTGTGGCGACTTATTACGGACGACTACAATCATCGCAAGCCCACCTTGCGCCCGTTTACATTTCGCAATAGCGCGGACGTCGAGCTAGGTGAGATTATACACGCTTAGAAGTACCGCACAATGCTGATGCTGATCAATTTAGGAATTCCTCGTTGAAGAGCAATAATTGCAATTCTCTATCCCCAGCACGACAGAGTTTAATAAGATTACTCAGACCTTTCGGTCAAGGAAGCTTGATGGAGGGTGGGGTGCAATAACTAGATACCATCCAGATTGTGAGATTATTCTGTGTCATAGCTTGTGGTGAGGGGTCTGTTGTCGGTATATGTAGCAATTCAAACCATCAAACTCAAACCTCTTCCGTGACTCGTGAGATCTTTTGATATGAGATTACGATTGTACTTCGAAGTCAAAACATGCATATATTTTGAAGTCAGAAATATGAACCTCGCCGAGGTGCTGGGGCTTCAATTTCATCAAGAAGGAGAGATCTAAGATTTATACGATCTACCTTAGATCGAAAGTCTCCAGCTCATTACAGTTTTGGATTATCAGAAAATTAGCAGTAGGTAATTTCCACGGTCTTCATGTCTCTCATCATAGATTGCTGCAGCTACATGAGGCAAGAGGGAAGAAGGCACATTAAATTACATTTTTGAAACACAACATGTCGAGAGCGAAGATGGTTTGACGTGCGTGAATTCAACACCTAATCCAACAATATCCTCCATGAATACACAATGCTCAAAATAACAACTCTTGCAGTGACTTTCCCCCGGGCTCGTTTGAGGTGTTGGGTTCAGAGGGACCATGGTTATCTTCATCACCGGAATCCGAAGATGATGAGGCAGGAGCATCCCGCCGACCACCTTTCCAAGGCACAGTAAACTGCTTCGAAGTTGACGACCGTGATGGCGCGAGAGGCTGTGATGAAGAAGGAGGATTGTAATAATTAGATGAAGGGACTAAAATTGGAGAAGAGAAGAGCCCCTCCAGCGCGCGGCCCAAGAGCAACCTCATCTATCATAGGAAGTTAGCATTATGTATCCCACTAGTCGTCATGAAAGTGAAGTATCAAGATTTGAGAACGTACTGTTGAGGAGCCATGGCTCCAGCTTCAACAAGCCGAGCTTTCCGAGCTCCAGATTTTCGAAGGCGTATGAAAGAGGAACCGGAATTGTCAGATCGCGAAGTCATTCTTTGTCCTTTTTGAAGTCAGCCCGTGTTTCTAAACCCAATGTCTGGAGCCAGCTCATAGCTTTTGAGGAGCCAAACGTACCTTTTTGATTTTGGACATTTGAATTGTGTGAGTTTGGAAGTGTGCTTTGAGGGATGGTCCTTGCGAAATATGAAGTACAAAGATGAGGAAGGTGCTTCGTAGCGAACAACGCTATACCCTTTTAGTAATCGCTAGACGGTAAACCTCAGCCCACAAACTATTTTGCTCTCCATCACAATTCGATCTACGTATCCAAGATCAAGATTATCATCTCCATATATGCTGAAGGTATATGGGACATTCAAGTCCTTTATTCTATGCTCATGTTGCTAATTCGAAGTAGGTAAGTCCAAGACGTCGGAATAACCTGCCCAAACCGTGCTAGGCGCTGACAATACCTGTATAAAAGCATCTTCTTCGTCGTCCAGAACGACCAGACCTTCTGATAATTCCGGTTCCTCTTTCTTGGATCCCGTACTGGATTGCGGCTGCTCTTGCGGCTTCTGGTGTAAGTCAACCTCAACTTTCGATCGATTCTGTTCGGGCAATCCTTATGCCAACTCGTGGTTTCCATGACTCTACCAACCTGAGATGTCTTGTTGTCAACATTACCCATTGCTGTCAACATTACCTTCTGCTGTCAACTATTAGCCAGTGTTGTCGGACGAAGCTTTCGTCGCGACTCTTTAGTCGCGACGGCTTTCAACCTTCTATCTGGTCTCATTACGGCTATGAGTGTCAGAATCTCGTCCAGGACTTATATCAAGGATATGTGCTCTTCTTTGACCCAACATTCTGGCTTTATGCACCATCCCGCAATGCTTAAAGATACAATATGCTGACCTTCACTATAGGAAGCCAAGCGCTCTTGTGGTGCGTGCTGTCGCTCGTCTCGATAGCATTACTGTCGAAGTAAGCATGAATATATTTTGGCCTACTATTGATCATCTGCTTACAAGCTAGGGCGAGAAATTGACGGCCAGAGCCTACTGGCCAGAAAGCACTCTTTCGAAAATCAATATCTCAGCATACCAGCTGGGAGGGTGGAGGAGGGCAGCACAACCGCTCTTTCACCAACCAATCTCTCAACTCTTCAAGAAATTGAGCCTCCTCCACCTTCCTCCAGCCTTACTACAGACGGAAAGTGGGTGGATTTGGGGGTTGAAAAGGGCTGGGTGGCGGAGCTGTCGCAGTGGGGGTGTGGTTTGGGAAGGTCATGGACCTCGGGGTAAGAGTCATGACGACGAGTCGATTGTGGAGTTTGTACGAGTATGTAAATTCAGAGTGTTTGTCAATACACATATCATTATACCATCTTTGCAAGGATATCTTGCCATGCTGTGGGAACTGCATTGAGTATTTCACATCTTGAGAGGCTGGCCGCGCCTCAGCACTCTGAAGAATCATCTCGAAGCAAGGTCATCGATCGAAAGCTGGCCAGAGACAAAGGACTGGGACTCTTACTCATAATTAACGACAATACAGACCTACGAATTGCCACTCTTTTCATTTCTCCAAGAATAACTTAGAGTCCAGAAAATCACCTTTAACAACCCTTCTCAAACACGACCTTTACAAATTTCACGTTAAGCAACCTTTCTCCATCTTTAAAACAATCCCTACCCCATCCATTCCTTACAACCCAGTCCCCCCAGTACTCCTGTTCATTTATCTGCCCAGTGGCCCCAGTCTTCTTCTCAATAAAGCCTCATGGAACATTTTCATCAACAGCCTTCAACCTCGTTCCCCTCCCCCAACCCCACTCCACTTAATCTTCCCATAATTATTTTACATCACAACCAGGTGCTCATCTCTCACTTTCCCTTCTCGTTTTCCTTCTCCAGGTTCATCATCCTCAACTATTCCTCTTCTCCTGATCAGAGCATAGAACGCATTATCACCAGGCTGCTGTGTTATCTTATTATCCCAAGACTTCCTGGAGATCGCGAATCTTCTGACTTGGATATCAGCACTATGATGGAGCAGTTTGCGAGTACTGAGACTAAGGAACTGGGGCCGTTGTAGCAGTGGATCCAAAGCAAAGTGTCGAGGTTTAAATGCAGGTATATCTTTCTGCTTCCAATGGCGCAGAGATGGTATTGGTACGATATTCTGGTGGGAGATTCGTGGTTGGTGTGTAGAAGAGGAGGAACAACCGGGGGAGAGGGATTCTAGTTCAGATAGCAGCGGAATGGCTAAAGTGCAGGGTTCGAGGTGTAATTGCTCGGAGCTAGATCTTGCGACGAAGCTCAGTTTGGGTTAATGAGAAGAGGGTGAAGATTAGTATTGGGAGAGGCTTGAGCTGGAGAGATGAAGTGTCTTGGATAGATGGTATGACCTCGCCCATGGAGGGCGTTTCCCAGGGTTGTGCCATAGGATTGGAGTCTGAATGGCAGCTGCTTTCATAAGGATATAGGAGCAGCTCGTGTGGAATCATACGGTCTTGAGGTGATTGCACCGTCAAATTGTTGAGGTGGATGTTGGAAACAAAATTCTCACATCACTTCTTCACACCGTGCAGATCTTAGTTCAAGAGTACATTCCTCAATTCTTGTCCTATATCGTTTCAGGTACTCTCTGTTCCCGTCAAGCCTACTCAGGCACAAACGAGAACGAGTTTGGGAGGTAAATTGAGTGGCAATCACTAGGAACTCGCTGCTCAATGACCGATTCGCCTCGAGCTGAAAAGAACTGTCAGGATATTGGAGGATGCGCACTTCTCCTGAAAGCGATTCACCTCCTATTCAAGCTATTGAAGATAACTGCCTGTTCTGCACTCGTTAGTTGCTGCCATTTGTTTTTCGTGAGTCGACTTAAGAAGTTGTGTAAAGAGGTCCTCGTTAATAGTGCCGACTCTCTCGTCAGTAACCGAAAGGTTCATAACCTCGAGTAAGTCTGAAAACAATTACATTATTATCAAATACTGATTGATCCAGGTTCGAGGGCCAAGCCATCCGTGCTTACAGAGCCAATGAGCATGGTTCTATGACTGGTGGAAACGATAGAGGCACTAATGCACAAAATCTAAATGTTCTCGATCAGGGTTGGTAATATACTTGGGGAGGCTACCGTGGTGAAGAGAGTGGCAGATACGGCAGCCAGCAGTGTGGCGATGGCCTGCTCAGTCCATACAGCTAAATGTTACCAAGCGCCCAGCCATGTACACTTCGTTACAGGACGGAGTAAGTCTTTATGTTTGTTAAACAGATGCAAGGCTTCTAGCTACATTGGCAAGATAGCAAGCACTGCTGATGGGGAGATTAAGAAGGAAAAGGCTTAGGAATGCAGAACCTAATGAGCTGGGCCTGCTGAAAGCTCTAGAAATGGTAGCGAGAATTTGAAGAATGGCCACCATGGCGTCTCTCAGCGAGTTACAGGAGAATCATATCTCACACTTGCATTACCCTATGAAAAGACTGGCAAACCCTTCAGGCTTAAATGAGCGCGAGGTGGAGGTAGCGCTGGTTCGAGAGCAGTCCTTTTTCTGAAAACAGTTGACTGCTATCTCTACCGTGGCTTCTGCTTGCGGTTGCCCCATAAGATATGTGACCTCGGACTAAATCGGCGGTTGAGGTAATTGCGTTCACTTTCCCGAAACATATATTTCCTTTCAATCACAATTTTCAACGACGCAAATTCCCACCTTGTAATGCCTCTGTCTCAGGATCTATGAGTCCCAAGCTCACGTTGCAGCGTTAGTAATATAGAAAGATCGATCTTGAATCGTCGAGGTGGTCTTCCTCGCGGAAGAGGACAATTCCATTGACAGCGCCCGCAATGGCAAGTCTTAAGTCCTTCATTGACCTCTTCTCCCATGCAGGCATTGACAAACCAGCAAGATCTCGTCCTCGATTCTCATCCCGTCATAACAGAGACTGGTCTGCAGATGGTCTCTTCAAAATAGAGTTGAGGGTCAGAATTTATCATTTGTTCATCCTCCGTTCCCTAGCTCACAATATACAGGAATATTACTACTGGCCTCTTGAAGACATCATTTCTCCTCCTTATTTCACTCTCTCATCCCTCCATTCTTCCTGCATCGACGATAAACCCCACCACTTCTTCAGCGATCTCAGTTAGCACCCTTCGCAAAGGGCAGCTCAACTCGGGGCTAGCATATCACTCTGTACTTTAGCTCTCTCCGGTCTAGGTTGTCTTGCCGCCACACACCCCTTCTATTCTTCTATTCATTCAGCACTGTCCTTTTAGCTGTCCTTCAGTCGTCCGATTGAGCTACTTTGAGTCTCACCGCAAGTCTCTCACGGTAACCACCCTTATTTCGAGCGCTCGTTATTCAGCTATGACTGCTCTCTGCGGTCCATTACTTACCTTCAGTAGGTTTCAATGGAGGCTTTGCAAGCCTAACGCCCGTACGACATGGCTGCGGATCATCCCTATCGACAGCGTTATTACCATCCCCAGCCCCGTAATGGACCGATGCACGCCGCCCTTTCGGCACGGCTGCGGTAGCTGCGAATTCCAAGGGCATCTCTGCAGTTTGAGACTGTCGCCCCCACCGTGAACCAGACTCGGACAGAGTGCGTCAGGAGTACTGGCTACTCTCGGGCGCCCTTGCCCAAGGATCGCCATAGACAAGGCCGGTAGGCCTCTCAAATTTGTACCCATTACCTTACCCACCCATGGGTAATTTGTTCTGGCCAATGGGTACCCATACCCACCCGTGCCGCGCTCTAAAGGCAATATAGGCAATCTAAGATCCCCGGCAACTGCCAGTCCTTATCACAGCTTTAGAACTGGCATCTCTTTCAATTACCAGTCCGCACAACAGCTTCCAAAGTAGTAACATGGCCACCGCTCGATCTCTATCTGCCAATGAGAAGACAAGGTAGGCGTCAATCTCGAGCAGTCACCTCTCTGAGAGGTGGCTCTTCCCCAAGCTGCTGACATCGGGACGCAATTTCTAACGACGGTAAAGGAATTTACAAATGCTGGTGTTGAAAAGAGATTATGGGAAGGGAAGGCATATGGGCTATGGGTCTGGATAAGAGGAGGAATTTCATGTAGAGAATATATGAGCTGGGATTCGGTCTGGAATTAATGGTGAAACTACTTGTAGCTACCTGCAATGGCAAAGTCTGGGGCTAGCATGAAAATATTCAACATCTACTATGTCTCTATATATGCTTAATTTCAGAGACAAATGGAGTACGGAAGTTCTTACAGATTTTTAGAAATTGATCAGAAGCCTTACAGTTGGATCATTAGTTGTTGGAACTTGGAAACGATGCCGGGAGCACACATTTCCGTTACCGATTACAATTCTCTTTATATGTAGTTATTTATAAATCCATGTTTCTTCCAGTATCGGGGTATTGACGGTCTTGGCTTTCCTCCTCATATCCCCCCCCCCCCCTCCCTCCTCTTCCTTCTCGTCATCCTCGCAAGTATCTGCCATTACTTCTTTTCCTCCGCTCAATTATACAATTAGGGGTGAGATCGACAGGGATACCCGTTTCAGGTCTGGCCCTGAAAGTTGGCAGGCCATGTCGACGGCGAGGGATACGTTGTACTTGGGCGGTGTCTATGTGAGGAGGAGGAGCACCTCAAGATGTGTTATAAGGACTGGCGGTAGATAGAGATCGAAATAAAGTGCGTCATGAGTAGTGGGTATCTGAGGGTACCCTTATCCATAAGTCTCTATGGGGCACGCAATAGCTCTTTTTTGTACCGATTAGGTAGGTATATTTTAATTTAGTTAATAGGTACCTACACACCTACATAATGCGCTCTGGATCGAACGGTGCCCATATTACGACCTTGCAAGCTGTTTGGGTGTAAAACCGCGCCACACGTTGACCGACATCATGTCGTTGAAGAGATAATGGCTAATCATTTTCATGACTGCCAGCACCTAGCTGTAATACAGTTATGCACTGGTCAGCCCGAGGAATATTTTGCGATACAAGGGATTATAACTACCTTCGGCCGACAGTCATCTTTCTAAAGGTATCTTGATATTTTCCTCTGGAGAGTGTTCTTTAATCAACTATCCTTTCTAGGTCAGCTTTAGAGATAGGCAAGGTGCAGACCCGAGATGACAGCAGAAGAAATGGGCGCAGTAGGAGGAAAGTTACTGCTGAGTGTCAGCTCTGCGTTAACTTTGAAGACACGAAAGCAAAATGCTCACCCTTAAAGCGAGATGCTCCTAACCAAATGGTTGAGGTTTTCGAGAGAGGATGAAGAAGTTGTAAGATCGACGAGCGCTAACGCATCGTCAAGACAGTGGCAAGATGCAAATTCCTAGAGAATGATTAGCGCTCCCAGAGAAGTCTAGAGGTGGAAGATAGCTATCTAAGATTTACCTTTATATACTGCAATACAAGGGTCGATAGATGTGGAGGAGTGGGGTTGTAGCTGCCTCGTGCTTTTTGTTGAACTGTGTGAAAGAAAAAGAAATAAATGACGGAAATATAAAATAGGTTGACCACTAGCTCCAAATGAGATCGCTGGACCACCATCTTAGAGAACGCCGCATTGACGCAGACTCTGAGAAAAAACAACACGCCGAAGAAATGACAACAACGCCTGATCTTGACAACGTCTCATCTGATAACGTTAGTCCAGGTAGCAACTTCCTAGTGGAGAACTTTGACAATATGCCAGAGCTTTTCCGGTTTGACCTTACTCATCTCATCTCCGGTCCCTTTGGGATCGGCTCTTCTCTGAATGATCAGGATGATGAATTTAACGAGGGTGAAACACGTCCTTTTAAGCGTCAAAGGCGTAAGTTGTTCAAGAAACGATCCTTTCCTAACTTGACCATATAGGAGATTATTCTAACGACGTGCTATAGTGGACATACCACCTCCCAGAGCCTTTCCTCTCATAAGAAGATCGCGTAGGCGGAATGCAGTTACCCCAATTGTTACTGGTGACAATACTCCGCTCGCGGCTACCACGCTCCTGTCTCCTACCTATTACAATTTTACGTTCGGAGATCCGGCACCAACTCCAGACGTACAAGAACTTGATCCTTGGGTTTTTGGTCGTACGGCACAAAACCATCGCGGTATTTCCGAGTCGGAGGGCACAAACGTGCACAATTTCCTGCCTTTTTCTGTCGAAAGCATAGGAGAGCGGGCAAGGTTCTACAACCATTTCAACAGCCCAATCGATGAATCTCTTTTGTTCATTGTTCCAGACTACCCAGGCGGTTATGTCTCAGTTATGGAGGAGTCAGAGAGCGAGGAGTCGGATTTTGATGAGTCGGAGCGCGAGTGGTGGGATTGGGACATCAACGACGAGGGTGATGAGCGAGCTCGAGCTGAGCCTGTTAACCAACCTCAACGAGATCAACCGAGAATCACTTACTACTACGAAGATATTCCTCAAATAGAGCTCCAGCCGAAGAAGATTAAGCGTGAGGGGAAGAAGAACATGAAGGATTTTGGCATCGATCACCGTCCAAAGAAAGGGGGCTACCTGCGAGCACGACGTGGAACCTTGAGATCTTGAAATATTTCAGAGTAAGCCTTCATCATGCCGCTGATTTTGGCTGTTCTAATTATACCGTAGCATTTCACGTCAATTATGAGAGGCCCAATACCTCTATGATACTGAAAATATTACTGCGTGGCTGTTGCAAAGGGGAAAGATGGCGGGAGGTGTTCATAAAATAGCAAAGTCTCCTCTTATACAGCAGATACCAAGTTCGGATATACTAGAGGCATCTGGGAGGGATATGCCGATTCTACAATGTCGATCTCAGTATCAGATCGTGTTCTCAGACGAGACTGGAATGGTATAAAGCTTTCATTCGAACAATAAGGAGATTATACCCAAGTAACACACATAAGAGTCATCTCGCATCCCCCATAGATGGACTCAAACGCATTCCAAAGCCTCATCTTCGCTCATCGTGTTAAAGTATCTGAAAATTGATCTAGAGATGTAAGACATTCAACGTCACGTGTATGTCCCACTTTTTAAAGGAGATCGTCTAGCTGGGAAATACTCATTTTCAAAACTAAACTCCCGTCGCAAACAATCGCACTGACTTTTCGTGCACTTTGTGTACGTCTTACGTTGTTAGCCATGATCTGGTGTGTATATGAAGCTGGATCACTGGTACGTGCTACGGTCTTTTAGGGCGAGGGCATGTGAGGCTATTTACTGATAAAAGCTCTGGGGTAAACAGATCTGGTCGGCCCTGGTTCCGGCCGCAGGAGCTTTCCGCGGATTTTCAAGGGACGTCGAGAGCGCACCGGACTCGACAAATCTGTCGAGATTGACTAAGGTAAGCCATTGGGCCCTCCACGTCTTCGATCTCGAAAGCAAACGCTGGCACTGACACGTCTGTAGGACACAAGAAGTTGAAGATTCAAGATGAGCAGTTCGCCGGAAGGCGTGCTCTCTGGCTTGATTCAAACCCCGGCTCAAGAGTGCTGTGGTCAGCTATGACTGCCAAGGAGAATGCCCCACGGCCTCCAATCATTCGCTTTACCTCATAAAACTGAAGGCAACACTGCTATCGAGATGAAGAAGCCAGCAAAGCGTGCCAAGGTCAGCAAGAAAGAAACCAAAGCCAAGGGCAATGTCGAAGATGAGAAATCCCGTAGCAATCTCCTCCCGCTCTCTTGGAGAGTGTGCTCTCTGGCTTGATTCGAACCCCGGTTCAAGTGCACCTCGATCAGCTATGACTGCCCTCTTATCCGAGTCGAAAGGTAAATCCCAAAAAGTCTTGGGGTTGGAAGGGAGAAAGGATACTTTCGTATTCAGTACATACCAGTATGCATGCTGATATTCGATGTGCAGGTGATATCTAATCCTCCCGTATCGAAGCCCCTCACTCATAAGACGAAGAGAATCTTCATACAATATTAAAGGAGAATGGCAGGTCTGAAAGTAGAATTGGTGAGTTTGGGGCACTAATTCTGGGCAAGAGTTTCGCTAATAATTGAAGTAGAGCAAGCTGGGAGGTATTAGAAAGCATGTGAGGAAACATTGTATCCAGAACATGTCATAATCATTCTGTAGAATACTTGTTGTATTACTATCATTAATTATACATTTCCACACAATGTTCTAGCTCTTGTAAAACCCAGATATCTCTCGTGACTCTTCCCTGAATTTCGGAGAAGGTTCTAGCCAAAAACAGCTACATAAGTGAACCCTGCCTAGACCCACCTCACCTCGCGTGTCTTCCTACCCACAAATATTTCGATCTTTTCTTCAAACACCATCAATCAAACAATTTCCTCCTTCAAAACGAGTATCGCACTCAAACACAGTAGGTTCTTATCATTGACTTCTCCAGACTAGTTTTGCTGACTAAGTTTAGGATGACGGGTCGAGTCTTTTCTTTGTGCTCTCCGGCACGCAAGTCCACTAGAGTCCAGAAGCTCATGACTGAAAAGTAAGTGGCCTCTACCATCACATAGTGAATCTTCTGACTGTATAGATTTCCGCTTGCTCGACAAATTGTTCTGAGTACGAGAGGGCTAGGAGAAGCAGACCACCACCTTTCAGTGCAGTGTATCGCATTGACGGAGAGAAGCACAGCCCCACATTTAGGCTCCGGATTGGAGCTGATCCGATGACTCTTGCTCATCGTGCTAAGGCTCTTCTTTGCCATAAAACCTATATTTCGGATGTTCACTTGTCGTCTTCGGGGTTGGTGCAGCGTGGAGGGTAGCAGAGGAGGGTGTCGAAGAAAATCAAGAAGGGAGATCAAGTCATGTATCATATTTCAGCTGTACAAACACGTAGCCAAATACCAAAGTCTGTCTTGTCACAAGCCTATAGTAACCTATGAAATCTAAAGCAATTTACGTTGAACCGTTCTCACGAGCATGAAAACTGTAGAAATGGCGAATTCAGTAGTCTAGTAGTGATGTTGTTGACATCGTACTACCCCATTTGTAGCTAGAGGCTTAGCTGCACTTAGAAAGAGCGAGGTTGCCTAAAATCTGATTTAACCGCGCGACCTTCACCTTCTACAACCACACACTTCACCACCATCACCTCAAAACTCAACTTCTGATCTTCAAGCATGTCACTGCTAAGACCATATTCTGTCTCATCTTCCTCTTCCTCTTCACTACAATCCACGTCAATATCATTCCTCAAACCATCCATCCTCAACTGATACGTTTCCTGCACATTCCTGTCAAAAAACTTTGCATGTCTCCTCTCGTTCCTCTTCCTCAACTCGTCGAGCTCAGTCAGACACTTCCTCCCTCGACACATTGAAAGGAGACTCCTGGCAAGATAATTATCAGATCGAAAAGTACACTCTCAAAGGACGCGTTGAGGCGGACCGGCCAACAAGGCCCAAGGTTCAACTACGAGTTTTTTTACCGAAACCTACTCAGTAAGCACACCTATCTCAGGCCAAGAATTTACGGCTTGTATCTCCATTCACAAATATGGTCGGTCGGTGCCGATAGTGGAAAAGCGCGCATGCTTGATGAATATGCTGTGTTAACAACTTCGCAGGGTCCGACATTCTTGCAGTCTTCACACATGACCGCCGAACTTTCCGGTTTTCGACCAAGATCGCTTTGATCAAGGTCTTTCACGAGGCTGCACCTACTGCAGGCCTATTCTACTTCCGTGGTGAACACTCAAACAGGGACACGAAAACGTCTGCGGCGCGCTGACATTTTCTTAGGCCTGCCGCCCCAGTCAAGCTCCCCACCGGACACCACGCAACGAGAGGGATTTCGCTTCCTATCGGCATGATAGTAAATATGAAGTACTTACCCCTCTGTCTACCCTCCAAACGGCCGCTCACCATTCTCTGCTAGTTCTGTGTTCAACGGCGCAGTCAACCGCCCGGACCATAACCAACCTCCCACATGCAGCAGAGGCAGCATCCGCAGCAGCCCCCGTACCGTCGAAACACATTACGGGGGCTGCATACAAGAACTCGGACGTACGTGTGGCAGCTGCTGTGGCCGATGACGAAAATGGAGCAAATCCAGAAGAGATTTCGAACCAGAATTCGGCGGTGACCCATCTGGTTCTCCCGGCGAAGATTGACCATAACCAACCTCCCATATTCCAGAAATTCAAACCACTTCCGCTAAGGAGCACTCTAATCCATACAGTATGATATCTAGTCTAGCCTAGAAGTTAACGAAGAAGGACGAAGAGGCAGGCGTGTTAGATGAGCGTGGAGGAACTTGTCACGCAGGCTAGGAAGGAGAATGGTGGTGTGCAGATCATTGGGAAAGGGAAAAAGAGAGAGAAAGGCAGTTAATATGTACTTCAATGGGCTGGGCATTGATTTTCTGGGCAATGTGTCCTGTATGACTATTACAATTTACTCTCAGATCCACCACATCCTCCAAGCTTGCTGTTCATAAATATTGATCCATATTACGTCGGTATTAATTCCTTAGATGAATGCAGAGGTAAAAAGGCAGCATCTGCTTTAAGCACTTCGGCTCCCAACACCAACATACCTTGGATGAAATCTTTCTCATGCTTTTTCTCATGCAGATCAAGCCACACACGAAGCCGCCAGCATGAACTCCATCAATGCTTTAGTCCAAATACGTACGCCCTGCAGACCCAAGTCTTCTGGTTCCTCGGCTAAGAATGCACACTCAAGTACGTCCTATCTCCTTGAGTAGTTGCAGCATTCGCTTCTTTCAAACACTAACATATACCAAGGAAAAACATCCTTTTCTCTCAATCATACTCAGCAATGGACATTCAGTTCAAGCTATACTTTCCACTGTTCCCAGCTGCAGCCCAGTCATACTTCAACGCTCTTCTAACAACTACCGCACTCGCCTACCACCTCTCTTCGCCGCCCAACCTTTCTACATCAGGACATATATACACCCAGGCTCTCGCACCTTCGCAGTCGAGCCCCCCTAGTGAAATTAAAAAGGGGTAACTCGCCCAGCGAATGCCGCAGTCTCGCAGTCTCGCGGTCGAACAACAACCACTTAAACGAATAGGGGATGCGAAGACCGGGGCGTCCCGGTCACTCTCAGCGATTGACGGCCTTCGCAGAAGCGAAACAAAGGGGTAGGGGTCGCTATCGACATACGAGTCGAAGCAAGGCTGAGGTTGGATAGCGGAGAGATAAGAGACGGGAGGCGGGAGATAGAATAGGGGTTGCTGTCAACATACGAGTCGAAGGAAGGCTGAGACTGGATAATTGTGAGATAAGAGACGGAAAACGGACGGGTCGAGAGTGAGTAAGGGGTAGGGAAGCGTTCTGACCAATGGCGTCTTGTGGAGTGTTAATAAAGTGGGGAGGGCGTTGGAAAGGGGGATGGAGCGAAGGGTACTGCATCAGGGCTGGGAAGTCTATGAGATAGTCAGGGGTAGCGAAGGGAAGGGACGAATGATGATGTTTGGTGAAAGTTGGAAAGAGGGGAAACAAGATAGGGGAAGCGAAATGATGCGATGGATAGCGTTTCGTCTGGTGTGAAGAAAGAAATCTAGGCTCAGGGGAGGTGAGAGACGAAAATAGGTGATATTCCATGCATGAGGTGTGGACAAACCCGTGCATAGTTTAGGGTATGGAGGAAAAGAACTAATCTTGGGCAGTCTGCGATTAAAAGAAAAGGCATATGTACATGGGTGCGAGGAAGAACACAAGATTGAAGTCGGTCTTGATGTTTACACCAAAATGTAGGTTTTAGAAGGACTTTTATTTGCCTTGACACAAGGCAAGAAGGACATTTTCCAAACTCAGAAGAGAAGGGTGTGCAAGCATAGAATAAAAGCAGTGTTGTGTAAATGTGTAGCAGTTGTAGCAGTTGAGACTCTATGATAGCTGCTTGTACAATTGGAAGGCCTATATGCAGCTTTGTTGAAAATGGCTAGGTAATGTGAACACATATGAAGGACGTAAAGGTCTTTGAGAAAAGACAAATGGTGTACAAATTTACAATGTCTAAGCAAGATGCACAACATTTCAAGGAGTAATCTGTCATTTAGGAAGGGCGTTACCAAGTAAGCAGAGTAGAGGTAGCAAGTTAGGGTAAGTATGGTCAGACTCTTTATCAATATTTTTCTGAAGCAGATACCTCAAAGCAAATTATCAAAGCCGATCCAAACACGTATAAAGGGCATGAGTAGGATAAGAGGAGCAGATAAGATAAAATATGTGTGTGTTCTACTGGTAGCTCTACTCTAGCAGATTCAAATCCAAGTCCCTTTCCCACTTCCCCGCCTCCTCCCAGTCCTTTATTTATATAGAAGTGCCTCTGACATATTATTATAGTCAGCCAGGTGAACAGGAGTTGCTAAATCATATTAGCCATATGTTCAACAGCACAAAAAGCGGCGACGAGGCTATCTTGACAGCAGCTAGAAGAAGAGGCAATGAAATCATAGGGGGAGAATTGGAAGTGGCCTACTCACATCCTTGTGTTCCTCGGCATCCATGCATCATAAGGATTAACAGATTGAGAGCTCTTCCTTGACTGTGGGAGGTGGCGCATGGCCGTTCTTAGTTATTGAAGTGATTTCCCTGCTTCGAAATATCAATATTAAGATGTCCCCGTAAGAATAAGCAAAGATCAAGGATGAGGAGTAAAGTTGTGAGATAAAAGAGATGAAGACTTACTTTGAAAGCAATTGCTTGACGATGCCGATGGCGGCCTTGACTTGATGAGTAACAACCGGTAGGATGATGGTTCATCCTCCTGGTCAGTGGGAAGATCAAACAACTTCTGCAAGCTTGCGGTCCAGGTCATCCAAGGTCGACGCCAGCGCTGACCTTCTGCCTGATCAGACAGTCAGCATTGCCATCATCACCAATGACGCGTTCCGTTTTTGGAAGGAGAATACGGAAGGCTTGTTTCGATCTTACCTGGATGAGACCCAGACCCCGCGCCAATAAAGTTGGCGGCCTGTGGGCGTGGATGGCACTTCGAAGATAGAATCTTTGGAAAAGTTGCTTGTGGCAAAGGTCTTCTTCAAGTCCTATCAGCGAAGCCAAGATGCTGCTCGAAGCTGAGGACTTACTTGTGGGAGAAGTTGGAGAGAGTTTGCCCTTGTGGGGTGTTTTGTGGAGGAGTGTTTGATGAGGAGTGTTTGTGGAGAGTTTCTGTGGGGGAAGAAATTTTGAAAGCTCGCAGGTAAAAACTTATGGTGGAGGCTTTAGCGAGCGTGGCAGATCTGCCTACGTGGACTCAGTCGTCTTCTCCTCCGATTCTCGGATCTCTGAGGAAAGGACGGTTCATTATTTCAGAGCATTTCTTTGGAATGAATCGGTTTCTGATAATGTTCATTCTATTTGCAGCATTTTACTAGATCTCAATAGCTTCTACTATGTGCTGACGGATTCCCGGCGACTGACTCGCTCGTGGTTTGGAAGGCATGCTGCTGTTGGATGAAACTTTAGATCATAAAGTTTGGCCCGGATCACTGTTTAGATGAAATGGCTGATAAAGAGTGTTGCTTCACTTCTTGAGCATAGCTTGTTACATGACCCTTGATAGAAATTCATGGCTTCCCAACTCCATCCACAGCCATTCCCCAAGTTCAAAGCCCAAGAGTATACAACCCCATCATCTAAGCTCCCGTCTTGAAACTTAGGCCCATCATCGTCGCTCGGTATGACAAAGATCTAGGTCGCCTCCGGGCTTCCCTCAAGAAAGTTACCTGGTTGATTCTGCCAGTAGTCATATGCTTGCAAGCTTTGTTAGTGCTGCTACACGATTTGCATCCCCCTCTCCCTCTCCCTCTCCCTCTCCAAGAGTTGTGCTAGTCGTGCACCCGCACCCATGGGGTAAAATCAACAGGGATACCCGTTTCAGGTCTAGCCCTCAAAGTTGGCATGCCATGTCGACGGTGGGGTGCTAGTCGTGCACCCGCACCGATTGAGTGGAGTATCTCCAGGCTCAGTTATGTAGCCAGGAGGTAGGTGCTAGTCGTGCACCCACCCCCTCGAACTTATCTTCTCATCGGTGTGCCATGCGAGGCCGCTAGTATCACAATTAGCACATTAAAATCGAGTCAGAGATGGGTTTGCGCGAAAAGAGAACTTACCCAATGAAGAGCTTGGACATATTGATCCATGTTATCGAACCTTTGGACGCATATTTGTGCTCCGTGTATGCCGCAGGGTATGCCTGCCTGGAGTCGAGCCCTTGGTGATATTCGCTCGAAGGGCAGTGAGCACGTCTAGTACACCAAGAGCTCGACTCATTGTCTTATTTCGTGTTGCTATCTGTTATTACGGTTAGTAGATTGTTTGAAGACGAGAGTGAGATCGTACTTTGCACGTTGCGTTGAAAGAGCCAAAGCTCCCAGATGCTTCGACGGCGGTAGCAGCAACCACTGGAATGAGACCTTGAGCGAAGTCTATTTACACAAATCAGCAATAGATCTTAGAAATGCAGGCAGGTCAACGAACGCTCTGATGGCGTGGTTGTCGTATTGGAGAGAGGAGTGGAGGATGGTTGTTTTAAAAATTGAAAATGAGAAAGAACGTGGGTGGAGCAGCTGAAGTACTTTTTCGAAGCGAGACGTGCTCCTTCTCACCTCGAATCACACGACGGTCGGAAAAGTAGACGAGCAAATCAGAGCTTCTTTAGCATTGCAGAGCTAACAAGGTAGCAGGAGATTGTTTGGCAGCTGTTCGTATCTTCATTTTGACTTGGTTATTACTCTGATCTTACACACCTCCGAACGACGACGCAGCATGAATTCGACTCCGCAGACTCGGCATAACTCGCCGCAAGGAACATCGAAGCAATGGTTCAGCACAAGCAAGAACTAACAGAACATCGACCTGAAGCTTGGCACCAGACTTTCATCTATCAACAATGCAACTGCAACAGACCACCGTTTATGAGACCAGCAGCAGACGGCAAGAACCACAGGGTAACCCGAAGTGCAGACATCATCAAAACAAAGCAAGCTAGCGCAGGAGGTACGTTGGAGAAGGGACTTACATCCATATCCCGTACAATCATCTCCTTCATTCTCATGCCCCACCCTCACGGTCCTCACGTCGTCACAAGAAGTCGAGGCAACCTCCCCCCATAGCAGTATTATTCGTCACTATCTCTATGCTCTTTATTACAACTCTTTACCCTCCTTCTCAGGCTCAAACACAACCTCATCTCCTCACAGGAGATCGAGGCGACCTTTCAATTCCACCAACAACACCACCTATCTTCCTCAACTTCTACTTTTCTTGTCACAAATGCACCTTCACTCTCATCTTACCTTCCCCCTCTAACTACCACATCCTTCCTCTCCTTCCTACGCTAACGTTAACGCTCATATCTTCATACCAGATCGAGGCAGCTTTCTTTTTTTCTACAACATCGCTCATCATCCTCAACTTCTATCTTCTCACCACAAATCCTCTCTCACTCTCACCCCTTCACAAGAGGTCGAGGTAGCCCCTCCATCCCTGCAGCAGCATCACATGTCATCAACTCCCATCTTCTTGCCAAAAAAAATACACCATCACCATAACCGTTACCTTCACTCTTCATTCCCCACCCTCATCTCTTTACAAGAGATCGAGGCACCCTTGCCATAATGCTCAACTCTCATGTTCTTATCACAAATACACCTTCACAATTATTGTCACTCCAACCCCAACTTCCCACCCTCATCTCTTAACAAGAGGTCGAGGCAAGCTCGCCATCCCCATAATAGCACCATTCATCGTCAATCTCCACGATTACCACCACAACGCACCCTAACCCTCACTCCCGCCCCTCACCTCCCAACAAGAGGTCGAGGCAACTTCATCATCATCTCAACTCCCATCTTGTCGTCCCAAATAAACTCTCCCCTCATCCCCACTATCCAATCCTCACTACTCCCCCTCCCTAGCAAGTCGAGGCCAACTCTCTATCCCTATCCCTATACATAGCAGCCGCATTATTTACCACTACCCCCATCCTTTGCACTACGAATCTCCTCTCACTCTCGCTCTCCCTCTCACCTCCCAACCAAAAACCAAGGCAATTTGAGGTTGCCAACCTCTCCATCCCTATCACCACATCACTCTCCACCAAAATCCGATTTCCTTGGCATAAAAACATTCTTGCTCGATGCCCTCCATTCTGAACCGGAGGTCGAGGTAGGTGTCCGTTTCCACAGTAGCATTAACATTACCCATCATCACTCTATCCTTTGCAGCACAGATACGCCTGCGGTCTCACGGTCATCGTTAATAACTTAATATCACCTCTCGTCTCTACCTCAACTCTTCACATCACTTCCTCACAATAAGCAGAGGTAGCTTCAACTGTCATATTCTCATTATGGCGATACGCGCTTCCTTCTTTCTCGTTCCTCCTTTCTTCTTACGCTCCTCGCTCTCACTCACGTCTACGGCAGATCGAGGCAACTCAGCATTATAACTCACATCCTCAATTCTTATTTTCTTGTCACAAATCCACCCTCATCCTCACCCTCACCCTCAAGCTCACGCCACTTCCTTCCGTTCTTCATCCACCACCAATACACTCTCGCCTCTTAATAAGAGATCGAGACTACCTCATCATCATCACAAACTCCTATCTTCTTGATGGTTGGTTGCAGATCCACGCCTTCCCCATACCTCACCTCTTAACAGAAGGTCAAGGCAGCCTATTCTTCATCCTTCCTCCTTCCCTATCATCACTCTCTAAACAGGCAACGGCAACCTCCCTATCCCTATCCCCATCCCCATCCCACCCCCAACCCACAAACACAAGACCGCCAATCCAACCAACAATGCACCAACACCGAACAGCGCTCCGACCTCCAACATTTGCTTTGCTGCTCTCTTTTTATCTTCTCTTCTTTCTCTTGTTCGATCCATCCCTGTTGCTCCTATGCCAATGTTCCGGCCCGTCCAGGGATCCTGCTCAATCCCAAGGTCAATGACGTCGGATAGGAGTCCCTCATCTATATTTTTATTCACGCCCATGTCCGCATTTATATCTTGAGAATCAAATCTAGAATCAGAGTCGGAATCGAAGTCCTTTCGTTCTTTCCCATTCCCTTCGCCAAGCAACCAAACTGAAGGATAAGTGCCGCCTAGCCAGTTTTGAGACCATTTCGTTCTTGTTTTCGTTTTTGAACCATCAGTCTGGTTCTGAGTGCATGAGTGTGGGATGTTAGAGTGTGTGGGAGGGAGGTGCGGTGGTGCTGATATTGGAGGGAGGCGGGAGGTAGTTGAGTTTGAGTTTGTGAAAGGGAAGTGGGTTGGACGGGAAGAGAAGGATGAAGGCTGCGTGTTCATTATCCTATCCTGGATTGAAGAGGAGCGGAACGGCATTTTTGGTCTAGTAGGTGTCTGTAGCTAAATATCTTTGCATTCAAGATATATGTTTCAAGGAGAAAATTGGGAATATGCCGTGGTTTTGGTTTCTGCTCGAGTGAAGGTCTTGATTGCTAACTCGAGGTGTGAAGGGTGTCTGGATTTGGGTTTCTTTGTTTAGTGAGACAGGAACATGCGGATTTGGGTTTCAATGGGGATGGTGGAAAGTTGTGGACAAAGAAATTCGTTGGTAATGCACCGCTCGTGATAGGCGCTGTGTTCAGTGGATGTACAACTCAGTCATGCATTCGAACGTGGCCCAAGCGCCACGGCCAGCTCAACGTGCAACCTGACTCGAGAATTTATGACATTATCACGAGTTCGTATCCAGACTGCAGTTTCGGCTCATTGGTTACACAATGTTGAGGAAGGCACGGATAGGTATCGGGCTTGCACAGCCCCGCGTTCAGCCACCACCTTGGAGGTCACTGGTGAAGGCGGGATTCAAGGCATACTCGTCGGGCGTCTATTGAAGAGAAAGAACTTTCATGTAGCGCCCTCAACCATCTTCCAATTTCTATCCCCATACCCTACCTCTCTTCCTTTGGCAGTACTTCGCGTTGAGCTACTCATTTACACTTGACTGCTGCCGCATGAAAATATGGATCCTATCACCGCCTTGGGAGTCGGTGCAACGTCTCTTCAATTTATCGATTTCGCAATCAAGGTCGTTGCTAAAGGCTATAAATTGCACAAATCAGTCGACGGCCAACTTGTGGAGTCCAGTGATCTTGCCGCCACCGCGAAGAATCTTATTCTGTTGAATGAGAGAGTCCAAGAATCGTTGCCTAAGCACCCACAGTATTTCATGCCCTCGGAGTCAGAAGATGTGGTCCGCGAGTGTTGCAAGAACTGCCAAAGGACCGCTACAGAGCTCGTAGAAGCTCTAGAGGATTTGAGAATTCAGGGCAGGCATACGAAATGGAACAGTTTACGGAAGGCACTGAAAACAGTCCGGTCAAAGGAGAAGATTGATATTATGAGATTCAAACTGGAAACGTCGCGTCAGGAATTGAACACAGCGTTACTCTTCTTCGTTATGTAGGTATTGTCGTTCAATTGAGGAGGCAATTAAACTTCCCGTTCCTCGGCTAATAAACACTTTATAACACATAGGCGCGAGAGATCGGAAGCAGGTCATAGATCGCAAAATCCTCACAAAGGGTGGGCGTCAGGTCTCATTCAGTGTGTCGCGGCAGACCCAAATTTTAACCAAGTTAAGGTGGATAACGGCTTGAAGGGCATTGGGAAGCGGGAGACGGGTCTGTTTCAATATTATTTCTCAAGTTTGGTCTCGGATCAGACGACGAAAATGACGGAGGCGCAGATAATCGAACAACTTGGTTTTAGCGACATGCACGATCGAGAGCGAAGGATCGCGGTGGCTCATGTCAAAACCTTTCAGTGGATCTTTGCTCCTCGTCACCTCGCTCGAGACAAGCCTTGGTCAAGCATGGTCGCGTGGCTAAAGGGCGCTAAAAGCATATACTGGATGACAGGGAAGGCTGGATCTGGGAAGTCGACCCTAATGAAATACATATGTCTCGATCCAGGGAGCACTTAACTAGATGGGCTGGAGGTGGTCGACTCATCATAGCTCGATTCTACTTCTGGAATTCTGGAGGCCCGTTCCAGATGTCCAGGGAAGGAATGCTCCGGTCTATTCTGAGCGACGCCCTAGCTCAAGTACCATCCCTTACTGCGACAATATTTCCAGAGAGGTGGCAACGGTTTCGATTGCTAGGAGGCGACGTCAATTCTTGGACATTGCCTGAGTTGATAAGTGCCTTTGAACTTCTACTTCAGCAAGCCAGCAACAAGCTCAAGATATGTCTGTTTATAGATGGACTAGACGAATTCGATGGTGACCACAGCGATCTCAACGATATTATTCGAGCCGCGGTACAGAACCCTTGTATCAAAGCATGCCTTGCAAGCCGACCATGGCCGGTATTTGAGGACGCTTTCTCAACACATCCGAGTTTAATGCTCCAACATCTGACTTGTTCAGACATCTTGGCATACGCCGAGGAAAAGCTGAGAAGCCACCCTGGATTTCTAGCTCTGCAAAGGCAGGAGCCCCATTATGCCTCCCGTCTAATTGAGAGTATTGCTGTACAATCTGAGGGGGTCTTTCTTTGGGTGTCTTTGGTCGTTCGATCTCTGATGGCGGGACTATCGAACAGTGATAGGATATCGGATTTGCAACGTCGGCTGGAGGATCTACCCTCGGACCTTGAGGACCTTTACCGGAAGATGTTCGATAGCATCGAGCCTTTCTATGTTAGTCGTGCCTATCAACTACTATCGCTTGCTCGAGACGGTCAAGGGTCTCTAACGGCGCTGGCTTTGTCTTTTGCTGATGAAGAAGATGCTGCTTTGGCAACCAAACGTGAAGTGATTCCAATAGAGGATGACGAGAAGCTCAACAGATGTGAGAGTATCAAACGCCGCCTAAACGGCTGCTGCAAAGGATTCCTCGAAATTCCGTATTTGGAATGCTCTGGGGAAGATATGGTGGACGAAAACTTCGAGCGCATCACTCAAAACTTCATAAATCCGGCTAGGATGGCTGTGGAAACGGAACATGATGCTGAAGAAAGTAGGGAAGACCCTATCGATGAAACCATTACGTCGATAAGCACACATCCTGCAGATTCCAAGGTTGCTTACCTCCACCGCACCGCTCGAGATTTTCTCCAGAGCCCACACGTTGTACAAGCCATATCACGGGGTTTGCCGAGAGATTTCAGCCCTCAGCTAGCTCTTCTACGAGGCAATTTACTTGTCCTGAAAACAACGCCTACTGTGGCTTTTGGTCGCAGGCTGGGTCATAATTCTGGATGGGACATTTTACATACTTGTATGACCCATGCATCAATTCTCGAGCAAGACCTGTCACACTTTCCCAATTTGTGTAGCCTCCTTGATGTGGTAGATTCCACAATGACACAGCATAACACAAGTCAATCCATTCAAGCAACGCAAGCTAGTTCCAACACAAGCCACTGGACAGTCCAGCGCCCAGGCCGTCATTCCGAGACAGGATTCTTAGCTTTTGCTGCCGAGTATCGGCTTCAAGAGTACATAACGAGCAAGATCAAAGAAGGATCATGTATTTTCGAGGTCGACAAGAAGTATCCATTACTCTACTACACCACGGTTGAGTTCCACGAGTATAAAGCTTTACAAGACCACTCGACCCAATTCGGAAATTATCTTGCTCCTAGTCTTCCAATGGTCAGACAAATCCTCCAAGCTGGTGCGGACCCCAATGAGCATCTCCAGGGCTCAGCTCAGACGGTGTGGGAAGGGATGCTAGCAAATCTGGCCGCGACGACAAAATCCTGGGATCTCCCCGCAGAGCAGGCTAGAATCGTTCTGCACCATTGGGTTGGTATCATCAAGGAATGCATACAGCACGATGCCGATCCTCGAATCAACCGGAATAGCGAAGTAGGATCATACATCCGTGAAGCCTTCGGACAACTTTTGCCAGAGAAGGCAAAACAACTTGAACGAATGTTGAGGAATAGCCAAAGAAATCTCTCCAGCCTCATGCGCTTCTTCATTCCTCCAAAAAAGCAGCCTCAGCTCAGCGTTGAGGATAGAACCCCGCTTTCAACACTAAAGAAGTTCGAAGCGATGCGTTTTTCGTCACCTTCGTTCACAGAATGGATGCGAAGGCCAAAGTTGCCTTCGAGTGATGACGCCGAGATCGAATCGCGCCGAAGGAAGGCGAAACGCTCACTGCGCAGCCCAGATATCGAAGAAGCTAGACGTCTTGGGCCAGCAGGCGGTGCTACCGGGTGACGGGAAAGCCTTGAACTTGGCTTACAAGATCGGAGGAAAATTGGTTGAGTTGAAAGCGCTTTGCATGGCCATGCAGGCGAATCGGACCTAGGATGGAGAACAATCCTTGAAATGTGAGCTGTCATTTGGTCTGGATCATGCGTCAAGGCAAGTCTGCGATTCACATCTCCGTAACATCACCCTCGCATGTTTTCAAATCGGGGGCCGCCAATTCTTCCAGAATTGAGCCTCTCGTCAATTACTGACCTATGCTAACCTATGCTAACCTAGATTCAATAGATTGACCAGTGCCTTTCTGTTTATCTTGATGCAAAGTTACTTAATGAGAACTCGACATGTGGCACAAATTTCCGAAGTATTGGGGAGGTTTTTTTTATTATTATTTTTTTTATTTTTATTTTTTATTTTTTCAAGTCCATTTATTATCTTTCGGGTTTCTACTGCACTATATATATATATATATATACAGCCTTAAGCAGACCAACTAACTATAGCTTCAAGACGACTTGACGGTAAATCCACTATAGTTATCTCCCTTCTACAGATATACCATCCTCATTCATACATTGACGAAGCCAACCCCCCATTTGGGTACCCTACTACTGCTACTACCCTACTACTACTACCACCATTACTACTACTACTACTACTACTACTACTACCACCGCGCGTGACTCAATCTCGACTTCGCAGACTCTCAAGAGAGCTGGCGGTTCGTAGAGGGCAGCACCAGCGTCCAGGTATTAAGTCGTCGTCGTCGTCCTCCTCCTCCTCCTCCTCGAAGTATTAGGTATAGGTATTATCGAAAGGCGAAGTTTCCCCCTTAAGGTATAAAGGGGGGCCCAACTAATAACTAATAACCATAAGTCATCTATCCATCTATCCATCTATCCATCTATCCATCTATCTATCTCCTAAAGTCCTAGGGCCGGAAACGAATACAATAAGTACCGTACCTCTCTCTCCGTCCCAAAATATAATATAATCGAAAGAAAGCCGGAAGTTCGTCCATAAGGTAATAATCAATAATCAATAATCGTCAGAATCACTCCGAGGCAGGCACTCTCTCTCAATCGTGAAGGAGGCACGATAAATAAATAATCAGGAATCGGGAATTAATCGTCTGTATTCATACTGTTCATACTGTCCACAACCCGCCCGCCTCCTGCTTCAGAGAGAGAGAGAGAGAGAGAGAGAGGGGGGGGAAGACGCCTTTTATCTACTCTACGAACTACTGTACCCCTGTCTATCTGTCTGTCTGATTAAGTCTAAGTCTAAGTCTAAATCTAAGTCTAAGTCTAAGTCTAAGCCTCAGCCTCAGCCTCAGCCTCAGCCTAGCCTAAGCCGAAACCAAGGAAAAGGACCATTCTAGCAAGAACGTCAAAATCCTGTATTGTACTGTACAGAAGGTAAAAATGGATTTTCCACCCCACCCCACCCCACCCCAGCGTGAGCTTGCTTGTTTGCTTGCATGACGCGAACCTCCTCTTCGCAGACAGATAGATAGATAGATGAATGGTCTCCGATAGGTGACGCACTGACGACCCAGAACAGAACAGAACAGAACAGAACAGAACAGAACAGACAGAACAGCATTTACAGTAGAGTACGGCCTCCGTACTATTCTATTCTATTCTATTTCCAAATCTAAAGAACACCACCCACCCACCCACCCACTACCCACCGGAATATCCTTCCTTCCTTGTACTGTACTGTACCTACTGCGAGCATTCATTTTTTTTTTGGTGAAGCTCTTTCGGTTCGTCGGCGAAGTCTTCCTTCCTTCCTGGCTTTCTGACTTTCTGACTTTCTGACTTTCTAACCAGTAAAAAGTTTTAAGCGGAGCTGAGCTGAGGTACAGTAGCAGTAGCAGTAGCAGTAGCAGTAGCAGTAGCAGTGAGTGAGTGAGGAGCATAAGATGGATGGGGAGCTTGACCAGGGAGGGGGGGTTGGTAACGAGGAGGAGGAGGCTAAGTGATTCGTAGATGAGTTTTTGAGAAAGGGGGGGACTTGGATATCGATGATGTTCTGTGTTTTGGAGAAAGTGGATGGATGGATGGAGCGGGTTGATGCTGATGGAGGGCTAACTGCCAAAGACTGGTACAGGATAAGGTTGATTGTCGTAGGAGACATGAGGATGAGTCGGAAACAAGAATAGGGTTAGTCAAGCAAGAAGAGCTTTTGTATCTATTGTGTAAGATCAATTCTTTCTTCTTTAAAAAAAAAAAACATGACGCTGGTGCATAAGGTACGAGAGGCTTTGTGATGAGCTGGGGTGATTTGTGTCTTGAGACCTACAAATCAGAAACCGAGCAATGATGAGGTGCTTATAGGTATCCCTGTCTACTGAGCGGGGCCGAAATTTCACAGTGAGTATGAAAGGAAGCCAATTTCGTTACCGACTTAGTGTCTGCTGCAATCAGCGACAGTGACTTATGTAGGTCATTGGAATGTGACCAGCCCCGCTATATCAGCCTCCTCGCTAGGGGCGGCTGCTTTCATGTCCTCGCCCACTCCTCGCGCTTCTCCTCTAAGTACTCTCCTTTCTCGACCCATTTGGTTTCTAACCACTTTGCCAGCTCGGCATCGCTCTCGGGTAGATCTGCTAATAGATATCGGCGGACGTGGACATGGAATTTATAGCCCTTCTTTCCACTCAGGTCCCCCATGGCGAGAGATTCCCATATCGTAGGAGCTTCGAGGAATTTATGGTTATGCTCGTATGCAATCGTCATATCGTATACAGCTCTCATATGCTTCGCTTTGCGCAGATGTTGGACCGTGGTCACGAAACCTTTCGTCCTCGGGTAGAGGAGATGTTTCGGGACCGGTCGATTGTTGGCCTGGCACCACACCTTGGCCTCTTCTGCTTTCTTCGGGGTATATCGAGTCGCTTCACTGAAGCTGATGAGCCCTGGAGAAGATTAGGTAGGAAACGTGATATGAGATGCGTTTCTGCTCACATGTGGGCCATTTCTTCTCCGTAATGCCAGCAAAGACCCGGTCCAGCTCCTTCTCGTCCTTCGTCCACTGCCGACTCACCATAGGCATCCCCATTGCCCAGATCCCCCACCCAAGCAGCGGCACCCATCGCAGCTCAATCTTGGAGAACCAGCGGCACCGACCAAGCATGCCCGAACGGAGCGCGAGCCGCTGAATCATGTAAAAGTCTGTCCAGCTTACATGATTCGAAACCACAATAGCCGATTCACCTTCTGGAAGCTCGTCTCCCGACATGGTGATCTTTCCGCCATTGAAGACCTCAAATATGGACTGGATCCAAATCCAATTCGTGAATGCCACGAAGGATGAGGCATCATAGACAAAATTGGGGAACAGGAAGCTGAGTGGGAGAAGGATTGACAGGGTCAAGTCCATGACAACCAGATAGAGCGCCCATGGTATGACGATAAGTGCGCCGCGGAGGTTCGTAAGAACATCTCCTCCCGACATCCTGATCTTGAGAGACAGATTCCAAGATGGGTTTTTTGAGGCCGAAATGAGTGTGCAGAGAATAGCAGAACCAGCGGTCTACGACTTACAGAGTTTCGAAACCCCACCACGCTGGTGCAGACGCGCATCATGCACGGGCTGTCGCTCGAACAGCGGGCGGTCCCCGATGCTTGGCTGCCGCTCAAGACCGCAAGGACCAAGTATCACGGGCGCTTACGTTGAAACCTTGGTCAGGGGGCGAGTGAGTTGAGATGGGCGGGAGGTCTGGAGGATATCAGGATATATAATGAAGTCGTAATGGACCGGAAGCAGCGGTGGCAGAACGCGCCCGGCATTTGAGGATCGCGGATGGGCAGAACCAGGTTTCCTCGGCAGTGCACGCAGTGTGGTGACCCTCGCGAGCAGCAGACTGGGCGCTCGAAGAGGGAAGGTGCGGGAGGTGCGGGTGGTGGTGGTGGTGGTGCTTGGTGGTGCTTGGTGTGGTGCTTGGTGTGGTGCTTGGTGTGGTGCTTGGTGTGGTGCTTGGTGTGGTGCTTGGTGTGGTGCTTGGTGGTCCTTGGTAGCCCTGGGTGGTCCTTGGTCGTCCTTCTCGGTGGTCCTTGGTGGGTGCTTGGTGGTGCTGGTGGTCCTTGGTGTGGTGCTGGTGGTCCTTGGTAGTCCTGGGTGGTCCTTGGTAGTCCTGGGTGGTCCTTGGTGGTCCTGGGTGGTCCTTGGTGATCCCTGGTGGCCCCTTGAAATTGGCTCGGGGGCGAGAGGAGGGGCGATGCACCAGATGCCACTTGCCACTTGCCACTTGCGCACGGCGCTGCAGGAGGGCTACAGTAGAGGGTCCATCTTCGATTCTTCATATTGGGGAGGAGACTCGCGCCGGACCAGAGCTGGAGCTGCATCGTGCGTCTTAAATCCTTCCACCTACCTTCTTCTCTGGACCCACTGCTGCACTGGAAGAATTGATACTGCACCGTCCATCGTCAATCCTTCCACCTCCCTTCTTCTTCTCTGGATCCACTGGCGACCGGACGAACGTGAGGAGCGTTGGGACTGCACCGTCCATCGTCAATCCACCCGACCCTTCCACCTCCCTTCTCTAGATCCACTAGCTACCGGGCGAATGTGAGGAGCGTTGATGCTGCATCGTGCATCGTCCATCCTTCCACCTCCCTGCCTTCTCTGGATCCACGGGCAACCGCCCGCACGTGAGGACGACCCTTCATCCCTCGCACCTCGCACCTCGCTCGCAGCGTTTCCTTGCGCAGCTCGGGTTCCCTCGATTCTCGATTCTCATCCCCACCCAACAGCTCTCCATCAGCTCCATCAGCTCCATCAGCGCTCCATACGAACCACACATCAATCCAGTCGCATTGTCTTCCGGGCACTGCCCCAGATCCCGCATACCGCATCCTGTACCGCATCCCGGATTCGCAGCTGGAGCCGACCGTTGCGGGTCCCGTCCCCCCGTCGTGTCTTACATCAGTAACGAGCAGCCCGCCCGCCTCGTCCCCTTCCTCGGAGACTGGAACAATTCTTCATCCCACCTCCCTCCCATATATCCAGGACGACACCGCCTGCCGAGGACATGAAAGAGTGAGCTTCGCTGAGAGAGACAATTCACAGTCGCCATTCCTCGATCGAGACACACGCGTTTCCATCCCTGCGACGATCCGATTAAGCTTGTTGACGCTGCTGCTGCTACTGCTGCTGCTGGTCATTCTCGGATTCCAAATACTTCCTCGCCTCGCGACCGCGGCGCATCACGACGGAATCGCCAGAGATCCACCATTCAGCTTCCAGGAGCATTGTCAGACTGTTCCCAGTGCCATATATCTGGGTAGGTCATGCACAACATCTCATCTTTAGCCGTCAGGAGAGGGCGCCACTCGCTCGTACCTGTCAATCGTGCCACAAGATGCATCTCGATTGGAGAACGAGAGACAGAAAGAAAGAAAGTGGCTAACAAGACCCTACTAGATCTTGTGCCGCAATTCTGTAATTTGCAGCCCCATCCGCGAACCTTATCGTGATGGCTTCCACGTCTCCAATCGATGCTTATGGGAATAAGTCAGGGGGGAGTGGGTATGGCAGCGGCCAGTCGGAAAATGGGAAGAGTCCGCTCTCAATGAGCTTGGGCTTCCTCAAGAATCTGACAGAAAAGAAGAGTACCCGTGGTGCGTGCAACCGATCCGGTCCCCGTACCGCTCATTAACTGTCGCACAGTGGATGGCCAACCCCCGAAGAGAAGAGGGCCAAAGCCAGACAGCAAGCCTGCCTTGACTAGGAGACAAGAACTCAATCGACAAGCTCAACGGTGGGCATCACTCACTGTATATGGTACTTCTCACTAACGGCAGTTAGCACGCACCGCGAAAGAAAAGAACTATATATCAAGGCCCTGGAGCAAGAGGTCCTGAGACTCAAGGAGAACTTCAGCATGGTTTCGCGCGACAAAGAGACGCTTGCAGAAGAGAACCGCCAACTCAAGCAATTGCTGGCGCAGCACGGTATTCCATGGACTGGGACTGGTGGCGTTGATGAGCTTGCACGAAACGCTAGTATCGGGTATACCTCAAGTGGCAGCATCTCAGGAAGCTATGCGCCGGGCTCTCAAACATACAGCCCCC
Source organism: Phialocephala sp. D728 (assembly GCA_003988865.1). Lineage (NCBI taxonomy): Eukaryota > Fungi > Ascomycota > Leotiomycetes > Helotiales > Mollisiaceae > Phialocephala > Phialocephala sp. D728. The sequence continues at coordinate 76,076 of QYAJ01000017.1, read as the reverse complement.
CTCCGCAATCCATATCGCCGAACTCGACCTTGTCGCCGCCCAATGCTGGAACAAATGGTCGGAGTGTGGCACAGCAACAAGTTCAACAAGGGGTGGACTATGATCAAACAGGAATTGACTTCGTCTTAACGTACGCCAATCCTTCGAAAGCGTACATGTCGCCTCCCCCGCAGTAACTAACGACTACGTTTGTCGGTACATAGGCTTGAGAAACCGTGCATGGATCACATGCAATTCCTTGTTGAGCGATCCAGTGAACCTGAGGGTGAGCCTTGCGGTCATGCTCTCATGGCGACATGCCCGCCAGACCCGTGGGTTGATGATCATCCTGAAATCCCGTTTGGGCACAACCAGCCCCATACTAATGGCATGAACGGCGATGCTCCAAAGACTTGGGATCTGTCAAAACCAGACCTAGCAAACCTCCTTGATCTCAGCAAAAGACTGAACCTCGACGGCGAAATCACGCCGGTGATGGCTTGGGGAATTATCCTTGCCCATCCTCGGTTCTCTGAACTGCGCCCCGAAGACTTTCAAATGATCTGCCAAGAGCTTGGGGGTAAGATCAGATGCTATGGGTATGTTCGAATCTCTTTTGCCTTGGCGTGTGCTAACAAATGCAGTTTTGGTGCCGTTCTGGAAGAGTTTGAGGTTCGCGATGCACTGGAAAGTCTCTTTTATACCAAGCCCGAGTTGAGCATGGCATATTGAGTGCGTGTGGGTAAGCATATGGTTTATTGGATGGAGTTCGTGACTCGGATATGAAAGCTGTTTTCAGAATGGCTCATCGCAGGGAGGACTTACGATTTATTGATCATGACCTTCACTTCTGATAAATAATTTAAATCTAATATAGAACTTGTCCTAGTACGTCAAATTTTAGCGTTGATACAATCAGGATTCCAAGTAGAGAATGAGTGAAGTCTATCTCAGTCACGTGATACTATCGAAAATGAAGAACTGAAGTCGGCAAACCCCACTAAAACGCCCACATCGAAATATTTACAAAGTTGTTGGAGACTTTCCTGGAACTCAACACCACCCAACTCCAGAACTTGTCGCAATCATGGCGCCCATATCACTTTCGGATATCATCTCCTCCCTTCCATCGGAAGATTCCTGGGGCCCACCAACGTCGACAGAAACCACATTAAATGGCGTCCCCTACGCCCCATACTCGAAAGGCGATAAATTAGGTCGCATGGCCGACTGGACTGCTGAGGGAAAGGATGGGCGAGATGGTAGAGGTGGGAGACAACAATACAACCGAAATTTCAGAGGTCCGATTTTTCTCCCATATATTACCACATATCTATTTTTCAAACTTTCTTTTGCAATCGCGGGGCAACCCAAATACTGACCTCATGAACAGATCAACAAGTCTACGGCGCTGGCACATCTTCTCTCTTTGCAGTCCAACTCGCCGAAGATGAATCCTCTTTCTCCGTGGTCAGCAATACCCGCGACTCGGCGAAGACGCGCTTTGGGCGGGGCGGAACCTTCACTCGAGGTCGGGGCCAACGAGGTGGGCGCGGGGACACGAGAGGCGGGCGAGGTCAATTCCAGAGAGTCGGAGGACGAGGTGGACAGCAAGGATACAACAACTATGATAGCAGAGGAGGTCGTGGTGGTGCGCGGGGTGGAAGACGATTTGGCTGGAAAGACTATGACAAGCCACAACGAAATCGCGATGCGTCTGTCAACATCAAGCCTGACTGGAAGATGCTGGAGGAGATTGATTTCAACCGTCTGGCTAAGCTGAATCTCGATACGGATGACGGAGAGGATATCGATGGTTATGGTTTCCTTTACTACTACGATCGCTCGTTCGACAAGCAGCCTGTTAAGACTGCTGAGCGAAAGCTGAACGTTGTGGATCGTGCGGCCTACAATGTCACCACCTCCTCAGATCCCGTTATTCAAGAGCTCGCAGAGAAGGACGAGGCGACGATTTTCGCTACAGATAGCATTCTCTCCATGCTCATGTGCTCTCCGAGATCAGTCTACCCTTGGGATATCGTTATTGTCCGACAAGGCAACAAGCTCTTCTTTGACAAGAGAGATAATGCTACCTTGGACATGGTCACCGTCAACGAGAACGCTGCTGATGCTCCTATGGATGCTTCAGAAGGTAGCAAGGATGCCATCAACCAACCGAGCGCCTTGGCCGAGGAAGCTACTTATATCAATCATAACTTCGCAAACCAAGTTATGATTGAGAGCGATCAAAAGGTTGAGATGGCTCACGAGAACCCCTTCTATAACCCAGCAGAAGAGACCGAACCTCCAGCATCCAAGGCATACAAATACCGAAGATTTGACCTGTCGCTCAACGATGAAGAGCCAGTGCACTTGATTGTACGAACTGAGATCGATGCTGTTCAGAAGAATGCCATTAGCGGAGAAGATCAGTTCTTGACCGTCAAAGCTCTGAATGAGTTTGACCACAAGGCTCAAGGAAGTGGTGGTGCTTTGGACTGGAGAACGAAGTTGGTCAGCCAACGTGGTGCGGTTGTGGCTACTGAGATGAAGAACAACTCCTGCAAGCTTGCTCGATGGACTGTCCAAAGCATCATGGCTCGTGCCGATGTCATGAAGCTTGGGTAAGATGCACCCCTCTTTCGTATTTGAAACTCAATACTGATCATGAAACAGGTTCGTCTCTCGCGCAAACCCCAAGACTAACGACAAGCACGTTATCCTTGGTGTCGTGGGCTGGAAGCCCCGCGATTTCGCTCAGCAAATGAACTTGAGCTTGTCAAACGGATGGGGTATCGTCCGCACCATCGCTGACATGTGTCTCAAGCGTGAAGAGGGCAAGTTCGTCTTAGTCAAGGATCCCAACAAGCAGATCTTGAGACTGTACGAGGTTCCTGCTGGTAGTTTCGAGGATGATGGAGAGGGTGATATCATCGAGGAGGTTGAGGAGGTTGATGAATAGAGTGTTTGTTACTGTAAAAGCAATGCATGGAGACGCGAGGTAGCTCTCGTACTGGATTGGGATGGGCTTTTGGCGTTATAGCACATGACTAGATGGCTAATGAATGCCCTGATCCTTCCTTCACATTGAGCAGTGTTGTTCCATCAATTCGTCAAGCGTCACTTTTCGATTACCCTGCGCCCGCACATGCTACAATAACTTTCTGCGCTGTACCAGAAGTTGCTCTGATATTTTGACCTTTGCACGAGTTTCTCTGCAATGTCTAGGACATGTTTCAGCCATCGACCTTTGATTCGTTGATCGCGTGGTACAAGACTGCGGCCCCTCAAGCGAGCCACACAGCCAGCCGCGCAAGCACACCACCCCTCTATTCCAACATCACATCACGTCTGCCTATTCATCCATACCATTTCCCTCCCTTTCCCTTCTCTGTTCCTGTTCTGCTTCCCTCCCAGCATTTTCATGAGCGTCAGCGTCATTTGGAATTAGCAGAGCGAGAGCGAGAGTGAGCAAGATGCGCACCTCGAAACCCAACTCCCCGGCTCTCCCTCCTCCGTACTCCGGATCCTCCCCCTCTCAGCCTCGGCGCTTAAGGGAGGAGGTGGTAGCACAAGAACGCACTCCTCTTCTTAATTCGCCTTTTTCTACTGCGCAGTACACGTCTTATTCTCAGCTTGGATACACGTATAGCGCACGCACTACGACATCCTACGGCTCTTCTCTTCTCCAAAACCAAGGCTCGCAACCGGATCTTCATCCTCAGCGTCAGCCTTATTCGGAAACTCAAATCCAAATACGCACCCAATCTCCACCACGCACCAACCTCCCGCACTCCCTCTTCCGCCAACCGCTCTTCCCTCTCTTCCGCCCCAACCTCAACACGCCCACCACCAGCTCTCGCTCTAACAAAACATGCCGTTTCATCCTCCTCTCCCTCCTCTTCCTCTCTATAATAGCAACCCTATTCCAAACTTACGTCCTCTTCCTCCCCTTCCATCCCCCAGGTCCTTTTCTCCCCATCCCGTCTACCGGCCCCACTGCGCCGCTGAGAATAGCAGTCATCGGGGCAGGACCAGCGGGTGTGGGGGCAGCTTTACGACTGGCTGAAATTTGGCGAGTGCAGAATAGTTCTAGAGGAAACTCTGTCGGTGGAGATAGAGATGGGGAGAGGAAAATCGAGATCGTCATCTTCGAAAAGAAAGCCTCCATCGGCGGGCGAATGAGTCTCAACATCGACCTCGGTCCCTTTCCTCTTCAGCCACTGCCGGGATGGGTCCCGAACCGGGTCCCGATCGAGGACGTAGCTCATGCGGAGTTATTTGCTGATAGTGAGGGGGTGCTGAGACGACGTGCGGAGACGGTGCTGGGACTTTCATTCGATGCCAAAACCAAAACTAAAACCAAAATCGAGGAAAGCGAAATGGACGAGGTGGAATTGAGAGAGATGAGCTCGAGTGCAAGCGAGAGAGTCGAAGAAGTAGGCTTCTTCAACGGAAAAGGGATAGTAACCACGATCACGCGACCCCTGAATAAAACATCCTGGTCCCAATGGCTGTCCCTCCTCTTCCAACACGGGAATTCGTTTCTCGCGGCACGGAACCTGCCGACAGGAACCATGAAGCGCTTCCATGCAATGATTCGGTTGGTGAGTGAGAAAGGGGAGGTGTTTGCGGGTGTAGAGGACTGGGTCCAGAAAGCGGGGTTGAGCGATGTGGTGGGGAGGGGCGCGAGGGAGAGGTTGAGACTCAATGGCGTGGGGGAGGCGTATAGGGAAGAGGTGGTGGAGGGCCAGGTGAGGAGGCAGTTGGGGCAGGGGACGGAGGAGGTTAGTGATTTGGCGCTCAGTCTAGCGCTAGGGAGGGAGAGCAGGGGTATCTCCGCGAGCTTGGGGAGTGGGAATGGGCTGGTGAGGATGGAGAGTGTGTTAGCGAAGTTGCTTGAGAGGAGTGGTGCGGAAGTTAGATTAGGGACTGGACTTGACAACTTAACGCAGGAGCGAGTTTTTGGGAAGAAGGATCCGGTTTGGAGACTTGGGTTTAGCGAGAAGAAGGAGGAGGGAAGTGAGGTGTTCGACAAGGTGATTTTAACGATGCCGTGGAGGGACAGTGAGAAGGCTTATTATCGCGGTGTGTGGGACACGTTTGTGGTTTCGACCAAACCTTTGCAGACGAAGTATTTCCACGTTAAAGACGACGACGACCACCTCCCGGCTCAAATCCTACCGATTCCAACCTCGAAAGTCCCAGCTGAGTTGAAGAAGATCCATGCGATTCGTCACGTCAAAGAGATCTTCGGACCAGATGCGGACGTCGGCCTCCAGTCGGTGTTCAAGCTGTATAGAGTGCTGTCTGCGGAGCCGCTGTCTCAGCAGACTATGAAGACGCTGTGGGATGGTGGCATGGTGCGGTCCTATCCCATGTTCTCGGAGCACGCCTACCCGCTCCTGTTCCCGCGGAGTGAGGGGTTTGGGCAGTTTAAGGTTGAGGAGGGAGTCTGGACTACGGCTGTGGTTGAGGAGATTGCTAGTTGTGTTGATCTGAGTAAGTCCTCCTCCTCCTCGCCCCGTGTATCGTGGGGTTGTTGGTTTTGAGTTTGGTGCTGATTTGGAGGCTAGGTTGGGCTGCGGGTGAGAATGTGGCGAATCTGATCAAGCAGGAAATAAAGGAGCGAGGGGGACAATGATGTTGATCGTAATTTCATGACGTGTAAATTTGTGATGAGGGTGCGATGCTGATGGAGTGTGGTGAGGTAGGTAGATACCCAATATCGTTACGCATTTCTCGCCGCTGGTGGATATTCTTCCCAAAGATCAATCATCATTCAACCTTCAGGGCCTCTTTTTCTTCTTCTTTTTCTTCTTCTTTTTCTTCTTCTTCTTCTTCTTCTTCTTCAAGGCCACTTCCCCTTCTCGATTCGGAATCAGCCCATGTCGTGATAGAGACTTGCAGAAATGGATTGTGAAAGAGAGGTCGGCAATGAGTTTCACATCATCCCAATAATCCCAGCTTGGCTTCGTGCGCCAGCCAGCCAGCCGGCTTCTACTATACAATCCCCAAGTTCGATGAGAATGCCTCCTTTAGAATAAACAAGAATCTGCACACCAAGTGTATTCGTATTGTCCCAACGTTCCACTCTACAAATACTAATATACTAGACAATAGTTGTCGTTATATGTGATGATCAAACAAAAGAAGCTGACAATTCAACTTCATTCACTACCACACCAAGGGCTTACGAATTAAGCGAATTCTAGCAGCTCACAGACATTCTTACAAAAAATTAATTTTATCTCTCCCGTAGATAAACTGAGTGCGAACGGACGACTTTTCAAAACCCAGTTCGTCTCACACCAACCATCCATTGCGGTGCAAACCACCTCTCAGCGAATTACTTAGCTGCTTTCGGCGATCTATCGGACTTGATCGTTCCTCTCTCAACGTAAGTGCTTTCTTTCCCTCCCTCGATCTCCTCAGCCCGCATGAATAACCATCCACCCAGCATAAGCGAACCGCCACCTCGACCATCTAGTAAAGATCTTACTGGCTCGATCCATCCATCCATCCATCCACCCACGACCATTCTCTAGGATCTCATAGCGATAGCGGTAAGCCTCTCCACCATCTCTTAAATAACCTTACTATTATATTGATCAACCTTAACAATGGACTAACATCTGCGCGCAGCTCGCACCGATACTTGATCCTTACAATAGAAGATGAAGTCAAATCTGGGCTCCGCCCCAGCGAAAATCTGGACTCTGGAAATGGATGGTGCAGTACTGCTCGTCCAGCTCCCCGCCAAGAAGGGAAATACAATTACAGTTACAGTCTCTTACGAGATTGACGAGCAGTACTGCACCAGCTGGCAAGAAGTGGATCTTATCACGTGTTCGAAAGATGGCTTTCAGCGCCGCCTTGCTGAAATAGAGAGCGAGCAGAGAATTTGAATGAATGAATCATCGCCGGCACAAGGCTATGCTATGTGATTTGTTGGGTGGTGGTGAATGGTGGAGGGTTGGTGTTCTTGGGGAGGAGGGGAGGAGTGGAGGAGGAGAGGAGGGGTGAGGGGTGAGGAGGGGAATGGTAGCGCGACAAGCAGCAAGATGTCGATAACACCGTAAGATGACCTCGAGGCTCTGAGATTTGGGGCAATTCTGACATATCTAGCGGACTAGGGCAATATGTCAGAGCCACTACTACACGAGCTGGCTGGCTGGCAATGCGATGATATCAGCGGACGCCGGGCGGCTCAACGGGGAACAACAATCCCATCAACGGGGTATGGATGTAGAAGATCCAGATGTAGAAGATCCAGATGTAGAAGTTTGTACGAATAGCAGTGCATGCAGATATAAAAATGAAACCATCGGAACAATATTTTTCAAGTTATGAGGTCAAGTAATCTCGAATTCTCCTTTCCTTCCTTCACTTCCATCCCCAAGACCATAGGCACGTTTTCTGCCCAAGGCATGATGTTACACGTAATCTACTTATAACTGCCATGCTTCTCATTAGCCAAAATTCTAGCACACGCGGAGCAGGTTGCTAAATCTGCTCACTATTTCTCTGCTTACCTATCTCTCCCCCCTCCCCCCCCCCTCTTGCTAGTACCTACCTACCTTTTCCGTTCTTATGACAGCGCGCCATAAAAGAAATAATCAATTCGTTCCTTTCGAAAAACAGCAAATTATTATAGAGCATCTATCTACCTACCATCCTCTTCGCAACAAATCTTTCGCTTTTCAAACTACACCTCCACTTCCGACGCCGCTGCTGCTGCTAAAACGTGATTCCGTGAACTTGCCATTTTGGACTCCTACAAGTAGAAAGATGATAAACTACTAGGGTCCCCGCGGATGTAAATGCAGTTGCATCTGCTCATAGATATGAAGCTTTGGTTTGAAAAAGAGACCTGACTGCTTGTTCAAGGTGTTGAAGTTTAAGCAGTCTATGCTGTGGGAATGTCGATTGCGGATATGAAGCAGAGTATCAGAAGGATATGATGTTCCCACATCATTATGGTAGATACAGGGTTTCGTCGGCAGGTTGTTGGGTGTGAGGGTCGGATTTCGAAAAGGGTAGAGCGTCTATGTATTGGAGGATAATCTGGGGGGGGGGGATCAGTTCTAGAAGGGAGTCAGCAGATGGGGATTTGCTGAAGTCTGTGTGCAAATCGGGAAGTTAGCATTTGTAAGTAAAAAAAGGAAAGAAATGAGGGCGGACTTCTGTTTTGCAGTTTCTGCGTGAGGGTAGCAGACCCGAGTTCTCGGGATACGAATGGTTTGACAACCGAGGAAAGAGGACGTTGGTGAGGAAATTGACAGCTGAGACCGACGGCTGACGTGTTTTAGAACTTCTTCGCCGATCCTCCAGAATGCTGCGGATGGAGAAACTTGTACTTCTGTCCAAATACGGTAGTATCTGTAACCATTTTCGATATAGCAGAGCGACAGCTCTCACACTACTTATGCTTCAAACACAACGTGCGATCGGCTAACGCTGATATGAGACGCTCGTTCTTCCGTTGTCATCGAATGTGCCTTTTCATAACGCCTATTCCGACGTTTCAAGCGGTTGGTCTTGCTCTTCTACCTGCTTGGTATCTGCTCGTATGGTGTCCGGAACAAATACCGCCGATAACTTTGTAAACGGAAGGTCGATTTTGTAATTTGCTGCAAGGAAGTGATCCTGGTCTTTGGATTCTAAAGAGTGTCAATATTCTAAGGCCTTAGACAGCGGCGAGGGAGAAGACTTCTCGACAAGAACTCAAAGGTGCGTGCAAGATAGACTAATGGATTATGGAGCATTTGTATAAAGCAAGTAAGGCTGAAAGGATCTCTTGTATAATACAGAACCTACTTAGCGGCTTGAGAGTAACCACTCCAAATCTCTCCCTATGAGGTAGTTCTCATATTTCTACAGCTTTGATTCTACTTTCGATGTCTACAAGCAGTTCTCCAACTTCTCCTCCCCTCCCACCTTATCCACTAACCTTCCACTACATCGAGGAGTTTTTGCAAGTGTTGCGTCATTGAATGAGCATCGGGCAAAAAAGAGCTTGGCATCGTGGAATGATTAGCCAAAGACTAGCTTTTGACTTCATCTTCGATTGTAAGTGCTAGATGTTCATCAAGAACTAGCCCTAGTATCTCGCAGGGCCGCAGGACATGGTAGTGCAGTTGACCCGATCGCCAATTCATGTAGTTCACATGATTAACAATTGACGATAGCAGCTCTTTGGTCAACCAGCCTCTAACGTGCTTCGTTTGGTAATCCTCACTCGGCAAGTAATGCATGCACTACCACGTAATACTAGGAGCCCTGCAGAGGTGCCCGACGACTTGCCAGCTCCGGCTAGCAGACTCTGTTGGAGTCTGTAGGCTACTGGCCGATGGTCAACATTAATCCTAGACACTGGAGGTTTACCCCCGAACCGGCAGCCACAGCCATACCTTCAGTCCTTCAAATTTGAGGCTAGAGGTGCCCGAAGAGTTACCTCGGGAGACGGAAAGCTTCTCAAGCCGAGCAGAGCGTAAAGCTCGCCAGATAAGTAACTTTCAGAGACCACGAGGCCGGTCAATCATGCCATTCTGAGAGATGGTCTTCTTCCTAACCTTCAGACAGACAGCCTCGAGAAGGTGAGGAAGCGCGAGTTCCAAGAAGTTCGTAGGGTAGGCCAAGTGTGAGTCGTTGAGAAGTGGCCATGCGGATCTTCGAGCAGGCGGGCAAATATGAGCAGAGCCCGCGGTGGAGACCATGAGGCGTCAAAGCAATAAGTGTATGTAGGCATTGATGTAGGTGTTTTGTCGTTTTTAGTTTGTATTATAATCGCATTGTGAGGATACGGCGGACAGTTCTTAGGCCAGTAAGGGAGGAAGTCGCTGAACTCGAGGTGCTTGATAGAAACCACAAAATACCTATCTCAATATTCTTTGCTGGCACTTGAGTGGCTTCCAGATTGCAGAAGCGGGAGGCTCACGTCCCTTCGGATCTCCAGCACCTGTTATCACCTTCAAGTTAGTCGCTTGTCATCTAAGCCATCAGATAAGGAGAGAAAAAGGACTTGCCCCTGCCTTGTCATGAGAATACGGCTGTTCATTAAGTTTGAGAATACCTAGCATTTCAGGCTATATCCTAAGACCGTAATGGCACACGAAAGATAAATATTTTGGACCGAGGGTGCAGCTGACCTGACGGGCAGATTGGGTATCGTCAAAGTTGCGCAGATGAGCAAGCAAACCTGGCTACTTCTAACGAAAAGTTTGAGCCAGAGCGGATTGGTATTCCTGGAGCATGTGCGTAGGCCGAAGTTGGCAAGTCGCCTGGAAAGACCCTCATTTCTTTTTAACAGCGAACTACCCTGAAAATCGGTTTGTTGCACGCTACTACAGGTCAAAAAATGACTCAACTTTGCTTACTTCAGTCCTCCAGGGGTAAATGAAATAGTACCTACTTAGGTTTGAAATTTTGAGCAACCAAAGACTGATCCGTTGCTCATTGTGACGCTGAGCAGCCAGGATGATCTTTGGACCTTGAGACTTGAAGACAGATCTTCGAAACATCAGAAAGCGCTCGCATTGAGGCGTGACGGTAAGACGGGGAGAGACTTACAGGGGTATCCTCAGATATTGCTTCGAGCAGTTGGTAAGACGTGTCTCCAAGGGAGCTGACTCTAGACGACCTTAGGAGCCGTCTTAGCACATAACCATCCCGATTCAAAGTTTCCTTGACGAGAGAAGTGATATTTATGGCTCAGGGCAAATGCATCTTGCCGATTCAGGTGCTGAGCTGGAAAGCAATTTGTAAGTTTAATGTTGTCGCGGTCAAGTTTGTTAGAAAGAGATGGCGATCTGTCTCGCGACTTCGGGCAACGGCGCTAGAGCCTAACTCTCCCTCTTTTCTTCTACCCAATTATTACAGCTTCAGCCCCATGTTCTTCTCCCGCATCTGCATGATTCAGCTTCACAAAAACCCACTATGCGGTTAGACCTAGAATATTTCTCAAGTCATTCAACAGCAAGTTCTCACCAACACTAGCAAAAATTAAGTAGCTCACAATCAAATCAATAGGTTTAAGAACATTGGCAAACACCTAAGCGCGAGAAGGTAGAAACAGAGTGCAACACAACCTGGGTCAAAAACCGGTCTCTAATTTCTATGAAAACTTTTGGGTATTTTTGTGGATCAAGATACAGTACAGCACCGCTGCAAATTTAGAAGAACCCCGGTCGTTTCCAACGCTCCCTTGTAATCTCCAGAATTCTAGTGCTCAACTGCTGTCTAAGGCTCGAGGGAGGTCAAAGCAGATCGTAGATATGGACAAGTAGGCTATGAGGCTCATATGAAGAGTAAGTAATTTTGAAGGCAGTAGATGAAGGTGTTGCTTCTAGGTGCGATTTAGTTAGCCCATGTGGCCGATGGCTTGAAATAAGGAGACGGTAAACCGTACCAGTTGCGACCCCTATCAAATATACTTGGTGAAGCTTCACTCCTTATCCTTGAAACTCTCATCAAGAGCAAGCAATAGCCTATCCAAATCCGCTTGCTTGGCGACCTGCTCTTTCATGCTCAGCTCTGGCAGCTGTTTCCAAAGACTCTCGAGCTCTGCTGTTAGTCGACTCGTTTCACTTCCATCTCTGTGTTTATCTTGTGCTAATTTTTCAATCACTGGAATGGTTGAATCGGCCTCGTTCAAGTATCCAGCTGGTCCAGCTTTCTTGACGACTGCCTCTGCTGCTTCAATCCGTCCACCATGGAGTGAGCATACATCAATCGATCTTCGTGCTTGTCTGGCCATATGCTTGTTGAATTCTGCCATCTCGCGGTTGTGGCACAATCTCTGAAGTGATTATCAGTAATTTACGCACGGAAATAAAGTGTCCGATCTTACAAGAAGATTCCTTAGTAGCACGGCAATGGTGACTTTGCCAATTGCTGGAACGTAGATGCTAGCATGCTGCTTCACAGCTGGCCCATCGAAATTTTTGTCGCTAGAGAAGTTGACACAGACTGCCCCATCTCTGAGCTTATTCACATCCACCTTGTACGCCTTACTAGGCACACCTGTAATAACGACGTCGCTCAGTGGTAGGCAATCCTCTAGTTTCATATCTGTTTCCGTAACTTCATGCTTGTGGTTCTTGATCCCACGACCACGAGTAAAAATTTGGACGCTATCTAAGTCGACAGAATACACCTTTGCGCCATCATTGGCAAGAAGAGCTGCTAGCGGACGACCAACAACCTCAGACCGATTGATAACTGTGATTGTTTTCCCAAACAGCCTGTTTCCATATGCCATGATGGTATTGTATACCTGCAAGTATTCGAGAACTTTAACGACAGCGAGAGGCGTGCAGGGAAGAATGGATTTCTGGCCACACATGGGAATGTCCAGGAACCGAATATTCTGATACATGTTGAAGATGTACTTATGGCTCAGGCCTTCCACATCCTTCTCCAATGCTACTAATTGCTGAATGTATTGATCTTGACGAGGACTCGGGAATATGGGATAGTAGACAATGATGCCATGGACACTCTTGTCTGTATTCGCTGCTAGGATCGATTCTTCGATATCTGCTTTCGAGACAACTCGGAGGTCAAAGTCAAAACCACTGCAGACTCCATTAGCACAGTTTGAGAATGTTTTCATCGTTCTTGCAAGAGGGACCATGACAAATTTGAGAAGAAAATTGCTTGCGAATACTAGAAATGTCTAAGATAGTCCTCAAAAGTGAATATTTGGAATAGAGCAGCGTTTGTACGTGGTTACTTGCTGCAACAACTCAGGCATGAAGTGCTCCCTGCCACTCAAGTAGACTCGTGTGGCATCCGTAGACTTCCAATTACATTCCTTTACTCCACAATGAGCGAAGACGAAGTATATACTTACTTCTCTTTGCAAGTCTTCGCAGAGTACTCGGCGTACGTCTTGGCATGCTCGTCCTCATTCGCCAGAAGACCCACTAGCTTAGGCTTGTAATCAAGAAGCTCCAGATCCTTCGTGACCTCTGCTAGCAGACTCTTCGCAATCGTTACAGCGGATACAACTTTGCAAGCATCTGGGATCGAAGTACTCGAGAGCTTCGGGGTAGGACTCGGCTGTTGTGACGACGCCATTGTTCAATTGTAGCGCAATGCAATGTAGACAGGTGAGTGTAATGCTAATGAGGAATAGCAGCTGTTTGGAGGTGTCACAAATCAATGCTCACAGACAATTGCTCCAGGACCAGATGAAATATTTTCTTATCGCTTATCGGGGCCCAGAATTTTTGGAGGGGTCTAGCGCCGGCATTTTATTAACCCCGCACCGACTTATAATACTGCTATAAAAGTTATCTCAAGGTCTCATCACGACTCCCATCATTTGAGACTATCACATTTATAACTCAGGCTTTTAAAAAGTATAATTAAGTGTGCTTAAGTAAAGAACTTTCCAAATTGGGTAAATCTCGCTTAACCCCTATTCGCTTCCATCCCCCTAAATCCTCGCATATCCTGGAATCCTCGCATACTACTCCTCGCATACTACTCTTACATCCTCGCATAGTACCCCTAAGTCTTCGCATAGTACCCCTATTTCCTCGCATACTACTCCTCGCATACTACTCCTCGCATACTACTCTTACATCCTCACATACTACACCTAAATCCTTGCTTTGTCTTACACCTTATATATTCATGTGCTTGTGTATTTGAGCGATCACTGTATTACAAGTATTTTACTTTGATTTAGAGTACTATATATTTTCATTTTTTGAGGGGACAAAAGCAGGTTGCTGCTAATACATGTAAGTATCTAAAGCTAAAATGCGTTTTTACAAAGTGCAAGTTCCCCTCTCAAAGGCCATTGCCATCCCTCACACAAGCACTTTGTGCATTGGAGAAGCTTTTGGGTCCGACGCTAGTGTTAAATCCGAAACTATCGTTGCACGGTACAAGTGTTATGCCCGAGACTAGTGTCACAGCCGAAGTGCGACCGAGCTTGTTCGTCAATAGATTTTCATTTACTGGCTTTGCTTCTTCTCCAGATCTGCCTCAGAACAACGTTGATAATCTAAGTCTTAGAGACTGAAACGCATTAATTTTTCAATTGCTTTTGCATATTTGCTTTTGCGGAACCGAATTCTCACAGATTTCCCTGAGATTACAAGGTGGCTAAACGTGACGCCGTGTGGCCGTGACCTCGGCCGATATCGCACCCAGGACTTAAACAGGACAGCCAGTCTTGCTTTTGCAGATCTGATAAGGCATGTCATCTCTCTTATCATGATTCATGGTCTTGAGCTACAACCCTACAATTCTTCTGCCATGGCTTGTCAGGGGTTGCAAAGCTATTGCTACCCCACTACCCCGCAATCTTCCCCAACCTTTGTAACATTTCTCCCCTGGCCTTGGCTTTGGACGCATGGCAGTAGAACATAAAATCAGTCGAGGCTATTCGTACTTGTCACGAGCTACGAGCTGCGATTCTTTTTTATTCCATAAAAAATGTTTACATTTGCCTAGGAATCTTCTAACTTCTTACTTAGAAACGCCTCCCAACACGACTTACATGAATTAACATTCATGAAATGGATGACAATCAGCAAGATCTCGGTCGATGGGTGGCACGCCCAGATGATTTAGATGAGGGACAGTTTGTGTCTAGCTATGTGGCTGGTAGGGTCAGAAGTCAATGCACTAAGAATAATAGCTAAAATCGTCCAGAACTCGAGCTTGGCTCGTACAGGGTTGCAGATTTGTTTCGTGATTTGCGACCTTATCTTGACAACGACCAAGATCTCCTTGGCATTGCAAGAGGTATGTTCGTCGCACTCGAAAGGATTTAGCCAAACTAATTTGTATTGTAGCTTTGTCCCTCCTTCCCCGGCTTTTTAGCAGACTCGTGAATCGGGATGTCCCACTTCTCAAATCTGACAGTAAGAGCCTCTTGGAGTTCCATTCTTGATGCTAATCTTTTTCAAGAGGATCTTGTCCTTTCATGGCTCTGTCAACGAATTATCAACGAATCAGATGATCGAACTCTGCACGCAGGCCTGGACGAGGTTATTTCAACCGTAAAAACCATATCAGCATTCGACAGTTTCACCGCCGAGAACGCTGTTGAAGTTGTCACAGCCGTCTTTACTTTAGCAGCCAAGATGACATATAAGGACTTGAAGACCGCGACTCGAGCTAACCTTCTTGGGCTTGTACAGAACCTCTTCATGCGTTATGAGCTGCGGCTCAGCACTCGACCGGGTGTGAGCAGATTTATCGCGGGCCTTACGGACATGGCACAATTTGAGAAGACACCGAAATGCCTAGGGATACTTTTCCCCCTCTATACTCATGTGACGAAGGCGTGGAGTTCCGATTTAGAGTCAAACAAGCTCACGGAGAAGATGTTTACATCATTCTACCGATTCTTTCCGATAGATGTTCAGCGCAATTTCTCCCAGGAACCGGATGTACCAACGATGGACGAGCTCTCAGAAGCACTTGAAGAATGCATCACCTGTCATCAAATTTATGCAGACTCTGCACTCGAGCAGCTCCTGGAACACCTGGATGCCAACCAGACTGTTAAGGTAAAGAAGTTGCCCGTCTTGTCATTCAAGTTATCACTAACTTAGAGTAGAAGAAAACCCTAGCCATGATCCTAAGCTGCGCCCGAACGTACGATATTGTCATCATAAACAAGTGGAGCAAGAAGATCTGGGCTGCCCTCAAACATGAGGTTTGGCAAGGTGACAACGATGAAGTCGTTCAAGCGTCATTACAAGTCCTTCACCAAGTTTGTAAGACCCTTTCCACCGAGGGGGGCGATTGGGAGCACCGAACAACTAGTCTCAGACACTACATCAACGACATCGGTGTTGAATGCCACGCCAAGATGCAGGATTCTATGCAGTGGTTGATCCCGAATGGCCGAATATTCTTTACCCTTGCCACTAGCAGTGTGGAAGCGCTTTGGACTATCACTAAGTGCTGCATCCCGAAGATGCATCTCAAGTGGCAAGATCTCGCTTTGATGAAGGAAAAGGCTTATCTGCTCATATCCTTGAATGAGGTCTTAAGGGCCCATGTCGAGTTCTATACGGTATGCCCGACTACCTCGACCGACTCGCAGAAAAAGCTCCTCATCTCGGCTCTTAACGATATACATGACAGCATTCATGGCATGTACGATGAAGCTTTGCAAACCGGAATTGATCGTTGGACCAGTGAGAAATCAAGCATCGATATTCCTCAGCTCTATCTTAACACGTCGATGCAAGAAGATATAGTAGTCAAATCTGCCGTTGAAGGACTAGCTCTGCTCATAGACATCCCAGAGTTCTACTCGGAATCAACGAAGGCAAATGTTGTCAAATCGATTGTTGAAGTCCATTCAAAGACCGTCCATGAGGGCACTCGCTTGCAATGTGTTTCCGTTTTGAAAAAGATCACTTACAACAACCCTACGATTTTTGCGAATACAATCCTTTCTGGTTTCTTCCGGAAGGTTCCTGATCAGATTGTCTACACAGAAGACACCATAGAGGAGTGTGATAAGAAGATTGACGCCACTATTTCGACTCTCGAGGAGCTGGTCGAGGTCACCTGCAGCGGAGTCTGTCAGAGGGAGTTGGCGGTCGTGGGCGATCGTGAACAAGCGAGCAGCTATTGGCATCGTAACTTTGATGCTCTTGCTCATAAGTTGATCCTTAAGCTAAACGAGGTGATTGCACTCGGAAGCCAAATGCAGTACGCCAATGCATTGGTTATGACTCTCTCCCAAGCACTCGTACAGTTCGAGAAATGTCTGGATGTTGCCCGAGCTTCTCCAGCTACCATCGAACCAAAGCCCTACAATCCAAAGCTGGGACCATACACATACATTGTGATGGACCTTTTCGAAATCTTGAAGCCCGAGCAGGAGAGACACGAACGTGGACCACATACGAGAGAGCTTCAATGGTTTACGAAAATCCGCGACTTTCCCACTCATCCACGGAACGTTGACCACTTCGTGCAATCAGTTGGCGAAATCACTTTGACCGCGCTCCGCTCAAAGTTGACCACTGACGAAAACAATTTCCTCTTGAAATGGAATAGGAATACGGTAGATAACGACAGCAGCGCGCTGTCGAGTTTGTTCACCGAAGGCAGCCCAGGATGTGATATGCATATGCTCGACATGTGGCAGGCAGATGTCCGCAGGGGCCCACATGAGAAATGCATTTCAAACGTTCTGTCTATGTATATGATCGCGGGTACTCGTATTAAGGTTCGTTGAATGCGCAGCAAATACTTGAGTCTTCGCTGACCATATTAGGACCGAAATGAGCTTCGCATCGACTTGCGTGAGGCTTGTATATTCATGATGAAGGGGTACATCGGCTACGACATCGAAGCTAGGCACGACCTTCAAGAGACCCATTTCTCGCGCTCTAAACTTGCAGATCAAGGCATGCTATGGTATTTCCAGCTTCTACTCAACAAATTCGGTGTAGCAAACGACGGGCCCCAATTGGAGACTCCGTTCAAAATTCTGGAGAAATACGTTGACGAGGCACGCCGAGTCGTGGACCCAATCCAGCCCGAAAAGCATTCACGAATCCTGCGAGTTCTGGCTTACTTCAGCGCAGCCACGCTTGCTGCCTTCGACGTCAAGACCGCGAACTTGTGTCTCAACATGATGGTACAGTGTCTGGAAGACGCTCCACCCTTTGGCATCATGACCGCACGGATGTTTCGAATTCTTCTTGAGCCGTCCCCAATTATCAAGAGAGAGAACTTCTGCAACGTACGCAGTGTCGTCCATGGCTGGGTCTTAGACAATCTCGCCCCAAGACTTCGTTTGAAGTGGACTCAGTGGACCCTTGAAGGCAATAATGTGCCTTTCAAGAACAACTACCTTGTTGCTATTGCGGGGCTTCTACATAATTTCGACCCCATAGATTACATTACAGACTACAGAGGCGATCACTTCGAGGATCGTGCTAGAGGGGCTCTGCTTCCTTTGGTCTTGGAGGGCACTACCATCATCAATGACGCTCCTTCGAAGCTCGTTTATCTGAAGGCCCTAACAGCATATATCAAATACGATCACACCGCTGTCGAGGAGCACATGCCCACGGTGATCAGAGGTTTGACGCTTCGCACTCGAAACACATTAGACGATCCGTCAGAAAGTAACATTAAGTGCCGTGTCGCCTCTATCGAGGCCCTTAAGCAGTTAATTAAGCACGTCGATAAGATCAGACTTGCTCCATTTCAACTGCAAGTTGGTCATGAAATTCACTTAGCCCGAGGAGATCCTGCTGCCGATGTTCGTCACAGCGCTGTCGAGGTCAACACTCTGTGGACTATGCTCTGGCCTACCACAGCATAATGTAAAGTAGTTAGAGATATCCCTTCTTCTTCCGCGCATATTGCGCACGTGTAGATTAGTTTCACCACCAAAAGCATTTGCTCTTTCCCTTTTTGCTTTGCCCTCATTGCGTGCATGTAGATATGTCTCGTTGCCTAAAGCTAGCAAAGTCGTAGCAAGATCATGCATAGCCCTCGGCTACGGCCGAGGTGGTTGAATGCCCGGCCAGGGAGAGACTTTTTGGTTGCCAGATTCGGGGTTTTAGCGGTTTAGAAGGACAGAGACTGTGATATGCTAAAGTCGGTATTAAAGATCGAGAAGGGCGGACATTATAATCTACTAAAACTAAGATTATAGTAGTCTAGAGCGACAGACACTCTAGGACCATAGAATCTAGATTTTGGGGCTCTGAGGAGTTCAGACAATTTGCAATTCCAGAGTTGGGTATTGGGGGTTTGACAGGACAAGCATCCTAGCTCCGAATTGAGGATAGTAGCATTGAGAGGGTGATTCAGAGACCTCGAGGGGAGTTGAGGGTTTCCTAGAATAATATTTAGAGCTTGATGTAGGGAAAGGCAGCACGGCAGAAACTAAAGATAAGTGGTCAAAGGAGCAAACGAGAATTCATTGCCTGAACGCCCCAGCCTTTCTGACTTTTGATGCACCGAAACTCTGCTCAAATCCACAATCCTTGCCGAATGATGTCAAGCCTTCTTACTCCTCTTCTTGCCCTTCACAGAACCCGTTCCTGTAGCCGTTCCACCACTCAAATCGTCCAGACTAACACCCGAGCTCTCAGCTAACAGACTTGCCCACTTTTCATCCATCGTCTTATTCGCTCCCTCCACGTTAACAACCTTCTTCTTTCCCTCAACCACTTTCTTAGGATCCGCCTTTCCAATAACCGGCACATTACTTGCGAATATCTGCTGGAATGGCAGAACCACAAAGTGGCCTTGCTTATCGAACCATTGCGTGAACGGCTTCTTTAGCTTAATCGTATTCGGCACATTAGGGTGTGATTTCGAGTACGTAGTGATCGTGATATTGTAAATTGGGATATGCTTCTCGGTCTTGGTCGCAACCTGGATCTTGTCACCATTCTTGTTTGTGCCAACATAGATAGTTCCTTTTTCGACAGCCCAGATCCAGAAGGTTAAGGCGCCGTTGAGGACAGAGTAGAGAACCACAGCCGCTGCGGTGTAGTATTTAGTGGAGTCGAAGCCAAATTGGTAGTCCCAGTAGAAGGTTGCTGCACAGATGGCGAAGGCGCTGTATCCTAGTGCTAGGCGAGTGTCTGAGAGGGTGTGCGATTGCTTAAACCCGAGCGAGTTTAAGTAGTTGGGGATTGCATCGTCGGATGTGTTTTTAAGGTCTAAGAGGGAGCTATTAGCAACAGTTTAAAGGTTCGAGTCCGCTTTTGAAGCTCTTATAATTCCAATACTGAAGCCTCATATTAACGTACCAGCTAATGAGTGTACGGAAATCTTCTCTGCTGAGACTGCCATCTTTGCGATTTGTAGTCTCAAACTTGTCGAGAGGAGGATCTTGAGAGGTCGCGTGGAGGAACGTGTCTTGATCACTGTTCGGAACGAGCCGAGCTAGCGTCAAAGCCACTTCAACGTCAAGATTCAGACGCAAGCCTCTTGTTTTGCACATCATCGCAAAGAGCTTCGTATCAACCATGGCGCAAGTCCCTGTGCAGACGATCCATAGGGATCCCCAGCTCTTGTAAGCTCATTCAGACGAGGAAGCGATAGCCAAAGGTGCTAGGCTGACAGCAGAATAGCTACTGGATTCTGATCCCTATTACACTGGTTATGGTATGTTTATCTGGCTGGTATAATCTTTGAGAATAATATTCACAGTCTGCAGATCTTGACTGGAGTGCTGCGCCATTATGCGACCGTTCTGATGGCTTCGGCGCCTAAGAAGCAAGATTTGCCCTCGATCCGAGAACAGCGGTCCCTTATGCGAGGTATCAACCTTCGCGCGAATGCCAATGCCATCTCTCCAGCTTCATTTCAAGCTCGGAAAGATTATCTCGTTAGTGCATATGAGAATGGCGCATTTTTGAAGGAGCCAGATAAAAAGGGCCAAGGAGCACCGAATCCGATGACGGATCCAGCGGCTATGGAGGGGATGATGGGTATGATGAAGGGAAATATGGCTATGATTGTGCCACAAACTCTGATTATGGGGTGGATCAATGCGTTCTTCAGTGGATTTGTGATCAGTATGTCTTGAAAGTTGGTTGCTGTGAGATGGTGCTGATGATGAACCACAGTTCGACTACCCTTCCCCTTGACAATCAAGTTCAAAAGTATGTTGCAGGCTGGAGTTGCAACCAGAGATATGGATCCACAGTGGATGTCATCCATCTCGTGGTATGTCCTGTGTATATTTGGACTGCAGTCGGTATTCAACTATTTGCTGGGAAGTGACAATGGTTAGTAAAGTCGGCGAGATGGAAGTGTGTTTTCGCTAACCCAAAAACAGCTGCTAGCCAAATGGCGCAGCAGATGGGTCAGATGGGACCAGGTGCAGGAGCTCAGATGTTTGGACCTGGAGTTGACCCTGACAAGCAATTTCAAGGGGAGGCAGAGAACATAGCTGTTCTGGCACATCACTACACCCTAGAGGGCGTTGAGAATAGAATACTGGAGACTGTCCGAGTGTAACCAATCGTACTTCGATAATGCGTCTAGAAGTAGCGGCAGTGCTGTTAAGTCTTGAGATTAACTCTACTTCTAAGCAAAGTTTATTACTACAGCATTGACTACAGCATAGCAGCAAGACAATTAAGTAAATCAAAAGAATATTCTAGTTGCAAAATCTTAAAGTAGCATTTTTAAGTGTAAATTTACAAGACTTCTTGGATTCAAATCGCCACGAAGTGTGACTTCCGTTTTGAGTATTTGCGAAGTCGCTGTCCTTTATTTCCAAAAGAATGCGAAAAAGACTCATCGCCACTAATAGATCAAGTTCATAATCACCACCTACATCAAGGCTACAGGCTAGTGAGACAAACATGGAGTCTCTCAGTGACGACGACTTCATGGCCATTACTGGAGTATTAGAACTTGGTGGCAGGGCATCCTCGATCGATACGGACGCTGATGCGTCGAAACGCCCTCTGAAGGCCTCGGGCGAAGAGAGCCGCCCTCTCAAGAAGCAGCGCCTTTTGAGGTATGTTTCTCTATCGACTCGACTAAGAGTCGCACTCTAACAAATGGAACATAGTTCACTTGGAGATACAATCACACTTCTTGTCGGCAAAGACGAGCTACCTCTCACAGTACACAAGAAGGTCCTTTGCGATTCGAGCCCATTCTTCGAAGCGGCGTGCAAGCCAGCATGGCAAGCATCAGAAAATGGCGTAATCCACCTCCCAGACGATTCTCTCGACATAATCAAAATAATGGTATACTGGATGTATCACGATCAGATTTGCGTACCCGACAGATTCAGTCTCCCAGCTGTAGTACAGAGCAGTCTACGACAATCAAAGCAATTTCTCTTCATGCACTTGTATCTTGCAGGAGAGAAGTACTTGATGCCACGACTGAGAAATCATGCAATCGATGCTCTTCTGGCCGTTGACTACCGCAGAGCAATCGAGTTGTCCAGATACGTTTATGAGAACACTCAACCAGGTTCCACGCTACGCGCATTACTCGCTAGACTCCTGGTATTCTACTATGGTGCTGATGTGTTTGAGGCTGATAAAGACTATTTTTGCTTCGAGTTCATGTATGACATTACTCTCGCAAGTCTCAAGGCGCGGGAAAATACCATTGCTTCGAACCAAGCGAATTTATCGCCCAGAAGGAACTTCTGTAAAGACTTTCATACGCATAGCAACGGCAACCAGCAACTCTGCGTCACCATGAAGCAGTATACCACTGAGTCTGCTTGACGGATCATGGGTTTGAGTTAGGGGCCTCGTGATCACAGGGCATTAGGTTTCTCAGTACAGGCTTGCATGGGCCTTCCACCTGTTCAGCACATAATCAAAGCAGCAGCTACAGAAGAAGGTTGACGGGTCATGGATCTGGGTATTTGATACGGTGGCGAGTTATTCTACTTAGATTTGGCCACGTTCTGCTGGACGCACTTGATACATAACAAGGGGAATCTTTCCGAAAAGCAAAGGCCTGCCTAGTAACTCCGAACACCAGATAGCACGGAGCAACTAACTTAGCTCAACGTTTTCTCGTCTTTTTTGCTGGCTCATCCTCACTAATCTCATCCTCCTCCATCTCATCCTCAGAACCTGCGATATCTCTACTCCTCTTCAGGCCTTTCATCTTCCTCGTCTGCAACTCCTTCAGATCCTGCCTGCCGAGATGTATCCTTCCAACTTTATCACCCACAACATCCGTGGAGATATTCTTCTTCGGTCTCTCTTGGCTAGTCTTCGCCTTCTTCAATGCTTCCTTCATGATACTCTCGTCTGCCTCCTTGACTCTACCTACTCTGAAATCCATTCTAGGGCCCATCTCCTCAACCTCCACTCTCGGTAGCTTCTGTCCACTCTTCTTCGTCCTAATCAGATAGACTCTGAGATGCACACTAGGCTTGGTCTCCTCTCCATCGACCGTATCCCTCGCACTAATCGACACAATATACTGCAGCCCTTCAACGTCCACCTTGTCCGCCGGCTCTCCTTTGAAGAAATCCGTGAAGAAGCTCTTTATTAAAGTATACTCATTGCTGACTGGACTCTCAAACGGCGTTCCAGCAAAGAGTAACATAGGCTTCAATCCCACAGCGCACTTCTTATTCTTAAATTGCGCCAGTTGTCTAAAAGTGTCTGGATTCAAATACAGCTCCACCATATCCAGAACTTTGTGTGAGAATGTTCTGATAAAGGTAACTGCATGCGGGCGTTTCTTGCTGGTGCTTCCAAACACGAGGATTGAGGCATCGTTCTTCTCAGAGAAAAATTCAAGAGATGTAGCATCGTCGAAAGGATGAATGGGGTTCTTTTTGGTGAATTTTTTGGCGAGCGGAATGCGGAGTTGATACAGATCTGTCAAAGCATCTTGAACGATTTGGGAACAGGTCGTGCCACGGAGAAAGAGGGTGGTTTTAGGGTTCTCGATGGCTTTGGGTGCCTTTTTATCTAATGCTCTTTTGGAGCGGGCGTTGCGGGGTTTACTGTACACAAATTAGATTTTCATGATGCAAAGGGTGTATTAATCTGTGACATACATTTGTCGTAACATTCTGACGTTTTGGTTGTTGAATTGGAAGTTTGAAAGTGCTAGCGCATCAATGTCTCAAAAAAGTTCACGATATCGAAAAGTCCTAATCGATAAAAAAAAGCTCTCAGGCACCAGCAAAGTTCCTGCCTGGCGCAAGGCTGGACCTTGCTTCACATGCGAAATGCAAGCCTTGTGATCCCTGCTAGTCAAATCGTGGGGTACGCGAGAGACATCTGAAATGCCTCGTGCCGAATCCATTCCACCGACGAGCATCTGAACATTCACTTCGCAAACAAAGTCCCACTCACCGACAGACTTTCAAGCCTCCATACGAAGCACACAGCTACGAGATACAGATGCGCATCCAACGATAGCAATAGTTTACTCTACTGTGCTCTTGCACGACCGGAAATTTGAGGTGTCGACTTGCCGAGGCTGAATTCGGCACAATGTCTGGAATTGAAAATCTCAAGGTCTGCAGTTCTCAACTATCTGAACCAGCGCATGTATGCTGATAGGTTCTGTGAATAGAGAGCGCTCGAGAGTGTCATACTCAACCCCAAATATGCCGATTTACTCGCCATAGTCAAAGCTGCTCGGAATGGCGCTGTCTATGGTGCCAAAGTCCGATTTCCACATGCGATGGTGTACGTTCTGCTTCTCCGAGTCCGCGAGCTGTGCTGATGCTCTTTGGGATGTAGTATGATATTTCTCTTTAGGTCAGGGACAGTCAGAGAGAAGCTAGCACTCATATTTCGAGCTACGAGGACACATGCACAGAATTTAGCCAAGTATGCGACGGTATACAAGATTACAATGTTGGTTTTGAAACATATGGGCTCCGAACCGGGTAAAGAAGGGAAGTTCGATACGTTCTTTGCAGGTTTATTAGGAGGATATTTGGTTTTTGGTCGGAGGTCGAAACGAGGGCATGTTTCTTCTGTTAGTAAACAGATTGTTATTTTTGGTAAGCTGGACACAAATTCTTCTTAGCAAAGGACTGGACTGATGAGAAACAGTGTTTGCACGCGTGTGTCTGGCTGTAGCAGCGCTCTCGATAGAGCCTGCGATGGGGATCATAAAGGATCCAGAGATGACGAAACGAATAACGCACGATGCATGGCCGGTCTTTGCAGCGCTGAGTTGGGGATCGGTGATGTGGCTCTTCAGATGGTACCCTGATACGGTGCAGTCGGGATTGAGGAATAGTATGGATTATATTTACGTTCAGAGCGATCATTGGGACAGCTTGAGGAATTTTTTGATCCACAACAAGTAAGCGATGGCCATGATGCCAGGATTTCGAACCGCAGAGCATGGAAAAGACCTGCTCTGGAAATGCTGAGAGAATTTCAGCATGAATAGTCCTATGAATGTGTACACGATTCAATAGACGGAGGCTGCACTGTTTTGCAAATCATAGCACAGTTATAGGTACAGGTCCTCTAGACTAGACGGTCTAACTGTATATACCACTTCAAAGCGAGTTGCCATTAGCTTTATTCGGCACAGGAGGTATAACACCTAGCTTAATACTCTAACTATTGCTGCTCTAATATACTGAGATCTGCAAAAGTCCGAGGTTATGTAGGAATAGACTGCGTCAGTTTCACAACTAGAGCACCGAGTCTTGCAACATCGTCAGAACTTATTTGGAGCACTCAAGCTTGTATTCTTAGACTGTCTCCGGGCATCGATATTGACAAGGAGTCTAGATTACCGTAATGAGGGACTTTGAAAATGTGCATTTTTTCCGCCATATATACTCGAACATTGAGGACATGAAAGTCAAAGGCAGCCCTGTAGCTTCATAAAAGACCATTGTGGGTTGTCGTATGGAACATGAAAGTACGTGGGAAGTAGGAAAAACGCTTCACTTGAAATCGTTCCAAGTGCAAGTCTACAATTAGCACAGTATCAAATCAAGAATTCAATACATTGAAACAATAGAAACATCCCCAACATCCATCCACCAATCCGCCAACATCACGACTCCTTCACAACCACACACTCATCCCCACCCCTCGTCTCAAGCCTCAACTTCACCCTTCCTCCATTCATCTCTTTCCCACCCAAACCCATCCCCTCCCTAAAAGCATCCGTAACACAGCCCCACCAATGATCCAATCTCTCACTCCCCAACCCACAACACCTGCACTCCGAATCAACCACAAAAACCACTTCATCCAAGCTCTCAAACCCCTTCAGCATAAGATATACCCAGTCTGGTCCCTGGTCTCCAATCCCTCCATATGTGATACGAATCTTGCGAACGTAGGTCCGTGTGAGATCGTGCGCGGTGAAAGATTTCAGTGCAGAGGGACAGGAGAATGAGAATGTAGCGTGGTAGTAATAAATCCAGGTTGGGATGTCGTGGGTGAAGAATAGGGAGGCAAGATAGAGTGTATTCTCATCGTGGAAAGGAGGGAGTGAGGGTTCTGGGGTGTTGGGAGCTTGGGTTACTTTATGTTGGTTGATGGTTGTGCATGAGATATGGTGGGGTGGGAGATTGGCGAAGTATTGGGCGTAGATTTCAAGGCGGAGTTCGGAAGGGAGGTTGTAAAGAGGGAATGATGAGGCTGCTAGAGGACAAGATTCGGCAGGTGCCATTGAAGATCCTGTCTTGATGCCAGGTTCTGAGGTCTGAGATACGAGTTTGAAACTCTTCTGAGCTTGAATCTCAACTTGAGTTTGAGAAGGAGACATGATGAACGATAAATTGACAGAAGAGTACAAATTTGTAGGATGATATTAACGATGGGTACAGACCTTAATGCTCTTATATAAGATGGCAGACGAACATTTTGTGGACATCGAACGTGGTTTGAGCAAGTTTGAGAAGCTTGCCAAAATGGCTGTGTACGACATTTGAGCACGTAATGATCTCTTTTGTCCTCAAATAGCATCACTTTATTGAAGTCTTATTCTCCATTATTAACAGAAGATGCTGTAATCTACCCAAAGAGGTTGCAGGAAGGGGAACCTTGTGAGGTGGTGAAATGATATAGTCACGTGCACAGCCTTGGCACGATGTCTCGGTCAATTTCCAAGGTTCTTTCTTCACTCGCACAACAACCTCAGCGACAAGAGATCACGTAAAGCAGAAAAACAGCACATGCATACGTTCAAAAAATCAAGAATCTGCATTTACGCGCAGAAGATAGGCCAGGTCCGATCAGGTCGGCCCCATCGCTCCAGAGCTTCGACAGGCTGCCTGACTCTTGAGCCCCCTTCCTGAGGAAAGCTGGCTGGCGCCGCATTGCCACACTATGTACCGCCGCACTTATTTTTGGCTTGGTATGTGTATTCTTCAAGACGTCGTTTTCGTCTGACGAATGAGTAATCGAGCTCAGTGTTCAATTTCCTCGTACTCTCTTTGAGGAAGATTTGAGGTGTATCTGGCTGAAAGTGTTTGGGGCGAGAAATGTCTCTACCTGGAATTTAGCATTGTCGCAAAGTGGAAATTTCATTCGCGAAAGCCTCCAAACTCTCACGTATCTCCGTACATTCAAACTCATCGAAGCTGGAGACGAACTATATGAAGCCGCTTACGGGACCGGATTTCGCATGTCCGAGCGAGTACTTTCACGTCGTCTCCTTCGAGATTGCGGGGACATTATAAGGTAGAGACTCGTAAGTAACAGCTTGGACATCATCTACTATTCGTCTTTGCGTTTCAAACGAATAAGGCTATACTCGGAAGCAGCTTATAAGCAATTTCGCGAACCGTGACTTTTCGATCCCGTGGATCACGTGAAGAGACCCGGCGACCATTTCATTGAATATCAAAAGAGCGCCACGCAAGAGCAACAGCGTGGTGGGAAGCTGCAATGCTCGCCCGACTTACGGTTTACAGCCATATATAGGTCGGAGGACATGTGGGAGGCTCGCCATGTTATGCTTCAGGCTCCGTGCCGAAAATCTCGATAGGAGTGCCGGACAGCAAAGTGGCCGACGATTAACGGCATCCGGTAGTTTGGGCGGCACGAGCAAGACCTTTCGGCGTTAGAAGCCATGAATTCGTAATTCTCGTATTATTTGCGACCGCATTCGCCAAATCTCCCTATCAATCGATTGCCAAGGTGGAACTTTTGACCGTGTCGGAGCCCACCCGGAGGACTAGCAAAGCTGCAAACAACGTCTTCTAGAACAGTTTGATAGGACATTTCGTGCACAAACATACTCCTGGAGGTTGTGTATCTGTCATCAGTAGAGGTGGGTCCCCCAAGAGTTTATAAGCTCTCTGAGTCTTTAAATATTACCGTCTTCCTGTCCTGTCCTCAAACCATATATCCTCATACAGCGGATCCTCCTCCTCTTCTAGTGTTTCTTATAACTTTACCCGTTCAACTACCCTGTCGAAGCCACCATGGTTCTGTCTACCGTCAACCGGGACATTTGTGTTGCTCCAATCGAGGGTCAGGAAGGTCCGTATGGTTACACACCATCGTTAGCAGCTGGCATTGTGTTTTGTGCGCTCTTTAGCTTCGCCATGCTGTTGCACACTTTTACCTCTGTTCGCCATCGCGTTTGGTGGCAGATGGTGTTTACTGTGGGAGCTCTCAGTAAGACCTCTCTTGCCTGTCTAACAACTCAACTAACACTGTGCAGCTGAAGTCATCGGCTGGGCAGGTCGAACATGGTCGTCTCAATGTCCATTCATGACGACACCCTTTTTAATTCAAATCACCACTCTCATCATTGGTATTTCACTCCATACTCTACTTAGGTGGGTCTTTCTGACAGCAGCACAGCTCCGGCTTTCTTCACAGCTGGAATCTATGTCATACTTGGACGTCTCATTCGTACATTCGGACCGCACGTCTCGCCAATCTCAGCCAACATGTATTTATACATCTTCTGTTCCGCTGATGTTATATCACTGGTCATCCAGGCAGTCGGCGGTGCTTCAGCTTCGGTGGCGTACCAGAAGACCCCACCTGGGAACACCGATAATGGTACTCATATTATGGTTGCTGGAATTCTCTTCCAACTTGCCGCAATCATTGTCTTCGTGGTTTTATTCACCTTGGTCATTGTGAGGGCATTGAGAAACAGCGACAAAGCGTTGAGACAGAAGAAGGTCCAAGCCGTCATCGCGGCAACAGTGCTCTCGGTCGTTTGCATTGTGATCCGAAGCATTTATCGAACAATCGAGCTTTTGCAGGGCTGGCAAGGCTATCTTATCACGACACAGCGCTTCTTCCTAGTCTTGGATGGATCAATGATGGTTCTAGCTCTGATCGTGTTCAATATTGCACAGCCAAAATGGTCAGAAGCATGGAAGGCTAGAGAGGAGCCGAGCGTTAGCGAGCTGAATGACATGACGATGCGAGGCGATTCGAGACTGAAAGCCTAAACTTTGGTTACGTTCTCAATCCTGTTCGTATAGATGGGTTTTCTAGAGTACCAGGCAGTGAAAGACGACTGCTTGGTTCGTACTGAAAAGCAGTCGCAACCAACAATAAGGGGAGTTTCCGAGTCAAGTTAGCGGCAAATAGATTGCATTCCGAGTTAAATCAGCCCATCAGCGTTCGCCACCGAACGCCGTTAGCTCATGCTGACTGAAGCCCGGTGAACATTATCCCGGCTCATCCGGATGACCGGTCAATCTCTTCGAATTTTCTTACCTCGAATAACAATTCGGATTCTCCGATGCTCCGGGTCTTTCTATTAAATTTACAGAGCAGAGCAGCCAATGTGATATTTCTTCTCTATAGTGGATTGTAATTCCTCAACCGGTCGAGGCGCTGCTATTTTTGTCTCCGCGGCTTCGTTCTCCGTTCTCTGCCCCAAGCGCAATTCTGCTCCGGCCGGTTTTCAATGGCAAGTACTTCCAGCAACGAAAATCAGCAGATCAATCATCACGATGAGAATATGCACGCCGTTGGACCGTCCGATGCGGTCGCGAGTCAATCGCCGCCGCCGTCTCGGCCTCCTCCCTCCTTTCGGGCCTGCATTGCTTGTCGACAGATGAAGGCTAGTTCGCTCCCCTCCCCTTCAAAAATCCATGGCCTCTTCATGACTAAGGAAATCCGCTGATTCAATAAACAGATGAAATGCGAAGGTGTCGAAAACCCACCTTGTATCAGATGTCGGAAAGTGGGTAGAGAATGTATCCCTCAAACGTCTACTCGAAAGACAACGAGGACGTCACGGGCCCCAACACAACAATACAGCGAACATCCACCATCTGAAGCCATCGCGAAGGCTCACGAGACTCTTTTCAAACCAATTCCTCGATCGAGCTCTCTTGCGTCCATTTCTCCCAGTCATGTCCAACCAAGCTTCAGCAACCCCCACCACGCACCCCCAGAAGCACTACTCCATCAGATCAGCCCTTCCACGAGAGAAAGTAGCAATCCTGCGAGACCTATCCAAGATGGAGTCTTGACAGAGTTACCATCAATATACTCTACACCACCAATAGATGCGGTCACGCAGACGGGCTCTGGTGCGGCCTCTCCACATATTATGGGGTCAATGTCTCTTCGAAAAAGGAAAAGACAATCAACGTCGACTCCAGAAAGCCAGCTTCTGACCCCAGCACAGTCCTATGGTGGTGCAGATGGTTTGCCAATCAGCAGAAAAGACATGCGAGACATGGTCATTCTGTAAGTCGGTTCATATTTACGACCAGGCATGCCTCAAAGCGTCTTTCAATTCTAACATTCTACCGAACCGTGGTCTTTCTAATTAACTACGATCAGACTTACTTGGACTCGCTTGCTGACCAATACCTAGATTTCATCAGAGACACGTGCCATACATTCCAGTTCTCACACATGAAGAATTCCAAGACATTGACTACATCATCGACCACGAGCCTAGGTTCGCATATGCTATGTGTTATATAACTGCACGATACTTGCCTGGTGGCAGAGAAATCAGGGAAGCGCTGCTGCCAGAAGTTTCTCGCATTCCCAAAGACGTCTACACCGCGAGACTGGGCACTCGCCATGACGACGACTTGTGTCTCCTCAAAGCCTTGATTGTTCTATACTCGTATGCTGACCTGACACCGCCTTCTCAAGCCGCACGCCCATCTAGCAAAGAAAGTCTCCTGTATTGGTCCATCAAATCCGCTGCTGAAATGTATGGATTTCGACTGTCTTTGCATCGTTCTATACAGGAGCTGAAGAGTGAATTACACACAAATTCAACCCAGATCTATGATACGAAAAGCTATAAGAGATATACATATTGGCTTTGGTTGTTCAACTCATCGCATTATTGTTCCCTTGTTACAGGCACGCCTCCAACGATGAGAGTAGATCTCTCGATTCGTGCAGTCCCTGAACTACTTGACCAGATTGGCAGATATCCCCGATCGATCAATTTGTTTGGCGCTGTAGAGCTCTTTCTCATATGGGAAAAAGTCAGCTCGGCCCACCCACAGCTTGGCGAATGGTGGTGCCTGCCTGATCCAACCGAGCGTGCAGACGAAAGTCTCACCGAGTCGCTGTTAAATGAGACAGATATTGCAATTGACGCGTGGTATTCAAGGTGGTGGGATTATATCCACGCGGGTAAGATGTACCGATGTTGGTCTGTTTCAAGACACGACTAACTAGAATTGCAGAACCTCATGGCCAATTTCTAGACTACCACGGTCGCTTTACTCGCTTTTGCATCGCAAGCTATGCCATCAAGTGTCTCAGAATCCCGTCTGAAGGCCCCACTGATTTACAGAGGAGCCAAATCCAAAGATGCGTGTCTTGCGCAAATAATGTACTGGAGTTTCCACTTAGTCGAGGACCTATTGAGAAAGACAACCTACGCTATGTGGACGATGCGGCATGCATCATGGTAGCATTTTGTTGCATCTTCATCCTCTCCGCATGCCAGGCTTTCCCCTCGATTATCCCGAATATCTCTGAATGTCTAGATAACGTCGCTGACGCTGGCCATCTGATGGTCGAGTTATCCATCAACCAAAACCACAAGCCTCACATACAGGGACTGTTTTTACTGAAGCGTGTGGAAACCTTGAGGGCCGCACTTGAAACCTCAAGGCCTCACGATTCCCAGGGAACAAATCTGGAGGAGCCAGCAGAAGCAAGGCTCTCCTCACCCAGAGTAGAAAGCTCGAAGTTGATGTTGGAAGGCTTCGATCAACTATTTCATGAGGATGGTCTCTTTGGGATAGAGCCGATATGGGATTTCTCCCTGTTTCCAGGCGCTTGAGCGCTGACGATTGATTCGCCATGTACATTTACACTTAAGAGAATCACGTCATGGCACCTTATTGTCTGAAACATCTCGGCTCTCTCCGAATTATCGAAGTCCTGCATATAGGACTGTTTCTCCAATTTCCAGATGAACACGATACAGTGCATGGCATCCGGTGTGCCGGAAACACAAGCACCACTCCCACAATACATAGAAACCTCAAAGAAGGAAACAAATGTAACGTTGTAGGCACAACCACATTATTTCGCGAGTCTTCAGGCCCCCACGTTCCACTTGCGTTTCAAATTGCAAAGTTGCCAGTAAGACGGTCTTCAATTCTTCCACGTCCTAGCTTCTGCTCCTGCCATCTCTCATCTTTGTTCGGTCGGCAATTGCACTTGGTATCTTCTTGTCGCAGATGTAGCCATAGACGACAAGTATCAAACGCAAACACTGGTTATACTGCTAACTCTTTACCCGCAATTGGAATTCGCAAGCAGCGCAGTACATTTCGGTGACTTCTTCGAGCTCGCCGAAAATACTTCCTTCATGCAATAACAGTCTCCAGAGATTTCTGGCAAGGTGTACCGACCCAGTCTTGTCTTCACACCTCGAAGTGCCGAAGAACTGTCGGCCCCATCCTTGTCCTACGGTTGGTAATAATTTAGCTCAATATACGAAACACGGGGTTATCTGATCGCACCGCCCACTGCGCCGCAATCGAGTCATCCGGCAGCACTGCACAGACAAAATCATCTGTGCGGACATGGCTTTCACAGGCAGCAGTCCCAGGGTTGTGGAATGCAATACTGTTCTTGTGGCGCCTTTGATTCAGCAGAGTTGCTAGTCATCTCCTCTTCGCCAAGAAGACTTGCGGTTGGTGGAAATCGCGAACTACGCACAGAAATGCTCTGAATGGAGGCCTGAACAGCCCCAGATCGACATCAGGGTTTGAGGGCGGTGCCGCAGCTTAAGTTTTGCTATATGATTGCGGCGGTGAGCGGATTGAGGGGTCGTACAATAGAATATCGTGACCCTGTCCGGATCTTCATCATTCATTCAACTTCGCGCCCACGCCTTAAGGCAACAGCATTAATACTTGGACGAGATATCAAATTTCGCAAGACTATCTCAAGAAGCATTCGGGATATATATCGCCACCATGAGGACGCTTCTGAGGATGGACAGTGGCTTCGGCAACAGACCATTCAGACTTTCGGCCAACTCTTCTCAATCCTCACTTCACAAAACTACCATGACCGGATCGTCTTCCACAAAAAAATGGTTTACACCCTCATTCCACACCTCGTCCTCCAAGAAGAAATCAAGAACCAACACATCACTCTCCACACAATCACAATCTCAAAACCAAAACCAATCCCCGTTCCAACAACCGTCAGAAATCCAGCCAGTGTCTCAAGATCGTCCACCGCCTCCAACATACACCACCTCAATGCCTCTTCCTCCGCGCACATCAACTCAGAGAGAGTCCAAGAGATCCAAAGCGTGGAAGAAAACCAAAGAATTCCTCTCCTCGATAGGAGAGCCTCCCACAGCAGAATATGAGCGCCAGCAAGCGGCGCTCAGTGTGAAAGAGGGGAAGGTGAAGACGAGTGGGAGGGAAGCTTTCGGTGCAGTTAATTATGGACCCTACCATCAGGGAGGACCGTATCAGGGGAAGTTATAGGTTCTGAGATTCGGGTTGGAGATCTTGTCACTACAGGCCAACCGGTGATCACAAGCAGCCATGCAGATGTAGAGCGTTTAGGTGTTATTTCATGCGAGGTCGTCACCTCGGAGCCTTAATTTTGGATATAAATCAGCCTGGTGTCTGGAGTTCTTTCTTGCTATATTTGCTGAAGAGCAATTTGTCTTTATGGTAGATCGGAGGGTCGGGCTCCAGATTGAAGTAAATCTCCCCCAATACTGAAGCATAGAATGTCATCTTCCTTCAATACACAGCTGTCATGTCAGGTTGCTTACTATACATGAAGATGCAAGGCTCGAGCACAACCTTCCGAGTACTGTGCCGCAATCACCACCACCATCCACCAAGCTACTCCCACAAATTACAGCAGACTTCTGACCATGCCGGATTTTCTACAGGACTTTGGTCCTTTGCCGTGAACAAATAATGTTCAGGCAGTATGGATACTCAATCACATTTTCTCGGTCTGCAGTTGGGGGGCGTAGAGCAGCTCGCCGCTCAGCATTCTAGCGTTCCTGAGACATTACAGGCCTTCAGTGCAAGCACACAGCATGCGAGACCCTGCCCTAAGATTGTCTACAACCCCGGGCCTCGCGCGGTGTCTGTAGCACGAGGTAAATCCTAGAAATCTGTGTCAATGAAGACATTCAATATTTTCTTTCTAATCAAGTTCGACTTTGGAAGTATCTGACAGGGCATGAGATGTAGATTCTTGCTGAGCACATTACGTCAAGTCAAGTCACATCACATCAACATAGAGAACAGCAGATCCTACAATTTTTTGTTTGTTTTCTAGTTACTACTCTACATCTTCCTTTCTAGACACGCAGTCTATCAGTACCAAAAGCAATCCTCTAGATAGCTCCCAACAATCTGTCGAAAGAAAATTAGATATGTTACAAACTTCGACCTCCCTAAAAGAAAGATAACTCTCAGGCGAAGCTACTCCTGGTTAAAAAGACAACAAGAAGTCTATTGTACAAGACAAAAGAAAGATATTCTCTCCCCTCGATTGGCCCCCGTAATCGTACAAGATTTCTTTTGACAGAAAAATCTCATGAAGTTTTGTTGCACATCGCAATTTGCACCCTAATCTCGGGGCATTTACCAGAATCCTGGTTGGTCCTCTCGCTTAGCCTCCTTGGGCGCGACTGAGCGCGCATCGATGCCATTGCGATTGGCCTGACCAACACCATCCATCTGCTTGAGCATTTCGCACGCAGGCAAGTACATTGCTGGAGCTAAGTCCATCCTCGACAGTGTATCCGCTGTCCAATTCGGCTCATCTCCAAGCTCGAGATTCTTGTTCTCTTCAAGAGCTTCGTCCAACTTTTCGGAGGAGATGCTGGCTTCCCACCACTTTCTTAACTTTTCCGTAGGATGCGTGACTTTTTCTCCAGGTGCGGCTTCAAAGACGCTAATTGATTTGCCGGGGACTGGCGTACCCTCGATGTCCAGCGACTGGATCTCAGAGATCTGGAGAGTAGAATTGCCGTCCTCGCCTCCATACCTAAGTTCTCGCTTGACCTGAAGGTCCTGCAATTCAAATCGGTCACTCAGGGCAGTTTCTATCTCCCACAAGAGTCGAGGATCATTCAAGTCTGGACTGGAAATATGTTAATGTTGTGCCAAATAGACAGGGGCTGTAGAAGACTTACGGTATGTAGAGAGTATGTTCAATAGCATCCCGGACGACGGCATACTCCTGCTTGAGAGTTCTGCTGCTTTCGTTACCAATGGCAGCAATGCGAAAGTCCCAATGTCGCATGGTTCCATGCACGCGAATGTTTCCCAATTCATGTCGAAGTGTGAGTCGAGTCTTGAAAGTCTCACCATCAACCTCGACGAGGAAGAACGGTGAGTCGAGAGCCTTTAAGTCACGAAAGTGGAATTCGTACGTGACGCCCCAGGTTGGTGTTGGCTGCCAGAGGGCCTTCCCCTTCCTATCCTTGATTGCGACGAGGTATTGCATGTCTGCAGGTAAGAGAGTAAGAACATTAGTGAAGGAAAAGAGGGGGCCTGACTCTGTAGGATTGAGCAGCAGCTTCTGTAGGTCGTAATCCTTAAACATCTGATCTCCAGAGTTGCAGAAGATGATAAGATCGTTGAAGTTGCGCATGATAATTCGTCCGAATTCAATTCGAACATTAAGCTCCCCTCGAAATGTTCGTATAGCATTCAGTAATTTAGAGAAATTCTCAGTGATATCGGCAACAAAATCGGAGACAGGATCCTCCAAATTTTCCTGAATCTCAACCCTGGCCTTAGGTCGTGGAGGACTTGGAAGAGGCAACCTTCCAGCAGTCTTTTTCTGGGCCGGCTTAGCTTTGGGCTTGGGTCTGCCGGCCTTCTGGTTCATGGTCTTGTTGAAGGCTCGTGTAGCAACCTCATCCTCCTCCTGCAACTTCTCGGTCTCAACCTCTCCGCCAATTGCTTCTGAACCCTGGTTGAGAGGTGCAGTCGTGGGTACAATCGGCTCTGATAACTCCAAGTCGACAAGAAGCTCACTATCTACCGTAGCGACAGCGGGTTCTAGTGACGGGGTCAAGACGATGAGCGGTTCTTCAATGTTTGGAGTAGACTCTGTTTGCTGTGCTCGTTCCATAGGCATTGGGCTACTATCATTCCGCCCGAGTCTGCTTGGTTCCAAAGGTGCCCACGCCGCAATAGTAGACGCATCATCGTCCAAGAGGCTGCGAGGTTGAATATTGGCGAGGAATCTGACAAGAAAGTCATCCGAGAACTCAGCAATAACCGGCCTTGGGGGCCCAGAAGGTGGAACCGTTGTGTCAACTAAGGGAGCATTGGTCATGCTGGACAGAGCCGACTGTGTTGGTTGTATTTGCTGTTCTAGCATCGCTGCTCCTGGCATTGCTTGAGGAATGGCCTCCTTTTGTGGTCCTTTGAGTCTAGTTGGTTGCTGTGCATACAATGGTTGAGAGACAGACGAAGCTAGTCGAGAAGGGGCAGCTTGACCAGCGACAGGAGGGTAACCTCTGCCTCCAGCTGGATCAAAGCCGCGCTTCATGACTGAGATATTGTTGTGTAAAGCGATCGAAGCTTGCGAGGGCTTTTCCTTTGGGGTACGTTGAATCCGATGTGTATCGTACACCTTGTAGGTATCCCAGGAACTCTGCCCTATGATCGGTCAGTAGAATTCTCAGCGATGTGGACGCAGAGTTGTTTGCGGACACACCTTTAGTTGAAGCCTGAGCAATAATTCCCACTCTATTGACATCCAAAAGAGCCTCACGAACATTTGTCTCTATATTTTCTGCCCACTGCTCAATCCGGAGATTATTTTGATTGTTGCCATTTGCACGCCGAGCTGCAGCAGGTCCGGGCACTGGCTTCATGGTTGGGACTGCAGCACTGTTGACATCCTGACCTCCAGATCGAGAAGTGGCTTGAACCAATGCTCGAGGCGAAACTTGACCTGCAATTGAAGTCGAAAATTGTCGGAGAGGGTTGTCCGATGGCTCTCCCTTTGGACAGTATTTAAAATCGACCCATTCCTTAAAGCTTGCATCTACATCACCACCACAAGGAATCTCCGAGATGTCTAACTTCTTGATTGGTTCATATTTGCCG
Organism: Phialocephala sp. D728; assembly: GCA_003988865.1. Classification (NCBI taxonomy): domain Eukaryota; kingdom Fungi; phylum Ascomycota; class Leotiomycetes; order Helotiales; family Mollisiaceae; genus Phialocephala; species Phialocephala sp. D728. Next base: position 39,112 of record QYAJ01000017.1, on the reverse strand, counting down.
TTTCTCTGGTTCCAAGGTGCGCAACGAACGGTAACAGCATCAGGAAGTTTTAGCCAGTCAGGTGCGAGTTGACCTGGATCATGCGCAAATCCGCCATTCAAGATAACGTGGAGCTGATCCAGAAGAGTAGTCTCGAAGTAGAATTTCCTGACCGTAGGGAAGGGTTTGAGAACGAGGAGGATTTTTTCCTGGCCTTCGTTGTAGAACAAGTGGCCGACGTAAGGAGCTTTTCGTCGCTGAGATGTATCGTCAGACAAGTACGTTCACGAAGTTATATGCACTTACATAATTCTTGTAGAGGTTGTCTAACTTTAGTATTGCGATATGAACGGCTTGTTCGTCTTCATTGCTGCCGATGTAAAGGAGGCTCATGTTTAGATCCTTTACAAACACGCAGCCTGTGAGAGCCTGGAGTTCTTCGAGATGTGACGCAATCGCATTGAGTCGTAATGGCTTATCAGCGCATGACCATTTGAATCGGAATTTGTAAAACTTGACTGGCGCCGGATACTCGTTTTCTTGATGGACTAATTTTTGAGATGCAGGAGCAAGGTTCTCAAAGCTTAGATCCGCCTTCTTCTTCAATTCTTCTTCATAGATCGCAAGGCGGCGGATCAATTGGCTGTTTAACTGCGAAGCTTTAGTGCCGTCTTCACGAAATAAATGATACAGACTTACTGATTCCGTGACATCAAGTTGCACTGTGAAGCTTTAGTACTTTCTTTAGGATATAAAGGATGCAGACTTACAGTCCTCAATCTCATCATCTGGAATTATTTCCTCATCAATATGAATCCCAGCAAAACGAGTAGCGATACTTTCAGGTTCGTCATCATCATCATCTCCATTCTGGGGGCCTGATGAGCCTTTTCTTTTGTAGCCCTTCTTCAGCTCCTCTTTGGTGATACTACGGATGAGATCACGAAAGGATTGAGCCACGTCCGTAGTGTCTTCAGCACGACAGCGCAGCCGAAAAGAGTATGAGTGTTCATCCCATTCACATGAAGCATCCTAGAGGAGTAATCAGCACGAAACTTCTGTTTCGAACGCAGCCATGTTTGAATGAATAGACATTCGATGGTGAGAAATTGAGCAATAGAAAGGACAGGAAGTACACCTGACCATAGCTTAGGCAAAATCAGATAAAGAGGCTGGAAATCTAGAAACTCTGCATGCGCTGAAATCAATGTGCCTGCCTAATGATGCACATGGACAATGTTACTTCGATGAAAGCAAGAAATATGGTACTCACAAGCTGCTTCTCCGCCAAGATCGTCTGAAATCTTGCCTTAACGACAGCAACACCAGCAGGGTAAAAATGCCATTCGCTTGCGAACGTGATTTTCCTCTCCTTTGGACGTGCTGTAGACTTTGTGATGGCAGTAGAAGCTAGGTTGGATTTCGGTGCATAGTACGGCCTCTCATATGTCGACATCTTGGCACGAGGAAAATCGAGGAAGGACGAGACCAGGCTGTATTTCGCTGATTTCAGGAGTGGGGTCCTGTCATCGGGACCAGTAAGTTAGCATGACATCTAACGATGTAGTTTATGCTTGGCTATACATGTACCTGCCTTTACATCAATCAATCGTCGTGGCGGCCGAGACCGGAGCAAATGCGTCCGAAGTTCAGATCAACTTGACACCCGAAAAACTGTTCGCAACAATAATTCTTGAGACGGGGAACTGAGAGTCCGAGGTCGCGTGCTACCTGGAACTTTGGATCAGCATTGAACACTCTCCGCGAGCTCTGGGACTTGGTGCTGGGAGACTTGCCAGGGAACCAGAAGGCCACAAGCCGTGGGTGTATTTCGTGCTGAGACGAAGTCGCGTTGGAGAGGCACAAGAAACCTCCAGATGGGACTTTATAGGCCCAGGAGCTAAGGAGAGAACTCCTGGCTCGTGGTTGATGCAAGTTCTGTTGACGCGCTTTGTTTACAAGGAGCAAGTCCGCCGAACGGATCTTCCGAGAAACAGGTACTTCGAGAACAAGCAAGTTATGATGCAATGCAATGCGGCCGTGTTCTGATAAATTGTTGATACACAAACGTGTATTGTTGGAGACGGTGCGGAAGGGGAAGTGGTATTGCGGGAAGTTGTTGATGGAAGGAAGGCGTTGTGCAGACAAGCGAGGTATCTTTATGGAAGGACTTCGATACCACAGCCTCGCAGCCTCGCGTCATACACTCGTCTTGAGGTAATTTTGTTTACCGATGATCAGAATCAGGCCATGGTATGCAGAGGTGAATGGCATCCAGAATGGCAAGCCCACTGCACTAGAATTGAGCGGCAGTATAGAGTCAACTTCAACTATAGCAGCCTCTAGCGTACTAGAAGACAAGTCGATACTACTATCACGACATTGTCAACGCAAATTCGGTAAAGGTGCATAAACTTTAGGACGTATATTCAAAACCTTCTTGTCTCAAGCTGTCGTCGTCCTGTTCTTCCCGGACACTTTAAGTACTGACAAAAGGAGACCCGCAATGCTGACAACGACTAGTGACAACGAGGGGGCTAGAAGTCTTGTTTCCAGGTGGACTTCTATCTCTTTAAGCGGATTCTAGACTAAATATTTGAAGCAATAGAAAGAAGTTTAAACACTGGGACTGGATCTTACCAGACATTGAATGGTACCCTCGAGTCATATCAATACTAGATTAAGTCAATGTCCGTTACCATCATCGACAATGACCAACTTCATAAGCTGTGAGCCAGATCCTAAAATTCAAATATTGCATTTTACACCCTCGAACCTATTCCTTGACAGACCTCTGGCCTATTTATCAGGTAGAAGGCAAGCTCTAAGTTAACGGCGATAATACCCATGATAACAAAATTTCAAATTTTGTCCTTCTGATCTAATAGCAGCTTCAAGGCGGATAAGAAAGAATTAGTAGAGATTTCCATGGACTCCATGTGTGTGATATTAAGGGGTGAAGATTTTAAGTATTTACAATCGAAAATCCGGCCTCAGAATCTGATTTAGTTTTCGAATAAGTCCCCTCCTGATTTGAGCCAATCAAAAACAAGACTTTATACATCTACTGCACGCAAAAGAGAAACCTCGAAGTATAGAAACTCAACTATACCTCCTTGGAATCTAGCTTACTAATCCAATAAGTCATCTCCTGCCCTCAGACACTTGAAGAAAAAAAGTGGTAAAGCATTTCCAATTAGCAACCTCAAGGAATCTAAGATCATAGGCAGAAGAATGAATGTAAGTGTAATAGGTTGCTAAAATCAAAAGTGTAATGGTAGATTCTTCACTCGAAGCTTATGGATGGTAAAAGTCCTCTGCTGCTATGGGAGAGTTAAATTCAAGATCTGAAAGAGAATGAATGGTAGGATCAATAATCAATACCAAGGCATGTCAAGATTACATTTTCAAAAGCAAGGGAGTTGAAGTTTATACTTCACTCGAAGCGTGTCAGTGAAAAGGTCCGCTTCTGCAGCTAGACAATCACGCAGTCGGCAAGAAGTCAAATCTCGTTGCATTGCTTTCCTTTCAGCTATTGTACAGAAACAGGAAACTCATGATCTCATTAAACTTTTAACAGCGCACGCTATGTAGAAGAAAACGAACGCTCTATGCATGTGCCCTCGATGGCAAGTGTAGACCCGTAATGGACTCTATCAGAAACGCCAATACATACACAGCTCTGCGCTTCGCAGGCCCAGTTGAGAGAATTCCACAAAAGTCCAATCCAATACAAAAAGGTAACTCCAAGACACCATCCTTCCCTACTCGAGCTATGCATAGACTCAAGCTCTGGTGATGCCATGCAAATGCCGCAAGAAGAAATGAAGAGGCGAGGCCAAGCCAAGCCTATCCAACATAAGTTCCACGCCCATGAAATAGCAATTGTAAAGCAAGTAAGCAGTCTTATCAGGTCGTTAAAGTGTCGTGATCCTCCGCTGATTTACCATCCATTATACACGTATGTGCACGCCATCCATAACCAGTATGCTCGGGGAGTACCTACTGAGCGCTCTTGACATTCGTCCTGACATTGAGCGCCCACTTCAGTTTTCCAAGCACCTCCTCCGCCTGTTGGAGCTTCGATTCAGCCTTTTCCTCTTGAGATTTCGCCGTCGCCTTGATATCTCTCAAAGCATGCTCCTGTTCTCGCTTGTACTCCTCAAATTTCCTCTCAATCGCCTCCTTTTCCGCTTGCAATGAAGTGAGCTGCTCCGCCTGTTGATCACATAGCCCTTGAAGCATATTCATCCTGTTGTCGTCTGCCCTTCTCTCTTCAACGATCTGGTCAATTTCCTTGCCCAGTTTCTTAACGGTTCGATCAACTTCCGCACCCTGCTCCTTCCAGTGACCTGTCATAGCTTTGACTCGTCCATCCATCAGAGCGGCATGCATTTGTGCCTCCTCAATCTTTCTCTTGCTCTCCTGCTCGATAAGCTCCATCTGATCTCTCCAGCCTTTCTCCCTCTCGACTGCCTTGTCTGCCCTCTGCTTCTCTGATTCAATCTGTGCCTTCATTTCCGCAACCTGGCGCTCTCTTCGCTTCAGTGATGTTTTCGCAATTGCCGCATCATGTAGTGCTATATCATATTCTTCCCTCATTGTGGCTACCTTAGCATCCGTTAACGCGACCGCATTCTTCATTTCTGCTGTATTTAGGCGCTCCGACGTTAATTCTCTTTTCATGGTATCTATTTCGTTCTGCAGTTTCTCAATCACCCGGCCAGACTTTCCTAGAGTGGATCGACCAACCGCAGTGCTCCATTGCTGATTGTTGGAGTTTGAAGGTGAAGCTATGTGGCTGTTGCCGTTCGAGCTGCTGTTCGGCGGGCCTGAATCCTCTGAGATTTGCAAGCTGTTACCGTTGCCGAGGGAGCGTGTCGGACCAAATTCAGATGAAATCCTGCGCACAACGCTGCTTGCTACTGAAAGACCGGTCGAGCTTAGGTTCTGGCGGGGGAGGGTTATATGTGAGGATGCTGATGATATCGGTGGTAAATATGGCGTGGAGTGCGGCATCGGATCGCTCCTGGTTTGAGAACGTCGCGCAACCTCGTCCTGAGGGCTTCGATCGAGGGACGATCGATCTGTAGGCACCGACCTGATCGTGCTGTTCGACTTGTGCTTCGTATTATCGGGTGAGGGGGTGCCGTTCCCATTCAGCGCGTTCATGACGTTCGGAGGGACTTGGGAGAGGCTTCGATCCGGCGCATTGGTGGTACTGGGCCTCGAATTGGCTCTGCGAGATCCCGTATCTGCATGTTTAACGTTCATTAACGTGAACATCCTCAAAAAAGAAGGGACAGCAAGCCCATGACTTGCTGTCAGAGTAGAGGGACACGTAGAAATGCGACGACGGTCTCAAAAGCTTGACCTGTGCGACGATGGCTTTGTTGGACAGCGACAAAGAGAAAATACGACTTACCAAGATGATCAGAGTGAACGTTAACTATGCGGGGCTCGTGGGTACTTCGTGCCGTATGGTCTCGTGTGTCCGAAATGTTCATCGCTCATGTCTTCTCTTGCCCGAGCATCCGTAACCCAATCGTCTCAGCGAGTAATCAATGCCGTTATGTATGTCTGGATGATACGCGAGGCTCTCTGCTGCATCCCTCGAGTCTTTGCCTTCGGTAGACTCTCAAAAGTTGCAAGCAAGAGGAGCGTACGAGATGATGCGTGTAGCAATATGGTAAGTTCTTTGTTGGGATGAGATAGAGGTTTGGCGGTAGTCGTTCTAGAGAAAAGTAACCAAATGCGCACTGACAGCTGTAACCGGATCTCGAAAGGCTGACAACTGTGAGTGGTCGATGAGGCAACCACGACCCCTGGTGGTGCTACACGAGATTCAAGTTAGAGGACGTTCCTGGCCCAGTGACCCAGTGGCCCCTGCATCAGATGGGAAAAGTCTCCTTCAATGCAGGGGAAGCGGGTTCCTACCGATGCGTGCTCGGTAGCATCAGATCACCTTGAAACGAGGCACACATCGTTTTGTTTCCAATAGCATTTCATATATCATTGGGTGCGATAAGACCTCTAGGCAAGGACCTTGAAGCCGGCCTGGCGGTCTGGTGAGTGGTGAAGCTCACCTTAAGACCACATTCATGATGAGCGAATCAAGTCCAGCTCAATAAACTTGCTTTTCATTTGTTTTCAGTCGGGAACTCCTTTCCAAATGATAGTCTGCTAATGTTCCGGGATGTTTTTGGCTGCCGCACGGGTACCGGAAAGTTAGCTAGCCTGAATCTAGGGGTTCGAGGGAAGTTAAGCTTGTTAACGGATGAACTGGAAGGGGTAAGTCGATGCTGATATAGGCATACTTATATGCGTCTCGCTTTGAAATTGCGATAAGCGGTTCGTGAGGTGTCTAACTCGCTAGAGTATGTGAAGCATGTTTGATATACGATTACTTTCCCTCACCTCATCGCAAAATATCACGTGCTATGGTCTTCCTCTGCAGGCATGGCTCCAGGCTCACAGGCTCAAAAGTTCAGCATGAACAGCAGAGCGGACAATTAAATCACGACAGTGGATTACTTGAGAAGTTTCTTCGTTGACTTCCTCTCGGCAATGGGTATTCCCCACCGTATCGTTTCTCGATATCCATAATGCTTGACCGCCCGTTTTTGCTTCCAGGAATACAATGGCCATAGCCAGACCAGATCGACTTTTGTGTTGTCGAACACTATCAAAGAAGCCCATTACGCCACCCAATGATGCTCAATGTGACATGCCCAGAAGCTAGAATACACCGCCATCACCACTCATTTGCGAGAAGCCCCTCACTGAGCAGCAATCTCCGTTACGCCGTTCATCTTTTTCTCCTCCTCTGCGGACTTGAGCCGCGCTCCGAGATCAGGTCGATATTTCGAGAATAGTTTAACGACCATTGGTCTTGCGTCTTCATCTATATAGTGTCAGTAAGCTTGAAGGGGTTAGAGAGGTAATTCTTACAAGTGTTCCATACGTCCTCAACAGCAGCAAGTACAAGCTCCCTTACAGGTGGTCGATATGCAACTAGGAAGAGCAGACTTTGCAGGGCCATGTTGACTGTAGTTGGATTGACACACAAGCCCTTCACTCTCTCAAGAACTTCCATGCTCAATCCCGGAATCTCTCCCAAGAACTTGATGACTAATGCTCGATCTTGCCCGTCCAAATATGGTACAATACCATCCAGAACCTTGATGACCCATTTCTCATAATGTGGCACAGCGTCTTCGCCCAACTTCATCTGCATCTTATCATTATACCACTCCTCGCACAGCCATTGAACAGCAATATCAATGCGCTTCCGAAAGTCTTCAAGGATATAAAGGTACAGTGATTCGCGGATGGTGTTGCCGAGGGAGAAAGGTGGTGATTCGCTGGGCTCGACTTTCATGGCGTCCGTCTCCTCTAAACCAGCTGAAGCACGTGTTGCTAGTCGAGTGATGATCGTGATCCATGCACCTCGATCGTACGCGCTGGCAGCCAGTCTGTTGATACCAGCTGCTTTCGACTTCTTGTCTTTTTCTTCTAAAGTCTGCATCACGCCGAAAACTCTCGCGACTGTGCTTTGTCCGGCTTGGGCGACTTGTTCTGGTGTAAGAGGCTGTGGTGCGGGCAAGGTGAAGTGTCCAAGGGCCATATTCGGTGCTGGAGCTTGAACTTTTGGCTCTTCTGGAGGTGCACCATCCAATTTGTTGAGAATTTGCTCTGTATCTTCGGCTGTATAGAAGTCTGGCTCATACTCGTCATCGTCCTCTTCAACACCTAATGGCGCAGTTGCAGGATTCAGCATCTCGGGTTGAGCAGCAGACATCGACTGTAACCTCTTGCGAACACCCTGAGGCCCGAATCAGCTGACAACTTGAGAAGTTTCGAGAATTACTTACGTCCACTGCTTGGTTCAATGTATCCGCGTCGATACGCTGCAAAATTGTGATGCCAATCTTGACGACGAGATCTTCCGAAAGTTGGGCCACATCGAACGCCTTTAAAGCGTCATCAGTCGTGACAGTGAAGAGCTCAGCAACCGAGTGAGGTCCAGGTGCTAAAGGAGGAACATGAAATTTGGGCGCAGCATTTGTCACTTGTGCACCAAGTTTCTGTCGCTTTGCAGCGTCTAAACCATCTGTAGGCTCAGGCGGTCCTCGTTTCCGACTAGCTTCGTCGAATATGTCTGACCTTGATCTCATCATACGCTCGACATACTGCTGGATTCGCCCTGCTAATGGGTGTTGATTATCACTGAATTCTGTCAGCACTCCGTTGGTCATGATTGGCGTGTGGGCATACCGTTTCAAGATGTGTACAAGCAGTGATCTAGTGGTCTTTTCCATGGACTTGACCATAACGCGGAGCTTGGGGTTCATGGGCGAATTGGCTTGTTTAAGGGGGTTGAAGTTCAAGATGACATTCAGGATTTTATTGGCAATATGAGGACGAGCGCGGATCAGAATAGAAAGCGAATTTAGAGTAGCATCAACAAGGACCGCATCACTGCATCTGTCAGTCAGTTATGGGGGTAATGAGTAAGATACTGACCTGCTATTCTCTTGGAAGACGGCCAGCATTCTGTCTAATAAACCTGACGCTTCGGCTTCGAGATTCTTGGGAGGTATGAGAGGGTGGTTTGGCGGTACCATGGAAAGGGAGACTTCGAGAGGATCACCACGCTGTGAGCAGAGGTCAGTGTCGAGGCTGGAAATACAATTTAGTATATGCATACCCTAGGGTCAGCATCCATGCCCTTCGTCTGCACCAATACAACTCGCTGGGCAAACTTGATGCAGCATATTCGTACACCCGTAGCAGCAGTATCCCATATCCGCAATATTCTCGATTTGATTGCAAGCATCTTGTCCCAAGTCGGACCGTCATAAGAGTTGTTGATGCTATACAAGAAAACATGTTAGACCATTCCAGTGCACTGAGCTTCCTCCTGCCATTTGCTGATCGCAACGTCCAATCTCGGATTTTCATGAAGGAGAGTAGCAGCATGTTCATGGGCTTGCACGAGTCTGATGAGGGATATGGGCAGAACCTACATCCATCTAACCACCAACGGGTATACACTCGCAGCAGTCTGCACAACGCTCTTCACTACCACAGCATCTTCCTGCGAATTCTCGATCATAGACTTCAAAGTATCCAGGACTATCAAACTCATAGTCTCCTTCTGTTGCGCCGATATCGTAGGACTTGCGAATGTCTCTGCAAGGAAATCGGAAACCCATCTTCGCAACTCTACCCTAGCACCAGGAGCAGCAATAGGTAGAATTCCCTGTATGATTTGCGGGTAGTAATTAGCATCACTCAATACGAGCTTTCGCGCATCATCGAGTTGCTTTATCTGTTGTTCGACGGATAGTGCGGGGGCTGCCATGGTTGCATCAATAGCTGTCACGGAGCTCTACGAGGCGTTGCGGATGCTGCATGTGAAGAACAATGGGACTATTTATCTTTGTCGCAGATATTGGGAAGATAGAACTCGAGAGCCGCTCTTCATCCTGGCCGTATAGTTGTCGAGGAAGTCGGAGTCGATGAATAAATTAGGAGCACTTTTTTGGTTGAAGAACGCGCCTGGCTATATTTCGTCACGTCGAAGCTGAAGGAGCTTCATGCGACCCAATTTAAACTAAACCGCTTTGAGTAATGCCTTGTCCGCCCAAAAAGTGAGTCGATTCTCGATATTCGTAGGATCAAACTCGCAACACAATCAAGATGGCAGTGTAAGTTGTACATGGTTGAACAGTTATTTGAAGATTCTAATATACTGTTTCCAGGCTACCGCGATCCTCGTATTACGACAAGCACTACAAACAATCCGCCGCCTTGATCCGGGCTCGAAGACCATACCTTATCCGGAATTCATTGACTGGTCTTGGGTTATTCGCATTCTGCATGGGAGTTTGTAGGTATAGATTTCATTTTTACGAGACATCATGTTCTGATGCATAAGTGGTAGATTCCTGGACGATTAAAGCTGTTTCCCAAGACGAATTCGAGGACGTCAAGGTCCCAGAAGCCCCAGCACAGGCGCCACAAGCAGGAGCAAGCACTATGGCGTCGGCAGCGAAGTGAAGGGACATATGAAATGGGACTCAAGGATGTATCGAATGGTATTCACAAGTACAAGAAGGAGAACAAGGCAAACCGCCACACCCCTCACATCTGTACGAACATAGACGGAGTTTGGTCATAAATAGGGCTAGGTGATCATTAGGTATCATCGCAGATTTTAGCTCTACAATATAAGTACAGAAGCCAGGACAAAACTCTGCGCCGAAGAAGAATCGTGAACCATCTGTCTATACAAGACCTGAGCTCCGCCATCCGTAAATACTCCATCCATGCTGAGCAACCAGTTCAAAACGCCTCCACCATATGTTCGCCGTCATGATCATATAAACCAAGTCAGAAGCGACTCATCATCGAGGCCACTGCTTCTCGTCTCACTTCGTGGGCATAATCACGAGGGCCTTCCGAGTGGCCAATAGGAGGCGAGTGTTGAGCCCCATTACTCTTAGGAATCTCCTGCGAAGGTGGTAAATTATGCAGTTGATCTGGTACTGCTGATGGATGTCGATTCTGTTGTGGTGATAATGATGTCTGCCGGCTGCCTAATGGTGATGGTGCTACGGTGTAAGCATGATTGGAGTTGCCGAAGGGATTGTGCGGTGACACCCTTCCCCCAGACATAGAGACCCCGTTTGATGAATGATGTAGTAATGATGCGGGGGTAGTTGAGAAGGTACCAGAAATTGGAACGCCGGCACCGTGTTGATGAGAATGTCGTCGTGGCTGGACTTGAACCTGAGAGAAGGGACTGGTCGTACGTGGTGTCTGTTGTGCGGAAGTCTGCCGTTGGAGCAGGTGTGCGTGTGAAGGATGTTGCGGATTTGCCCACGGCGTCTGTTCAATAAATTGTTCCTCAGCAGGCTTAAACCGAGAAGTTGAACCAACGGTACGCAACGCTGCCAATTCTTGGAGAGGTAAGCCTGGTGGTGGAACCTGCTGGGCTTGTTTTACTCGCTAATATCCAATCAGCATAACTGAAGCGAATATTGCTCGGCGCTGTGAACTTACGCCCATCTTCTCTAGATCCTCATCAAGCTCTGCGGCTGTAGCAGCTGACATTGGAGGAGCCGCTGGAAAGCCGACATACTTCGCGACGCCGGACAGGATTGAGACTTCGTTGCTGTACGCCACTTGATTCATGATCTGCTGTGACCTTCGAGTAGGGAACTTCAGTGCATAGTCTGGGACATTGCCTGCATAGCTTCTCCTGTCATGCTGGATTTCATACCATTGTTTCCCTAATTGTTCAAGTTTCTTTTCTCGTGTCTCTCGAGCTTCTTGTTGGTATTGTGTGAGGATTTGGCTTCTCCTAGCCACAGCAGTTTTTCGAAGGCTCTCCATTTCAAGTTCTCGTAGGTTATCTGCCACTCGAACCCTGGCATCTCTTCGCGCATCAATACATTCCATCATCGCAAGAAATTCGGGATGAGTTGGTTTGTCTTGTCGAAGCATTGCCTCTTCTCGATTTAATTGCTCAAGCCGCTCGTCATAGAGTCTGTAAACTGTTAGGAGAGCTTTAGGTATACTCAATTCATACGAACCTGTCCCTAAATGTCGCGAATTGCCGCTCTATTGTAGTCAATTGATCCAAAGCTACCCTCTTCTTCTCGACTACAGTCCTTGTTAGTGTCCCAGCATCGGCCAGACATGGCTTCGACTCACGCTCTTCTTCATTCTTTAATGCGGCTTCAGCCTCATCGTCTCCTTCGTTGTCTGCGTGGTCATCCTCGCCATTCCTGACCTCGAGATCACCATTCAAGACTGCCTCTCCCTCAGCTCCTGTCTCCGCATCTTCGTGACTGTCAACACCATTCTCTGGCCCTTTCTTCTTCTTACGTCCCCGTTTCTTCGGCGAGACCAGTGTGTCAGGTACCTCGGGAGCTATTTCATCATCTCCGACAGGATCTTCAACGTCCTCAGCCACATCGTCTTCTTGCGCTGGCTCAGCGTCATCGCCTGAGACGTCTCCGCTGATGGGATTCGAATTGTCCACTTCCTCCTCTAGGTTTACTTCTTCCTCAATGGCATAATCGTCGCCTGGCGTTAGGACTGAGCCAGTGCGCTTGCGCAACGGCCCCTCCAAGTCTTCGTCGAACACGCCCCCGCCCATAATTGAACGTTTGCGCTTCTTTGTATCAGGATCCATAATTGACAATGACACCTTTCCTTCGCCGGAAGAGTCTTGCAAAGACGTTGCAGCTGTTGGAGGTTCGGGTTCAGGCTCATCTAGGGCGGGGCTTTTGGGCGACTCGGGAGATTCGTTGACAGAGATATCGTCATCGGACAATGGTTCTTCGTCCTCTTCGTCTTCATGATCATCAGCAGCGATCTGCTTATTTAGCTTGCTCGGACTGCGTTCGTAGGTTTCGTTCTTGATCTGCGAGCTCAGGACGACGTCCTGGTGTGGTCGAAATTTGTTAGGAGATTCTTCGAGGCGCTCTGTCTCTGCTTCAGAGTCGTTTTCCTCGTCGGAGACATCGCTGAGGCCGTCCGAAGCTTCTGCGTCCTCTTCTGGTTCGGCGTCTTTGTCCTCAATCTCGCTCAAGCTGCTTGAGCCATCCGCGTCAACCTCAACATCGCTCAGTTCGTCCAAAGAACCATCCTCGCCGGCCGCCTGCAATACAGAATCTGCTGCTTGATCCATTTCCACGCTCATCATGTGTTTAACGATATCTCAACCCAGTCTGGTGTGTATCTGCTGTGGTGGTCACATAACCCCGTGTCGAATTCTCTCGTTCAAAGTGTGTTCGGAGGGCTGTATGCGCGACGGCGATCGTAGCGGGAGATAAACTCGGAGTCGCGATGAGTCAAGCGCAGTCTTTTGAACATGTATAGGCTAGTGCTAAGGTCTGGGAGCGTCGGCAGGTATGGTTGAATGGTGAAAGAGTTGGTGTAAAGAGCTGCATCTGCTTCATGGGAAACCAGCCGACAGCCCTCTCGGCCCTGTCTACGGGTGCCAAGAGGGTTGCCGATTTTGGTAAGCGAATGCACCAAAAAATCGGCAATCTCCTGGCCTTGTTCCAAGGTTTTTTGAACTCAATCAGCACGCGTTAGCATGATTGTAGAATGTGATATTTTCAATATAAGGTGATTAGATTGATGTATGGTTTAGATTATGAATGAGTGCCTCAAATTCTCCAGCTACTGTTCCTGATTTCTTTTGCATTGCATTGTGGATTCTCTGTGGGGTGAAGGAGGCTTGATTGATACTGAGCGATTGCTCTTGCCTAAACACACCCGTCACGTGATTTAGCCCAACAGCGTGTAAGTAATCCACCGCCTTTTTCTGCCATAAGTAAATTTTGAAACTATCAAAAATTGGGAAGAATCTACTCGATATCATCAAACATAATTACTTTTCACGATGGGGAAACGAAGTCGCAAAGATGTTGAGACCGCGGAGAGAGAATTAAAGACAAATGGTCGCCCGAAAAAAGTGATTATAGTCGACGAATCAGCCATCGATCCAAATCTCGCTTTGTTATTTGCTTCCAGTGTAAGGCTATCCTATGGATGAAGGAATTCTAAGTCTGAAAGGCAATGCTAACACGCATTACCAGGCTGGACCAGTCAAACCTCTACCAAAAGCTCGTTATGAAGTCCCTCCGCCCCCGCTAAAGAGGAAATCTGTTGTCGAAGCACCGGAAGACAGCAACGAGGCTGAATCCAAGGGTGATGAAGAAGAATTGAGTAGTGTAGATAGAGATCTGGAAGATGCAGATGTTGAAGATTTCTTAGAGGAAGAAGATGGCGATTCTGATGGTGGAGTTGCGCTGGGTACGATTATTGAGGCGCCCACGTCGAAGAAGGATCGCAAACGAAAGCGGAAGAACAACGAGGAAGATCTGGAAGGAAAATATATGCAGAAACTCGCCAGGGAAGAAGAAATGGAAGAAGAGGAACGAAAAGCTGAAAGAAGGCTGAAACGTCAAAAGTTACTGGCGGCAGAAGGTGGAGAAAATGCCGAAGACGAGGACGTTCCTGAGGAGGGTGATCAGGCTTCAGAACCAGAGAGCGAGGATGACTTGGAAGAAGGTGATAGACCAGCGAGGACAGCACCGTCAGATGTGCCACTCCACGAGTCCTTAAAACCCAACAGAGACGCAGTTGAGCTCGAAAAAGCCACCCGGACAGTTTTTCTAGCAAACGTCTCTACCCTCGCCATATCCTCCAAGACGGCCAAGAAAACTCTTCTCACGCACATGGGCTCATTCATAACATCTCTTCCTGCGCCGCCAGAGGGTAAGCCTCCACATAAAGTCGAATCAATCCGCTTCCGCTCCACCGCCTATGCAGGGACTGCTCTACCCAAGAAAGCTGCATTTGCAAAGAAAGATCTCATGGCTGCTACAACCAAGAGTACAAATGCCTACGTCGTCTATTCAACCGCTTTTGCCGCTCGAGAAGCTGTGAAGAGGCTGAATGGTACGATGGTGCTTGACCGCCATCTTCGCGTAGATGGTGTAGCTCATCCAGCGAAGACAGACCATCGCCGCTGTGTTTTCGTTGGTAATCTCGGATTTGTCGATGATGAGAGCTTATTGGATCAAGGTGGGGAGAATGAGCGGAAACGATCCAAGGTACCTTCAGATGTCGAGGAAGGTCTCTGGAGACAGTTCAATAAAGCAGGTACTGTTGAAAGCGTACGTGTCGTGAGAGATGAGAAGACAAGAGTTGGAAAAGGTTTTGCTTATGTGCAATTTGTGGTAAGTTAACTCCTCTATTTTTATACCTCATTTGCTCACAAAATTCAGGATCCCAACGCCGTTGAAGCAGCTCTCCTTTTCAACGAGAAGAAATTTCCTCCAATGCTACCGCGTGTTCTTCGCGTTGTACGCGCAAAAGCAGTCCGCAAAACCGCTCTTGCCTCAGCAGCATCTCGCACCGAATCCAAGAACCCCAAGAAAGACCGAGTCTTCAATCCCAAAACCTCCTCTGAGCTCTCTTCATTGAAAGGCCGTGCTGGCAAGCTGCTTGGGAAAGCAGGAGCTTCTCAATTCAAGCGGAAGGAGGGAAGTGGTGCAAATAGTATGGCGATGGGTAGGCGTGGGGATGGTGAAAAGAGTTCTGGAGTTGCAGGCATTGCGAAGACTCCAGAAAGCATTGTATTTGAAGGCTACAGAGCTAGTACAAAAAATGGCAAGCCCAAGGACTTGAAATTTGGACGTGGTGGTGCAAAGAAGAGCGGAAAGCCGAAGAACAGAGGAGCGAAAAGGGCAAGTGAGTGGAAGAAGAGCGGAGGGAAGAAGGCATGATAAGGTAGTCATGCTGGGTCTGGTTGCGCGATGATTAAGTCGAGATAGCGGCAAGTATTGTAGATACTACGAGAGTAGCTTGTTTATGTGAATCGATATCTGTCATCATACTTTGACTCGTTTTCCCAAGAATGTCTTGCCCCCACATTAGCAGATAGCATACAAGGTTCAAACTTATACGTACAAATAAGTATGAGACATTAACTCGAATTGTCATAAAAAGGGGCAAATGACTGGAATCCTCCCAAATCATTCAAACGAAGTGCAGAATGTTGGGATTACGGCCAGACATTAATTAGATTCAAATGCAGTTTATGATCAATAAAGTTAGACTGGACATTTGTTTACATATAGTTTGCAATAAATGCTAAGGTCAAGTAATTTCTAGACGATAGCATTCATGTAGTATGACAAGAAGACCTAAAGCACCGAAACCTATAAAGCAATTAGTTGACGAGCAATAAAGCCTTCGAAAGTAGATGCGTACAATTCGACACTGGGTTTGAATGATGTGCAACAAATAATTTCAAAGTCAGGGTAATCGGTCGGACACTGGATATAGACGATATGCAACAAAACCCACCATTGTCAGACGAACAAGCAGACATTGACGTAAAACGATATGCAACAGAACCAGAAAACAGGATCAATATCCCAAACTCTTTTACTGCAAACATCTACCACTTAGAATACAAGACAACCAGCCTACCAAACATCCTATGCCCACAGAATTACTTCCGACTTCTAACAATCCACTGACAACCCTCTAAAAGATTCCCGAAGAATTTATCTGCATTCCTGATCCCTGGAAACATCCACCAATAATGCGGCAACCCATCATAATAATCACTCTTGGTCATCACCCCCTCGTCCTTCAACATCATCTCCAGCACTTTCCCATCATCCCTCAACGGGTCCTTGCCGCAATAACAAATATATGTTGGCGGAAACTCTTTCAGTTCTTTGCTCAACGTCACAAATGTCTTTTCATCGTTAGGGTCGGCGCTGGCTGCTTGGTAGAACGTCTCCATGGTTCCCCAGTCGATGACAGGGACGCCGTGAGCGTTGTCTTTGTGAGCAGTGTAGTGAGAAGCGTATTTCGAGGGGACGGAGGAAGGGTGTACGGCTACTGGTACAATGGCTACGATGCCTTGGACGTGGTCTGCTTTGCCGGCTTTGATGACTTGGTCTGCGACTGTGAGAGCAAGACCACCTCCAGCCGACGCCCCCATGACAATGACGCAGGACTGATCAGCGCCGAGTTTATCGACATTGTGCCAGGCCTACTTGCCTGCATTAGTGATGCCTTGCAAGAGAAATGGGCGGCGTACCCATTTGTAAGCAGTGACACAGTCATCGAGCATGACGGGAAGCTTGTGCTCGGTGCTGAGACGATAATCAACAGAGACGACGATGCAAGGAGTTTCTTTGGCAATGAATCGACACCATGGGTCTTCTGAATCCAGGTTTCCAAGCAAGTAGCCACCGCCGTGGAAGTATACTGCGAGCGGGAGTTTCTTCCCGACTGCACCAGGGGGAGTGTAGATACGGACAGGAACGCCATCAGCAGTCTCATCACGAGTCTGCACGGAAGTGTCTGGCAGAGGAGCCTGTGCTGCAAGCATTGCTCCCAAAGCAGCATACTGGTCGATAAGATCTTGGGGAGATCCAGTCAAGATTGGGCGTTGACCAAGAACTTTCTCAAACTGTTGGTCGTGTGCATCAGTGATGATATTTGGCTTTGAGATGACTTTATAATACCTCAAGCCATTCTGGCGCATAACCTTCAGTGGACGGTGCAGCCATTATGAATTAGTAACGATGAGGCGATACTCTATTTCGACAGATAGTCCTGTCGAAGTTCGAAGTCGGTTTGATGTAGGACGAACAGGTATTTCACAACGGTCCAAGAATACAAAAAGTAAGAAATGTTGAATAGAGATAGCTTCAAATACTTGATACTGAGAATCAACCCTAACATCCAAAGCTGTCACCAGGAAGACGGAGAATACATATAGCCGAGGAGAAAAGCCAAGGACATATATAGGGAAATGAGGGGTATTCAGGCTAGGCATACTCATCTGTGCGACCATATTTGGCATCGAAATGATTTCGGGGAGCACAAGCGGAACTTCGATCAATGCTTCTCGCAACACCATTGTCAAAATAAAGCTGGTTCCAACCTCGGCAAAAAGCTTATTACCGCCTAACGACCCTTTCAGGATATTGGTGGTGTCTACCGGCGTGCGGGAATCGAGAACTGGTCTCGCAATGGCGGAATCTGGTAAAGTTCAGCCTCGTGCGGGGGCCAGCGCAAGGCTATCTAAACTAGGACCAATCGGCCTGAGTTAGGTACAGTTCTGAGTCGAAAACACGGAGTCAGAGATGTTCGCCATTAAATGCTATTTGTTGAAACGGAAGGTGGCTGGTTTGAGAGCCTAAATACCCTTCAAGAAGTTTCGATTTCCGACCAGCCTTACGGAGCCTTGCGCAATGTCTCGGTCCAGCTCTGCTCGGTAGACATTCAGATTCGATAGACTAACGAACCGCTGCTGATGATCATCGGACTGACATTTTGACTTCGACCACAGCTCTTCTCACCCCGTCAGATTCCTCCCTAATTTGTTCGACGAGGCCGCCCTTGGATCTGACCAGATCGCAAAAGTCCTCCATCGACCCGCCTACTCCAAAGTATACTTTTTTCGCTGCAACGAGCGATGTTCTTAAGCTGTCAGGCATGCCCTCGAGCAAGCTCATCAGCGTTTCTCCGAAGGACTTCAGTGCAACTGGAGAATAAATTGTCTCAGCGCCGATAATGACGAGATGACCAGAGTTGTTGTTCATAGCTTCCACAACTAGATGGACGAATTCAGGGCTCCAGGCACCAGAGAAGAAGGACACTTCGACATGCACAGATTGTAGGGACGATATGAAATCTTCAATGAGCTGAGGATCAACCTCTAGTTCTCCTTCATCTTCCCAGAGGCCTTTCTGCCTGACTTTTGCCCATGAGAGCAGGAGATTAGGAAGAGTGACAAGCCGAAGCACGCCAGGATTATAGTCCGCAAGACCAAGATTGACAGGTCCTCCAGAATGATCGCGGCTTTCTAGGAGCCAATGAAAGATTGCCAAAGATGGTAGTGCTGTGCCACAGCCAAGCTAGATATCATCAACTCTAAGTCCAGAACTACGATGAAGTACATACCTCAAGAAACTTCCTCGAACCTCCCAAAAGCTCGTCTTTTCGTTGATATAGCACCTTAGTGACATCGACTGAGCTCTCCCAGCTCTTGAAACCGCCTTCGTAGATGCCAGTCTTAACATCATCTCTACCCAAATTTCCCAGCCCTTCGTCATCCTCCTCTGCCATGAGTTGAACTCTCACATCCCACAATTCTCTTCGAGGAATCGTGATCTCTCCTCCATCATCAAGCATGATTGCCAAAGTACTGTATGTAATCTTCGACGGTAGGGTATCTAGCATGTCCTTCAGATCGTGCTGTTGAGGCGGCAGCAGAGGCTGACCAGCCACTGGGAAGGCCGAATTCTCAGCGCGTTGCAAGCTTCCTGTCTCGGCAGCATGATTGAATAGCACAAGGTGCTCATAGTCGACTTCTGATACCGAGGGCTCCTCTATGTCATCTCCTGAGAAGGAGAAGCTGAATGCCGACATTTTGATTGAGGTTTTGGAGGTGACAGAGACTGCACCACGTGAGTGAGGTCTTGACCTTTTCAGTCAGGCGGCCGCTTTAAGCGAGTTTCCCGTGCGTCAGACGAAATCTCAAAAGTCACGTCCATCAGTTTCTATTTACCTAACTCTCCGCTTGAAGTCGAACGTTCTTCTGTTCCTTGGCCTTGCTCGAGATTGAGAGATAGCTATGATGCCCTAGGAAGAAATTGCACAATTCTCACTAGAAAATTGCTCCTATTTTCCAACATCAATAAGATTATGTCACTACTAATCATCCTCATTTCCTGCATGGAGCCCTAGGTCTTTTATTCTTTAGGTTTGCTAAGCAATCGCTATTTCTGTTCGAGCATGATATCTTGCCCTCACGTTTTCCTCGGATAGTATACGTTCCAGGGTTGCACGCTCATAACCTCGTATTTCCACTTTCTCTCGAGACCGTCTATCTCCACGATTATCTTGAACATCCTGACAATGTGCCTCTCGGTAAGTCTCTAATTCTTCTAGAGAACCTCGATGTAGAGATTCTCGTTCTATTTTTATACATGTATCGTTGCTCTTAAGGAATACTTCTGAGCCACGAAAATCACTGATTGTATGCTAACACTGCATGTCTAGTCCTTCAGAGCATGTCAAGATTTTACTCCAAAGTCAGCACGAGATGCTTGCTTCTTATCAACTTGACCGAAAGTACTCCTGCATCGGACGCACTGTGGCGAACCAGGTCTTCCATCGGTGGAGAGCAGTTCCATGCCTAGAGTCTTTGCAATCATCACCACCAGGCCCCGATCCGTACATTGCATTTAGTCACACGCATCATCCTTCAATTCCGTCCACACAACAAATATTACACTGTTTTCATGCTCAGTGTCGCCATTTATAGTTTGAAGCTTTGCCCTTATTGCAGGCCTGAAATTGACATTTCCCGAACCAAATAGACTATCGATTAGGATTTAAACACTCTCAACACGAAAGTGTCGGTTCAGATGACATCGTTTCCATTTCTCAAACTAGTACTAATCTAATTCTGGACTCTTGCCTGGCTCTCCTAGAGCACCTAGCCTCGACCGACCTCGACCGATTACATGCCGAATCCGAAAGACGAAGCAAGTGTCCCGCCCTTCTGGCATTTTCATTTCAAATACATCTGATCCTTATCTTGAACGAAGAATACATAGCTCAGATCTTCATCTACCATCTTTCATATTTATTTTCTACAACTTCGCAGTCGGAGATAGAAATGGAGCTTCAAAAAATGGCCACTGCCCCATCCAGATCTCATTGGTCATCATGCAGCTGAGCGGGACAACAAACCAATCAAAGCCAGAAGATCTCGCTAAGCCTACATCCATGTCACAAGCCATCACAGACCTCGCTCTCGCTCGCTCGAGGCCACACTTCACCTCATAACCACCAGGCTCCATTTCCTTTGATTGGAATCTCCTTCTATATAATCCTACGAACAAGAAATGAAACGCACCATAATATATATGGTGTTCCATCGGTCGCTTCCATATCTTATCTACCCCGCACGATGAGGCTGTTGAATGCCAAGACCCTTCAGCTGAAAGATTTCGTGGGCGACGAAGAAGTCCCAGCTTATGCCATCCTTTCACATACTTGGGGCAAGGATGAGATCTCACTTCAAGCCTGGAACGATGCGACTAAGGATACGAAAGCCGGATATGCCAAAATCAAGTATTGTTGCGACCAGGCTATCAAAGATGGTCTAGAGTGGGCGTGGATTGATACGTGAGCCTGAATCCTACTGATCATATTTTAACCTAGGAAGGCAATACTGATATGTCTTAGATGCTGCATCGACAAGTCAAGCAGTGCCGAGTTGTCTGAAGCCATCAATTCCATGTTCCGGTGGTACCAGAACGCCGTAGTATGTTATGCCTACCTATTCGACGTACCGGGGCACGTGACTCCAGCGGTCGACCCTTCAGAACTTGCACGCAGTCGCTGGTTCAGACGTGGCTGGACATTACAGGAATTGCTCGCACCCAAAGATCTCATCTTCTTCTCACAGACATGGAAAAGAATTGGCACCAAAGAGGAGCTGTTCGCTCCGTTAGCAAACATCACCGGCATCGAGCCCGAGACTTTGCAAGGTGAAGATCTGCAGGCAGTCAGTGTTGCGACGAGGATGTCATGGGCCGCCAAGAGAGAAACCACTCGGACCGAAGATATGGCATATTGTCTCCTCGGAATCTTCGACATTAACATGCCCCTTCTCTACGGTGAAGGCAAAAGAGCCTTCTTCCGCTTACAAGAAGAGATCCTCAAAGCAAACTCAGACCAATCGATCTTCGCCTGGGGAACATCATCCATCATCAAGGTCGAACAATTCCTAGACGATGAGATGAACCAGCTAGTCAATCAGTCGGCAGAGGATTTGGTGATAGATTCTCGCTTTGGTGGCCTCCTCGCTGACTCCCCAGCCGACTTCGCTCACAGCCAGCATATCGATTCACTGGCGCATTGGCGTCTTGAGAAAGATGGCTTCAAACCCAAACCACCCGTAATCTACAACCGAGGAATCCACATCGAGCTCCCTGTCGTCGAGATAGTCTGCGAGCCACCCAAGCACGAACGACGAACACCAATCCCCCCCCGCGTCGCCAAGAAAACATTCGAAATCGCCGTGCTGGGCTGCAGGATACGCAAAGGCTACGCAGTCGATGAATACAACCTCCTGGGCGTACCGATCGACTTCGTAGGCTACGACCGATCAGGAGTCCGATACCGAAAACTCGTTCTGATATCCAAACCTCGTTACGGGCTTGAACCAGAAGAGGCTCTTCGATCGAAACTCCGACCTTTGAATCTTGCATCATTGTCCACCGTGCTGCGAGATATCGAGCACCTAGACCATGGCCTAGCGAACTATGCTTCACATCCCATCTTCCCTACTACAGCATCTGGGTACTCTCTAGTGAAAGTTCATTGCGCACCGTCCACGAAATTCGACAGACGGAACGGAATTATTTGGTGTGATACAACGTGGGATGGAGTGGAAGCCATGTTCTTTTTCAAATGCTCCCTCACAGGTGGTGCATTCGCGATCGCAATGTCTAGCAGACCACGCTGGTTCACATTCGAGGGCGACGAGAAAGTGATGGCT
Source organism: Phialocephala sp. D728 (assembly GCA_003988865.1). Taxonomy (NCBI): domain Eukaryota; kingdom Fungi; phylum Ascomycota; class Leotiomycetes; order Helotiales; family Mollisiaceae; genus Phialocephala; species Phialocephala sp. D728. The sequence continues at coordinate 16,998 of QYAJ01000017.1, read as the reverse complement.
GAACGAATATATGTGCACGCCAAAGTCCTTTCCGAGGACTTGAAAATAAGCGATGAGCCGTTCAAGGACATCCAAAGACGGGAAGCAGGATGGCAGAGCTTGAAAGAGCGTGATAATTTCTATCCGGCACGACATTGCGAGGAAAGTGGGAGGATGATGAGGATCCCGTTAGCTGATTATAGAGAAGCTATTATTACAACGAGATGGTTTCGTTGGGGGAATAGGAAGGGATGGCAAGAAGAGTTGAACGTTGATGTTGTTGATATGGTTCAGCGACGGAGTCCAAATCCACTTTTGCAAACACTAGCCATTCGAGGTAGCGACAAGGACAGTGACAGGAGGAGATCTCGAGATAGCAGGCATATCACGGTTGAACCTCAGATCAAAAATTATCGAACTTGATGTGCTATGAAATGATAAAGGACAAGGGTTCTTATACAGAGTGTGGTTGGAAACGCTTTTGGATTAAAATTTCGTCTGCTCCCATGTTTATAGCATGCCTATGATATGGCAATTAATGTACAGTACTTTCTTGCTATGTTGCTAGTGAGCAAAATGGACAAATGTTGTTGCTCGTATCTGCAAATCATGCTAACGTGATCACTAAAGAAAAGGCAATTATCATCACAAGCATACTGGTATAGTGATCTCAGCCTGAGAATGTTGTACGGTATAGTTAGGCATATCCCAGCTTTGAGAAGCAACTTGTCAGGCTTCAAAGGCTGAGGCATTTTCAGAATTTTAGACGAACTGATTTGTCAGATCTCAGCCACGTCACAGGTGATCAGTAAAAAATTCATGCAGACTATTTTATTTTTTCCAACACACTTCTATGATAAATACAATTTTTAAGGACTACCGAGACCAGCTACTGGCCGTAAGAGACGCTCATCTGCTCATGTCACCAGACACCGTCTTGGACAGCATGTAAATGATCCGCAGATTACGTCGTCTTGAGAAAGGAAACTGGCCCGAAAACATTATGGGCTTTTCTTCGTGTGGAAGTACAGAAGGAAGGCAGAAGTACAGGCAGTAGTAATTCAAAGGTCGGAAGTGAAGCGCAATAAAACTCATTAAGGTCTTGACCAAGCGTGTTGCGACAGAGCAGAAACTGTAGTTGACGAATCTGAGCAGCTGAGTAGAGCGCAGAGTAGCACAAAGCACTCTGGTCCACATCGCTCTTCACCACGATTTCCTATAGATCGTGAAGGGGTAAACACGTAGGTAACGCAAAGGAATTCTTCGCAGAGTACGACGCAGTATTGTGTTGCCGAACGCCAAAGAAATTCGATATCGGGAGATTCAGTTGCTTCATCTGCTGCACGAACAGTGTTCTGCCCATGGCCGTGTGAAACTCGCATATAATCGTAGTGCATCGAATAGAAACGTCGAAAGTTCGGAAGTTTGTTGGGAAGTGCGAAACTCGAAAAGCTGAAGAAGGCGACGGAAGGATCTTCAAATGCTCTAGTTGTCCCCGTAGTTGAGGTTCTCAGCATAACCATTCTCTTCCTCCTTGTAATCATCCTGTCGTGGTACACTACCAGTGAGTTGTTCTGACATTAGACCCTTCTCCTTGAGGTACTTGATTGACTTCAAGATGGTCAGATCATCTTTCGCAGTGTCGTTAAGAATCAAGCGCTGAGCGAGTGTCATCTTGCCACCATTTGCTTCCTTGTCTCTCAAAGCTTGGTTCCTAACCTCTTGATCATGCACAAAACGGCACTTGCCCTTCTTACCACAAGTACCGCCAGTGGAGAAGTACTTGCAGTGGCGTTGCAGCTGAGCCTTGGGAGGCTGTTGTATGCGGAAAGGAGCATGCTGGCGACTAGAGACTGCCTCAGGTTTAGAGTCCTCAGACTCCGAACCGGATGAACCATCGGATCCAGCTTCACTCACTTGACCACGGTCGTCATCTCCCTCGTCACCATTCTCACGCTTGCGCTTGCCACCCCCAGACATTTGCTCCTGAATCTTACGCTCAGCCTTTTCAAGTTCAAGTCTGAGTTTCTCGGCCTTTCGCTGCTGCTTCTCGAGCTTGGTCTCGCCGTCCTCCTTCTTGATTGCCTTATCGCCGTGCTGATCATTGTGTCTCTTCTGGCGATTCTGCTCACGTCGTTGACGAAGCTCTTCTGCGGCAAGTTCTCTACGAGCTTTCGTAGGGTACCGACTTCTTCGCTCAGCAAGCCATGCATCCAAATCAGTAGGCAGCCTATCACATGTTAGCTAGAAGAACTAATCTCCCACTCTATCAAAACATACTGTGGGGTGTCTGGACCAAGCAAAGTAACAAGACGGGCTTCTTCATCAGCGTCATCAACTTCGTCTTCACTCTCTTCATGATCAACGCCATTGGGTGTGAGACCAAGAGTGTTTGTGCGACGCTTCTTCTTTTTCTTGCCATTAGCATCTGCACCTGCAGGCTTGTGGTAGTTTTCTGAAGTAGCTCTGTGGCCATTACTGTGATGACGGCCATCCCCGCGGCCACGAAACTGTTGGAAATCACCGCGACCTCTACCTCTGAAGTTCGTGCTTGCCCCTCTGCCCCTGTTGGGACCAGAGTTATAAGGATTGGGATCAAGTGGCGGACGTTGTCCTCCATGAGAGAAATCCTGAGGTGGATAGCTTTGATACGATGGTTGGGTAAATGGAGCTGGTGGAGTATGATGATTTGGGTACTGCTGAGGGAAGCCATTGCTCGCTTGAGCCATATGACCTCCTCGCTCATTGTCAAATCCCATACGAATTGGAGGACCCATTAGAGGTGCTTCATGTCCGCCACGCCCACCAGTAAACCCACCACGGCCTCGATTGTTATTGAAAGGTGGTCGATTTGGTTGGGGAGGACCATTCCACTGCGGTGGTCCATGTTGATTGGGTGGCCCACTGTGACCATGAGTATAAGGTGGTTGAGCATTTTGGAATGGCTGAGGAGGTTGTTGCGGGCCATACTGCTGCGGTGGCTGATAGGCTTGGGGAGCATAGTTCGGATGGTAGTTCTGGGCTTGCAAAGGAGCAGGTTGGGGACCATGGTGCATTGGTGGTGGTTGGTGCTGTTGAGGCTGAGGTGGGTTGTGATGTTGAGGGCCATGCTGCTGAGGACCATGCTGTGGAGGGCCATGCTGCTGATTGTGTTGATCATTCTGCCATTGTGGACCACCGTAGCTAGGACCTTGCTGACCCTGCGGACCAGGAGCTTGGGGACCTATGTAAGGAGCAGGATTCTGTTGGGCATTTAAACCACTGTACCCAGGTGTAGGACCTTGATGGGCATTGAAGCCAGCACTAGGGTTTTGCGGGTTGTAGGGAGCGTTGCCATGAAAATCACCGCGACCCCCCTGATTGCCACCGCGACCGCCACGAGGAGGACCACCGCCGCGTTGTGCCTGCTGTTGGTATTGAGGAGGTTGCTGCGCGTATCCGTACTGCGGCTGCTGTTGATGATTTGCAGGAGGCGGGCCGGGTGGAGGTGGTGGAGGAGGAGGGAAGTTGTACTGCTGGGTGCCAGCCATCGGGCGGTTGTTGCCCTGAACAGGTCTTTGGACGTTGAGGGGAAGCTGTGGTCGCACAATGTAACGAGCGTTGGGATTGTTGTATGGAGGATGATAGCCTTTTGATGCGCAATAGATGTTAATTGATGTCTTGATGGAAAAGAGCTAAAGCAATGAAGAAGGAGGAAGGGACAAACATGCCTGCCATTTTGGATAACCTTGCTAGTGCAAATTTGGTGCAGCTTCCAAGGATTAACTTTTGCCCGGAGCGTGAGCCACTTCTGTGTCACTTCAAGACACTGGAAGAGATTGAGAGAACGATATTGCGCTCGGAAAGTCGTCAATCAATCTTGAGGTTGTGTTGAAGTGTGGGAGAGGTTTTGAGATTGGAAGCGCAGTATTGCAGTTTTGCGTATTGCTTGGAGATTGAGTTGGCCGAGTCGTCTGCGTGAATTTTCCTTGTATCAGATGGATCACGTGAGCTTTGTGAAAAGACTTTTGGAAGAGTTCGATTTTATCGCAAAAATTGCCTATCTGAGACGTTGTATTCTGAAGGGCTGGAATCTACACAAAGGAAAGAGCTTTCTTTCTAGAAAATATCTATGATATTGTTGCGGATCTGGGCGAGACAGACGTTCTTTCCTCAAGAAGGTTTTGCAAAGGAACAACACGAAAGACAGAAGAAGCTTTGCACGCTACTACGCGAAATACCGCGCGGGATCTAGGAACCAGAGAGAACTTTGCTATCTAAATAGCTTGACATAGAACCGCAACCCGGCATGTTCATCCTTGTAAGACCTTCCAACCCTTTCAACTCGAAAAGAACTGACACAATCGTAGACTAAGATCGCGGACCTAGTCCAGATCATACCAGAAGACTTTGGGAAAGACCCTGGTCAAGCAATAGAAGACAACATCAACGCCAAATATGCCAACAAAGTAATCCAGAAGATTGGACTCTGCATCTGCCTTTACGACCTGTTGTTCGCGTCCGAAGGACTCATCGGTCACGGAACTGGCCTCATCAATATCAACGGTATGCCCTACATCCCATATGATGATAAAGTACGCATGCTGAGAGTAGTTCACAGTTGAATTCAGACTCATAGTCTTCCGGCCCTTCAAGCACGAGGTGATGACCGGTCGAATCAGCAGTGCCACGACAACAGGACTAAGAAGTATGTACACATCAGACCATTGCGAGGCCGCCGTGCTATTAACCCACACCTCCTTGCATGTCTCGACCTGTTTGAGTAGAATCGTTCGCTAACATCCCTGTTCGCAGTCCGAACCCCTTTCTTCGATGAGATCTTTGTCCCAGCCACCAAACTACCAGAAGGCTCAAAATTGTGTGTTACAATTCGATAACTCCCACTTCTCGACGTCATAACCTGCCACTCTCCCCTGTTCTCTGCTCAGCTCAGCATAGCCACCCTCTCGATGTGGTCTCGAGCAACCAAATTTGCATCCCTCCTCCCACCTCCTTTAAATCCACTTTCCTCTGCTATCTACCCCTCTCTCCTCTTTCCCTTTTCCCTCCCTTCAAATACCTCAACAGATGCTAATACTACTTCACAGCGATCACGACGAACAACTCTACGTCTGGGAAACCGACGGACAAACCCTCTTCTACGACAATCAAGAAACCGTCCGCTTCCGAATCGAAGATGAGATATGGCATGACCAAATTCCTGTCGGACCGCGAGAGAAAGATGACGCAGGGGCTGTGAAGAGTAGTCCCTATCAGCTAGTTGCTACGATGGAGGATGCGGGGTTGGGTCCTTGTTTGTGGTGGGATGGGGAAGAGGAAGAAGGGGAGGGTGAGAGTGAGGAGATGGAGGGATAGGGTTTAAGTGGAAGTTAATACGGGTGGGTATAAATAAATATCGTGGCAGTTATAGATGGGTAAGAGGGTATGGAGAGTGAGAGGAGTTGGGATGGCACAGCATGGAAAGGAAAAGTCACGCGTTAATGATATTGTATGTTATGATAGTGAAAGGTATTGATGATTTACCAACTACGACTGCCATTACAATCTCAGAGAACGCTCGTGCTCGGTGCAAAAACCTCAAGCATGTCATCCCAGAGGTATGCAATTCTCGACCACTTCTCGCAATCTCTCTAATGCAGCTCGAAATCGATCATCATATGTAAAGTCATATACTCATCCGACATGCCCAAATCCTCCATATAATTCTCACAAAAGCAATTACCTACAAAGATATGATGCTCATCTCCTCTCTCAAAACATACGGTTCCTCTCCACCTAGAAAGATATATACTAAATTACCCACCCTTACATCCAATCTTAGCTAGAGCATCCAGGTGTTTAGAAGTGAGGTAGGCACTGAACAAGAGTTTGAAAAAAGGTCTTGACATCGGTAATGTGTCCGCAACATTGCTTATCCGATCGACGATGCAGCCTCGGACGGTCAATGCGTAAGGCATGGTTTGCGTTTGAATGAAGCCTTGCCATCCATCCAAGGAGCCGTATCAGTGTCTTGAGAAGTCGACTTCGGAAAGGATATCATTCTTTATAGGCAAATCTGGAAACGCTACTGTCCAGTCTGGTACCCACGATAGCAGATGCATTATTTGAGCTTGTGGTAGGCACCAGTCTAGCAGTCTAAGTCCCGACCAGTAAGTAAAAAACAAGTCTTTCCTCCTTTTTGGTATTTCGTAGGGATCTCGTGGCAAGTTATCAATTTGAGCTTCTGCGAAGCGGACGTAAAGATCTAGAGGAGATATGGAATAATCTGCTTCCAATAATCTCACATTATCAACGAGTCCAAGCAGGGCGTATATATTATCTCTAGCGTTCGTTGCCTGGGAGGCTCTGAGTCTTTTGACTAGCTTTCCAATGTAGAACCAAGAATTGATCAGAGCAGCAAGAACTCTGCCTTCAGAATTACAGCCCTGATGAGAATGGCCATAATCCAAATTTGCCCACCGAGCTCCTATTTCATTGAGTATGCGTAGAGGCTCGAGCAATTGCTCGTGTAGTGAATGATCAACACGTCCAGTGTGATCCGAAGCGGGATGGATCTGGGATAACATGCTCCATGGAAGCCACTCATGCCCACATATAACCCGAAGACTTCTTGCAGTGGTAGCTTTCTAGATGACCCATACCCGGTTCCATCATGAGTGTTGAAACATTTTATCTATCGCAGCAATTTCTTGTTTGGTAGGCTCTCGAAGCTGCATGCTAGGTCTTCGCAGAATAGGAAGATCTTCCGAAATATCTTCTATGGAGTCTTGAATACAAACAGATGGGCTGATAGAATCGGATATAGAATGTTCTTGAGATTGAGACGCTAGTACAGCGTTCTCTCGGATACTGAGCTTCTCCATAAGCCTCTCCATGCTCTGGACCTCTCTTTTCACTTGCTGAAATGTGGATCGAATGCCTGCATCGCCAAGACCAAGGACTACCAGAACTTGGGACGCAGTCCGATAGATTCGGCTCATGTTTTGCACTTGAATTGAATGTTCCATATCATCAATTTAATTAATACAAAGTACATCAATCCAAAGAAACCGAGAATGGCCGTGGAAGCAGAGGCATTGAAGTGCATCGAATAGGTTTTGCGTGACCTTGAACGGTTTTCCGACAATGAAGATGGTTTGGGAAGAGTCAGAATCGCCCCAATGGTACGATAGGGCTTCATACACATGGCTTTCCCGCCATGATATTCGCAGCAAGCGACATTGGATTGTCATGGGGTGTTCTTCGGCCACATCGCAGCAATGGGGTAGTAGCTCAACGAGACGAAGATCGCCCTGGCCCAGAGGTGCAAGGGGAAGGTATTCGTAAGAACTAGATGAGGATGGCTGTTATGAGTTAACAGGCTCACTAGGAGCAGATGGTGGGGCATGCGGCAGCGAGGCTGACGCCTGCTGCTTTTCCTTACAACGACGCGAGAACCAGCCTAATTTGACATGTAAGTCTTAGCACTCTATGAAGAATAACAAGCTATAAGGCGCTAAAGTAATTTTGGGGGATATTATTGGATGTCGGGACAAAAAATGGGGTTGAAGCTACCTGAAGAGTCCATGGAGAAGGAGAAATGCAGGAAAAGAGTAGCAGCATACAATTGTGCAGCTATGGCTGAAGCTCTTCAGCAATGCGCACGAGATTGGACCTTTTGATGACACAAGTGACGCAAAGAGCAGATGCAATATTTCAGTTCATGATGTAGGTCTTAGTCCCGACAATATGACGAGGCTTCAAACAAGCAGTTTCTAAGTCAAGGTTGCTGTGAGGCCCCAAGCATATCAGTCCTCTGTAGGAAAGCCTTGTAAAGCAAATGGCGTTGTGGCGCTTAGGCTTTGACAACTTTGCCTTGAAGGCTGAGGATAAGCAACGACGAGCATGAGATATTTGAGCGGCGAGCAGCAGACTTGACTGGGTGAGCTTTGAGACACTAATTGGATTGGCAGGTACCTATCAGGCAGGAAGGCCTTGATCACGTGACTGGCCGACAGCCTTCTAAGTTGGTAATTTCTTTTTCTCGGTGTGTTCTTCCAGTTCATCCTTCCTCGTGTGTCATCACTGACTTCCCAATCTGCAAGTGTAGCATAACGTCCTCGGCCCAGCCAACACCCTCAGTCACACAGCTCAGCTCTAAGCCTCAAGAGAGTCGATGGACCTGGAAGAGTCAAGTGTCCTGGAGTCGTTCCTGCCGACCAGTGAGGGGGTGTGAGAAATTTGTTTTGAGCCGCAAAATCCCAAATTGGGAGCACCGTGCATGCATTTCCCGCTATGTAGCCTTGTGCGACTTGATTGTGGGTTGAAAAGCTTGGTTTTGTGAATGGTGTGCGATGATAGTGCTGTTCCAGTAGGGGATCGACATCCACCAATCCAGTCATGTGGTGTGTATGATATCAGCCGGCCACGATAATCCTTTTCTGACGAGGCTGGCGGTTTGGGCACGGTACGACCTCTGTAAGATAAATTCTATATAAAGAAATGTTTGAAGTCCCCCCTAGGAATTCTAGGAGTTGGATTATGGCCCGGAGGACAGGTTTCTTTACGCGGTCTCTTTCAAAGTGTTAGTTATCTGCGTACGCTCGCAAGTTGGTCGGCTTGGATCGTCAGAATGAGCAAGCGCCGAAGACGCCACGTAGCTGATGCCCACAGCAGCAGGGCGACGGGCTTTGGGGCAGGTATAAGCCCATGAATTTAGTTGGCTGGCATTTTGACTTTGCTGTTCAGGCTCCAGCCCCTTATATCCATATTCTCTCAAGCTTCTTTCAAGGGCATGGACGCCACAAAGATATTGCATCGCGAGGCTCGGCAGGCGCTTTTGTAGGAGTCATCCATGCCGTTCTCCTGTGGTTTATGAGAGCAGTCAACCCCCCAGCCTCCGTCTGGAAGGCACCGGTCTCATCATGGCTTCCAGCTCAGTACCACCAGCAACCCGGCAGTGTGAAGGAGTCTGCAACACTCCTGATCAACGATTGGACTTTTGCGCTAGTTACGATTCGTTCTATTGCGCCACCTGTTGGCAGTTACAAGGCCCACATCGTCCAGGGAAGGTGGGGCTGGATGGCTTTCCGCATGAGAAGACCGATGTCGACATTGTGAATAGTCTCAAGGCAATACTGGAACCGTCAAGCAGCCCCGATCAGATACGCAAATTGCATCAACAAGATGAAGGGACAAAATGGTTCGGAGTCAGTCGCAGCGAACAAATTAGCCCTGTGACTGGGAAATGTGCGGCTCTATTCAGGGATTATGGCCGATATGCGACTCTCATGGCTGAAACTAGACCCTCAAATGGAGCGGCGAGATACCCCCAACTAGTTTCGTTCATTGGACAGACCAGTAAGTTCGTCATTGTTTGAATTCTATGGTGACCTAACGTTCTAGATGCTGGGAAAAGCACCCTCATCAAAATGCTTATCAGCCATGGCAAGCGCAAGCTTGACCCATGCGATCTCGAGTTTCCTTCTCCGGTAGCTGGTGCTACGAAAAACGACAAAGTGCCCACTTCAGGAGACGTCCATCTCTATGCTGACCCTGCTACAATCGAGACGCAATTTCCGATGCTCTACGCCGATTGCGAAGGACTTGGAGGTGGGGAAGAAGCACCTCTTGCTCATCAAATTCAGAAACAGGATCGTTCCAGCGCGTTAGAGGAGGGTAAGCGATTTGTCATTGGAGGTGCAAAACGGGTACTCGAATGGGCTCGAGATGACATTACCAGTGGACGAGAGTACGCAGTTAGGCATCTATATCCACGATTGTTGTATACTTTCTCGGACGTTATTGTGTTCGTCCTTCGCAATCCAAAGTAAGTTCTCGAACCTTTTAGAGTACCTCCGAAGACAAAACACTGACAAGATTTCTATCTAGAACTTTCGAATCTGTCGCACTCAAGCTCCTGCTAGACTGGGCGGCCTCATCTTTGGAGAAATCCATCAACCAGCCCATATTACCTCATGCTGTCATCGTGTTCAACGCCACAGACGTCCAAGTTGACGCAGATGAATGGGATGTTGAAAAGGCAACAAAGAACTTGATGTCCACAGTCCGCAATGCTATCCACAAAGTCCCAGCGTTTCGCGAATATGTTGAACTGTGGTCCCGCAAAGGGAAGCGAATCAAAACCATGGAGGATCTGATCAAATGCTATTACTCCTCAATCAGTGTTGTTCGAATCCCAGCCAAAGGTCGTTATATGCTGATCGATGCCCAAATTGGCAAACTGCACGACCAGATCAGTTTGAAATGCGAGGCTGCGTTCCATGCAAGGGATCGAGTTCGTATGCTTCCTCATGCAGACGAATTGAATGAGTATCTCGAAGCTGGATTTAAGCATTTCTCCAAGCGACTGGATGTCCCATTCAATTTTGTGGAGATTGCTGTAAGGAACCATCCGGTTCCACAAAATTTTGGAGACCACGTCTCAAATGTTGCAGCAGCCTTGCAAAAAAAACATAGGTACCAGGATGCTACAATCATATTCGAAGCGCTGAGCCCCTTTGTAGCGTCTTGCCTATTGTTGGATGCTGTGAGAGGTCGTCGACCGGGTAAGTCAATCCTATTTTGCCAAATGATTGAACAAGTAGACGTGCTAATCCTGTGAAAGGTAGCATCATTGACTTCTTTGACAAATATTATAAAGATATGTGCAAAAGTGCTCTCGACCGATTTTGCGACCGATTTTGGCCTTGTTCTTTCCAAGATTCGCGTGGACGCCGCTGCACCAACATGAAAGCTGGCCATACCTCAAAGGGACACCAAGACCAAACGGGCAAGATCATTGGAGGCGATACCCTAGGGTGGTACCAATCCAACTTCTCATCAGATTCTTATGGGAAAAAATGGATCCATCTTATCAAGAAGGATCTCACTGCCTGTGAAGAAAGGTTACAACAAAGGCGGCACAGCGCCGGCTCGACTCAGTACAACATCCTAGAGACTGATGACGCATTCCATCTGCACGTTGAGGAGAAGCTAAGAGTCTTCTTTCGTGTAACAGGAGGAGCAGAGAATTACACCAGTCTAGCAACTTGCTATTGCTGCTTGATGAACGTACCAGAACATCCTCTACCTTGCGGCCATATCCTCTGTACTCCCTGCATCAAAGGATATGGCAAGAAACTTGAGCATTCTTCAGTAAGGGTGGACGCATGTCCCTTGCACCCAGAAGAGTCGGAAAGATACGGGCCATGGATAATTCGATTCAAGCCAGATTTTGCCGGTGTGAGGGTTCTGTCCTTGGACGGGTACGTATCATCCCTCTTCTTATATTCTTATATTCTTATATACTTATACCACATTCTATAGGGGTGGCGTTAGAGGCATTGTGGAGTTGGAAGTCCTGAGAGCCATCGAGAATGCACTTGGAGGCAAGATACCAGTGCAAAGATTTTTTGATCTGATTGTGGGCACAAGGTGAGTCCTCCACAAGTCGGCCCAGATTGCAGCAAAGATTAATTTGTATTACTAGCACTGGAGGTATTATTGCTCTCGGAATTGGGGCAAAACATTGGTCAGTCCGAGAGAGCATTGACAAGTTCACCGCCTTGTGTGATCAAGCATTTACAGCCAGAGAATTTGATGATCTACAAGGGATCAACAAGCTTGTCACTTTGAGACATGGCAGCAGATTCAAGACCAAGCCATTGCACAGAGGTCTAAACACTGCCTTTGGAGAGCAATATCTGTTCGGTGGGGAGCAGGAGAGTGACACGGCGTACATGACGAAGGTTGCCGTAACCTCGACTTCTGGAACTGGCCAGAATGCGTTGATAATAACCAATTATGGTCGTCAGGATGAACGTCAACTCACTTATCGCATTGAGTTCTCGCTCGGATCCCGGCTAGGTCTCAAAGTATGGCAAGCAGCTGCAGCTACTTCAGCTGCTCCTTCGTTCTTCAAACCCTTCAAGCACCCGAGAACTGACCGTAGCTACATGGACGGTGCTCTCTACTACAACAATCCTATCAAGATAGCAAATAACGAGCGAAAACTTCTATGGTCTGACGTTGCTGATAGTCACCCTGATATTATGCTCTCTATCGGAACTGGTCAGAACCTCCAAGAAACGATTGCTTCTATGAGGAGCGGAGTCCGAAGTCAAAATGAACGAGAAAAACAGAAAACTGCAAGGAGCTACGGGAAGATGGACGCTGCCGAGAAAAAAGTCACTTCCCGCACACGTCGCATATTCCGCGCAGCGGGTAATGTCAAAAACTTCTTCAATCACCAGGGGGTGCAGGAATACGTGGGTCACAGCGCATTAAGCGAGGCTGTAGAACCTCAAATTTCCGTCCGTAAACAACCAATTAAACACGCAAAATAGCACCACATTTACGGTCGCATAGACTTAAAACTCCTTCCTTTAAAAGATTAAGAGGCACTTAAGTTAATACTATCCAAAAAGCACGGTTCTTTAACGCGTAGAACGCACGCAATACTATAAACTCGATTCGCGTAATTTGCAAGGCTTTCGAGACTACTAAAATAATAAGCACGCGCTGGCTCTACGAACGTGAGCTATTAAGCTTTTTTACGCTTCGCCGTATACGTAAGCTATCGGATCGTTTTAGAAAGAAGTTAAAGCTTTTGAATGAGACGTGTAAAATATTCGTTTCGCCGTTTAAAAATCCAATTCGCGATTAGCTTTATAAAGCTTAAATTAAACATTACAAATTGCCCGTTAAAGCACGCTAATTAAAGACACGTTTTAAGTAGGCAATAAAGGGGGCTCGAAGGTTTAAGTAAACGTATATTAAAAAGAAGATCTCGAATATAAATAAGCGATTATAAGTTAAATATGGGCAAAAGTACAAGCACGAGATCGTGGACAATTTTTAGCAATACGTGCATTATACGGACGAAATATATATTAATCTTTTTTCCGCGGCATAAGGCTATATTCTTCGAGAAAAGGGGATATATACGAACTCGGAGAATATATAAAAAAGAAGGGAGAAAACTAATATAAAACTTTACATCGCGATTTAAGTTAATTAGTAAAAAAAAGCCGAGAAATTAATTTTTTATAACGACGAAAAAGAATATATACAATATTTTAAACGCTTTTTCAAGCCTCGGACAAGGAAATATAAAACGAAGAAAAAGTATTAAGCACGATTAAAAGAGTGGGAAGCTCTTTTTTCTCACGAGCAAATTGTTAAACCAAAAGGCAATTTTATAATATAAAAATACTATATCGAGATTTTTTTATTAGTATATATTAAAGCGATATAAAAAGCACGTTTTAAAGACTTTTTTAAGCTTTGGATTTTATAAGAAAATAACGATCTAAGTTATAGTAACGGACCCCATTCTTTTTACGGTTTAGCAGCTAAATTAAAGGACGATAATTAGATCCTTTGCTTTATATACCTTTCGTAATTACTAAACTTTAATTTAATTAAAGCGTGCTGGAATATTATAAAGCTTAGAATTAGGAAAAGGACGTGGAGGACATTTAAGGAGTTGAAAGCGATATTATAAAAGGAATGGAATAAAATTGTAAGGGGTCAGGCCCTTGGGAGCTCGAGGCTAGGCCTCGGCTGGGCTGTCGTACGGAGGGGATACGATGGCTGCCAGGCCCTTGGCCAGGTGGGAGTCAGGTGATTGTTAGAAGGTTGCTATAATAACTCTTTATATCCGCTAGTTAAGAGTATAGTTCGATTTAGCACCGAGCTTACTTTGGTTCTATATCGAGTTTAATAATAGTATACTGCGATTATATTTTGAATTATTTAGGTAATTTAGCCCATCACATTTTAAACTCGATTCCTTTACGAATAGCCTACGGAACGACGCCGTATATATATCGACCTAATTACGACTCGAAAAACGCCGAGATTTATATTAAAAAGAGGTTATTAAAACGGGATTTATAAGATTAAACATTGGAACGGGATTTATAGAATTAAATATTAGAACGGAATTCACGAAATTAAATATTAGAATAGGATCTATAAAATTAAATATTAGAATAGTATTGGAACGATATCGATTCGCTCATGAGTTAAAAAGGGGTGTAGAGATAAATAAAATAATGGAGCCATAAATGGACACTATAAACGAAGGCGATTCGGGGCTTTAAAAGTAGACGGTAAATGGGAAATAAATATAGGAATAATATCGCTAGTAATAGAAAATTAATACTTAGCTGCTATAGAGCCTAAATGATATTCGAGCTGCTCTTCGTACGCTTACTATATCCAAACCACCTGCGATACAAGCACTATAGTAGGTAGAACGGCACGGGGGCGAATTAATGAAAAATCGAAAGCTTAAACACTCTTTATCCCACCCGAATAAGTTCGACGGACAGAATCGTATAACGTACCCAGCATTTAAAGATTACCTTCAAATCAAATTCAGGATCGATTCGAAAGCTATTAAAAAGGAGATAAAGAAAATATAGTACAATTACGAATACTTTATAAGCAAGGCATCTAAGCGAATTTTCCCATGGCTGGCCTTAGCCGAAGCGAGGCAGAAACCCCTCAAAATCGAGGACTTTTTCACTTAATTAAACGCAACGTTTAATAATCCCCAAAATACTTAAAAGGCCTTGGAGTGGATTAACTCCAAGAAGCAAAAAAGCCAGCCCTTCCAAAAATTCCTGCAGGAATTCGAGCAAAAGCTATTAAAAATAGAAAAGTAAAAGTTTTCGAACGAAATTCGAAAAAGTTATTTACGATTAGCGATCTCCAAGAAAATTAAAAAAAAGTTAATAATTATCGAGGAGCCTGCCAAGTACGAAGACTTCATTAACCAACTACGAAGAACATCCGACAACTTTGCAAAACTAAACCAATTCGGTAGTAAGCATAAAATATAAGCCAAGCCCCATAGCGAGCCAAAACGAGGCGGCGAAATGGATTGGGAACCCACACCTCGAGTCGCGTACGGATTGGGCCTGAATCGATCGCCGAACGATAGGTCAAGGACTCTGGCCAAGTGGGTATCAAAGGAAATGCTAAAACAGCGCCGTACGGCGAACGAATGTCTTCGATGTAGCGATGCCAGCCACTTCATTGCTAATTGCCCTTTAGGCCCTGCGAAAAAGCTATTACTTTAGCCGAGAAGGCCCAAAGCGGCCGCTGCTGCCTTCGAATAGGCACCGAAACGGGTTCGTAAAGCCACCGGGCAGGATAGAAAAATTAAGAAACTAAGTTCTAACTCTAAATCAGGCTCGGGAAATAAATAAGCTTTATATAAAATCGCGTACAAAGCAAAAAGAAGTCGAAAGCTTTATAGGAAGAGTGGGAAAAGTTCAAAAAAAATATGCACTACAAACCTATAGTCGTATCTACTTTAATTAATTACAGCTCTTTTGCTAAAACTATAGTAAATACTAAATATTTATACTATAAACTTTGTAATTTCGCTTATACCACGAGATTAAACTTAAAACGTATATAAATTAAACTTTTCCAAATAGAAGCGTTTAACGACGAGAAGGCTAAGCGATTTATCTAAAAAATAGTCGTAGCCGATATTAACCTTAAGGGTTATTAAAAGAGAGTATGGTTTTATATCACTCCCTTGGGAGGGTACGACATATTCTTAGGCATGCCTTGGATTAGGAAAAAAAATATCAAGATTGATAAAAAAGGAAAGCGATTACGAATTAGGCGTGGGTCGAGGTAGTATCGGGATCGAAAAAATAAAGAAAATAGGATAAACGATAAGCCACCTACGATAATTGTACGTACGAAAACTACGGCGAATCGAGAGTTAAAAAGTATCGAGCCGGCCCGATTTATATTAGCTGCTGCATGGTATATGGTAAAGAATTAGAAGGGGGGGAGAGTATAAGTATTCTCGGCTATAATACGAGATATCGATAAAGCATTGCATCCAAAGATTTATTTGGATTCTCATATAAAGCTACCTCTTTATTTACTCGGATATTTATCGATATTTAATCGAGACGATGCAAATAAGCTACCTTTACATAAAAATAAAGAAATCGATTACGCGATCGAACTAAAGCGAAGGAAGGACGGAACTATATCGGAGGTGCCTTGGGGCCCGATATACGAGATATTTAAAGATAAACTTTTTATTTTACAAAAAACGTTTATTAAGCTACTCGATAAGGGGTTTATACGGGTTAATAATAGCCTCGTAGCAGCTCCGATATTATTCATACGAAAGCCGGGAGGGGGCCTTAGGTTCTGTGTCGACTATAGAGCTTTAAATAAATTAACCCGTAAAGACCATTACTCGCTACCGCTAATCCAAGAGACGCTTCGAAACTTTACCAGGGCTAAGTGATTTATAAAGCTAGACGTAATAGTAGCTTTTCATCGAATACAAGTCGTAAAAGGCGATGAGTGGAAAATAGCGTTTCGAAATAGATTCGGCTCGTACAAGTAGCTTATTACGCCTTTTAGCTTAGCGAACGCTCTAAGCATTTTCTAACGCTATATTAATTGGGTGCTAAGAGATATTTTAAACGATTTCTACTCGACTTATATTAATAATATTATTATCTTCTCGAAATCTCGAAAAGAGCACCGAAAACATATTAAAGAAGTCCTAAAAAAGCTTCGAGCGGCTGGCCTATAATGCGATATCGAAAAGTGCGAATTTAAGGTTAAATCAACTAAGTACTTGGGCTTCATTATCGAGGCAGAGAAGGGCATCCGAATAGACCCCGAGAAAGTTAGGGCTATTTAAGAATGGGAAGCGCCAACGATTGTAAAGGGCATACGAAAGTTTTTAAAATTTGCTAATTTCTATCGGAAGTTTATAGACCATTATTCGAACTTAATTCGGCTATTGATCGAACTTACTCGTAAAGACACGACCTTTTCATAGTCAGTTTAAGCAAACGAGGCCTTTAAACAGCTAAAAAGGATTTTCTTAATAAAGCCAGCTTTAGCTTTCTTTAATTACGAAAAGGAAATATAAATCGAGATTAATGTAAGGGGTCAGGCCCCTGGGAGCTCGAGGCTAGGCCTCGGCTGGGCTGTCGTACGGAGGGGATACGGTGGCTGCCAGGCCCTTGGCCAGGTGGT